>MU826829.1:0-235000 GCA_029204205.1 Desmophyllum pertusum | reverse complement strand
TCCTTCTCATGGGTCCCAGAGGAAGTCCATGGATTCTGAAAGCCGTTCCTCCTTCCTACAGATTTTGGAAAGCAGAAAAGAATCAACATTATTAGCTTTAATCTTTTAATCATCTTGAATCACAGATGATTCTGTCTCTGTTGTCTAGACAACAATCTGTGTTGTCTAGACAACAAATAGTTACAGTGAAGAGTGCCCCACCGTTGCCACTCAACAAAGTTTTTCATCAATTTTTGACAACTTTTTGACAACTTTCTGATGGCTTCCATTTAAACTAGAAAATCAAATTCCAAGAACTGTGGGAGGTAGAAATGTCAATAATTGTCAGAACGTGAACATGGAGCTTGAAAACTCCGCCTCTGAGTCTCATAGTTCTTGCATTTTGATTGGCCAGTTGAAACGAAAGCCATCATAAAGTTGTCAAAAATTAATCAGAAACTTTGTTGAGTGGCAATGGTAGGCTGCTGACAAGCTGTTATCATTGTCATAATGGAACAAATTTGACACCTGTTGATCTGCCGCAAACACTGACATAACCTCAGCATCAGTAAAACCATGCAGTACAAATGCAGTTTCTTTGTTCCTGGCTGATTTGGAGTTGGACACAGGATTGATGACTGAATGCACAAAAGCTTCCAGAAGAGGTACCACCAAGGGGTGCAGTGGAGTTGTACAACAGCAGATCTGCTTATAAACCCAGTCCTGAATGAATAAATCATGAATTATATCCAGTTAGTATCTGCTGGATGTTTACCTCTCTACTCAAGTGTTGATACATGTATATTAGGTACTGAATGAATCGTTACCAGAAGCAACCCAACAAAATGCTGGGGAGTAACCTGCGATGGACTAGCTTACCATCCTAGCAGAACAGCAGTTACTTCATGCCATGGAAAGCAGAGTTAACTGATAACAAAACACTTTCCTCTTTACAGCTAAATGACATTCTAACCTTGACTGGTACTGCGTGCTTGGTGAATGCTCGAGACCGGAGCAGCTGATGGACACAATGGACTGGAAGAAATCCTGCATCATCAGAGCTGAGCTGTGGTGTTACAGGAACAGTCACTGCATGAGCTGTTACAACCTGTCAAGACAGAGGGTCACCATAGTAACTAAACAGCACTGGTCAACAATCTGCATGTACTATGTGGACCTTGTTGTGTTTGTTTAACATATAAATAAACATAAAAATCATGATTCTGGAATGACAAACCTTTTCAGGAAATATATCCTGGGTAAAGAGTGTTTTCATTCTGGTCAGTGAACCCAGCCTGATATTCATCCCAAGCACAGAACACACAAGATCAGCTATGGCCTCCACTTGACTGGCATGAAAGTGTATTGCTATCAGAAGAAGAATCTCTCCAAATGACGCCTGTACACCACTTGCTGCTTCATAATGGGCTTCCTCCTTTGACAACCACTTGATCCACTGGGTTGCAATTTGTTCGTGCTCTGGAGAACTGTTTAGAACATTTGATTTTTTATCAATGTGATACTTACATGTCATGCAGGGTTGATCTTGATCCAGGCCTCACCATAGCACTTTTTCTTTTCATTGTAAGAAAAAGTCCAGACATTTTCTGGAAATTCCTAGTCAGAGCAGTGTAGGTGGTGAACCCTTATTAAAACTCCCAATGTTGGACAACATCATGAATATGATTCCTCTATTTTTTTGCGCTGAAATCATCACGCCATCATGTTTGATCATGGAGCCAACGGTTTTAGTGAAAAAAATTGGAGGGACTGTTCACAGGCTGAAGACATTCATTACTAGACATGCTGGTCGCTCTTGGTACAAGTTAACTCACCTCATTATGTTAGTACAGACCAGTAGGGTACACAGACCAACCACAACAAACCTCACCCCTGCGGCAGTGGGTGGGGGGTGACATGTGACCAGTCGGAGCAATGCCTCTGCCTCCTGTTGAGTTAGCTTCATACCTGCCAGTCTTTTGAGAGCACAATACAGTCGCAGGAGGGCGGTCCCCTGGATCACATCTTCATCAAGAATCTCCACTGTTTCAACTATGTCCATGTTTATCTGTTGGGTCGAGGAGCTCTCTTCTGTGAGTTCATAATCTGTGCTGACCTCCATGGCTGTTAAATGAATGGAATTAGTTGATAGTTTAACTCTTGCTCCTGCCTTGATTAGTTTTGTAACTAGTAGCGGGAGCAAGCACTCTGACTTGTAAATTATATATATAAAAATTGAATAAAGTTTATAGTCAACCACACCAACAATGGAAAGAAATATTAGTAGAAGTATGATAACAATATTATTCAGTTGACCAGTGACACAAGCTACTTGGACAAAGGACAAGACAAGAAACCTATGACATTTCAGCACGCTGGTCAGATGCTGTACCACTGAGCTACAGGAGACTCAACATGGAAGCTTAGGCCATATAACTAGGTTATATTTTTTCACCTAGTTATATTGCCTAACCTCCCACGAGTCTCCTGTAGCTCAGTGGTAGAGCGTGTGACCGGTATGCAGAAGGTCATAAGTTCGACTCCTGTTGGGGAACTCGGAATTTTTTTCTGAGTAGCTTGTGTCACTGACTGAATAATATCTTTCTCATATCAACAATGTTTGACATATGCATGACAGCATAGACTGAAATGTTAGTTGTCACCATGCATGTCTCCTAACTCATGCCTCTCACTAAGGTCAAGGGATGAAGAAGTACATGAACATTTCAGGCTCTTGTATATGTTGTAGTTCAAATTTGTTTTGGTTTTAAATTTTTCAAACTAGTTTGATTTTTATTTTCCTTTGTTAATATTCATTATCATAATCTGAAACAAAGGAAAATAAAAATCAAACTGGTTTGAAAATTTTTAAACCAAAAATAAATTTAAACCACAACATGTACACCATACTCCAAAAAGAGATTTTGCTGAAAAACATCACCTTGAAGTATCTCTAGAGTTTCTTCATCATGTTCAGGGACTGTCTCCTGTACAGTAACATCAGCTTTGCTACTCTGTGTCTTTTTTCCTTTTTTTATCCCACTAGGAACTAAGGATGACATCTCCTTCAACAGTTGACTTCGCAGAGAAGACAAGATTGATGTGTTGGACTGGTGTATGTAAAAAGTAATCAACCAAGTTAAACAGAGAAAAATGTTGAAAACAAGTTAGTCATAAAAACAAAATATAAACTTTGTAGTAACTGTTTAGTAAGGATAATATCTAAGGGAATTCTGTGTTGCAGAAGACTAAAAATAATTTTTGTGAAGAAAAGAAGGTGAGTATTATAAAGGAAGTAGAGGTTACATGACTGTATGTCAGTAGTAGCTGCACAATGGAAATATAAATTTCTGCTTCTTATTTTCAAATGCAATAATTATTATGTAATCTTGCTAAACGAAAAAGGAGACAGAGACAAAAGAACAATGGAGAGGAAACGGAAGTGGCAAGATAATGCTACAGTATACATTGTATTTTCCTTCTCAAAAGATATGATCCCTCATTACCTTTTGTCCTATTCTAACAAATGAAGAAAACCAGTTCCTAGCTTTTGTATCTCCTCCCAGAAGAAGACCACTGAGAAATGCCACCAGGTCACTTGAGTTCAATGAACCTTCAAGACAAAAAAAAAAATAAGAAAAGCATGTGAATTGAGGATGCTAATAAAAAACTCTTTTATATCCCAGCTAAACTACAGGGAAAGCTAGAAACAGGGAAAAAACCCTTCACAAGCTGGCTAGGTACCCAGGATACTGTTATTATTAATACTGAATAATTAAGTCATGTGACAACTAATCCTAAAGTATGCAGGGTGTTTGTCACACTTGAACCTAGTTATATGGCTCAAGCTCCCACGAGTCTCCTGTGGCTCAGTGGTAGAGTGTCTGACCGGTGTGCGGAAGGTCATACGTTTGACTCCTGTTGGGAGAACTCAGAAAAACATTTCCGAGTACCTTGTGCCACTGACTGATAAAACATCTTTCTTAATTACGTCATCTTGACAAAGTAGCTAGATTAGTCAGGCAAGCTCTTACCACTGCTGTCAACACCAAAGTCAAGAATAAGAGCCACAGCAAGACCAGGCATGCGACACAATCTGAGTGCCTCAGAATGCACAACAAGGGCAGAGCTGGGGTTCATAGCACACAGCTGTCGCAAGGCTTGAGTTCGTACCATCCCACCAAGACCACCTTCGTCCTGAACTTCGCCACGCTCCAGCAATGAAGTGCATACTGTAAATAGCAAATTTCAACACAGTTACAGTGAAGGTTGATCACTGCATGGAATGTTTTTTTCTTTTTTTCTTCTACAGATGTACCTCCCAGAAAAATATATGATCCTATTATGATTTATATAAAGCTATAGAGAGCTACCACCATCCCTAAAGTAGCCTTTATCTTATGAGCAGAAGACAATGTGTCACCACTGGCTCTTGACATTCACTTCACTTCACTTCACAACAAGGTCTCCTTCAAGGATCCATTATTAGTCGGACTGTGCTGATTCTACTATTCATGAATAACACTGAACTTTTGAATTTTTGGTGATGACAGTACTCTGCCACATATCATTTTGGCAGATAACTTCTTTCCTCCCAGCCCATATGGTAATGGTAATGGTAATGGTAATGGTAATGGTAATGGTAATGGTAATGGTAATGGTAATGTAATGGTAATGGTAATGGTAATGGTAATGGTAATGGTAATGGTAATGGTAATGGTAATGGTATTTATACAATAAATAAACACTTCAATACTGTCCCAAAGATGTCTACTTATAGGACTACATTTCAACTTAAGAAGTGCGGAAATAAATTTGACTGTCTTATTTATGAGATGCTCGTAATCAAAGAATTGCAACCAACTTTAAACGTGTAATCAGACTCCATCCGCCCTAAGTTATTCACATAACTTAAAGACTCCAAAAAATGTCAATTATTTTCACTAATTTATATTCATTTTTCAACTTGTAATTTCACTCTTCACTTGATAATGATGATAGAATCATCGAAACGTCGAACAGCTTTAATTTTTGTATTTTTACATTCCAACTGTGTTAATTTTGATACATTACTCACCCTGTTCAAAGCTATCAGGGGCATTTGCCACCAGTCGGCACAGTAACCATGGACCATGTTTGACTCTGAGCAGGGCCTCGGCAAGCTGGTTCAGTGCAAGAAGTGAAGGGAGCTCTGCTTGTGCAATACAGATCACATCTGATACCTCCTCAAGGTAAACCTCACTTTCAAACAGTTCACATTTCTCTGGAATGAACTCCTCTCTAACATCCACCTGAGAATTGAGTATCAATATTATTTAAGAAAACATTTAAGGTTTTACTACATGTAGTTTCCTTTTGACAGGGCACAGTGAAGCATGGCTCACTGAGACAGGACACAGACTGAGACAGGACACAGACTGAGATAAGACACAGACTGAGACAGGACACAGACTGAGACAGGACACAGACTGAGACAGGGCACAGACTGAGACAGGGCACAGACTGAGACAGGACACAGACTGAGACAGGGCACAGACTGAGACAAGACACAGACTGAGACAGGACACAGACTGAGACAAGACACAGACTGAGACAAGACACAGACTGAGACAGGGCACAGACTGAGACAGGACACAGACTGAGACAGGGCACAGACTGAGACAGGACACAGACTGAGACAGGACACAGACTGAGACAAGACACAGACTGAGACAGGACACAGACTGAGACAAGACACAGACTGAGACAAGACACAGACTGAGACAGGACACAGACTGAGACAGGGCACAGAAGCCGCTCAATGAGTTGGGGGGTGGGGGGGGGGGGGGGGTACTCAACCCGATCTGTTAACGAATCTACATGTAGGTCGAAAGCCCATAGCCTAACCCTAACCCCGGCACATCCCTGTATAGGCTATATATGGGAATACCCTCACAGGATTGGGTTGCGGCTTAAAATGACACACTGAGTCACAGCTCAATGTGTCAAGGCTCATTGAGACATGACACAGTAGCACAGTACAATAATTGCAATGGGTCAATAGATATGAGTGGCGGATGTACATGAAGGGGAGGTATAGCTACCTAATATGTTTACAAAGAGCGCAAGTTTTAAGGGCACATGCAAGGGAAGAGACGCACACCCTTCCAACTCACGCTCTTTATCTTTATCCAGTGGCTAATATTACAGTCACAGGACTCACCTTGCTCATAATACGAAGAAGCTCGCTCAGAACCAACCTTAGCCGCCTTGAAGGCTCACTGCGCTCAAACTCTAAAGCAAGACCATTCTGCAAGGACTCGATAAGAACACTAGAGGTTGCACTGCCACCGACCTTTCTCCTTAACTGTTGCTCTTTCAATGCATCTTGCTCGAGAAGACTAAAATCCACAGACAACAGTGCAACAATTGCATTTACAACCTCTAAACCGGACAACAGTTTCTGTACTTCCTTACGAGCTTCTGTCCACTTTGCACTTTCGTCCACTGGCGAGCAGAGAGCCATACGAACCAGGCATGGTAGCAAAGGCCTCAAATCTTCCTCCCTCACACCTGAAAGTTCACTGACACTTACGGAACGAATTGCTTGAAAAGCTCGCGCTGAGGGTATCTCCATTGTCACGATTTAGAATTCCACTAAAGTATAGTTAGTAGGATAACATTGTGAAATGACAAACAAGCGACTTTATATCACATCCATCATCTCCGCCATATCATCCGCCATATTGATTATTTTGAATTTGCCCCAGGCCTCTTTCAAGTCTTTGCTTTATTTCTTCATGTAACGAGCATGTAAAGTCATCGTTACCGCATGGGTAGCCACCCGGCCCCACCCGAGTTTGACTGCGATTTTCACTGCGAGTTTCAGGGGTCTGTTCGGAAGGGCTATAATCGCCCCAGATAGTAGTATTAAAGTATGATGTTGTTTTCGGAGAAATAAAAATATCGTTCTGGGTACAAAAAAAAAAGGTCAGCTAGGATTTTCGGAAAGGCAAATTCAGCTCATAAATTCGGGTATCTAAATCTAAATTGTTAATCTACAAAGGGCTAGCCCATCACTGCAGATGTGCGGTGCTAGTGCGAGTGCAATATACATGTTAAATTAATCGTGCTAATACAAATGCTGAATAAAATATGGTAAGATGATCATATAACTTAAGCGTGCTCTGGTGCAAGTGCTCAAACATTAAAAATCATATAATTACTCTAGATTAATATAATTTACAACCTCTAAACCGGACAACAGTTTCTGTACTTCCTTACGAGCTTCTGTCCACTTTGCACTTTCGTCCACTGGCGAGCAGCGAGCCATACGAGGCTCTATATACCTATATAATAGGTAATAAGATTTCAATCCCTAAAATTTTCTGAAGTTTGAAACGGTTCAGCTAACGTATCCGAACAGATACATTTTTCTTAGCGTTTAAAGATAATCCATTTAACTGCACAAAAAGCACAATTATAACGTAAAAACCAACACCATTGTCGTTGGGTGCCCATGGAGTATGACTGCGACTTTCACTGCGAGTTTGAATGCGACTTCCAGTGAGTTTTGCTGCGAGTTTTGCGAATCAGTTGGCAAACCCGCAATCAGATTGGCCACAGGTATAAACTGCTATCAATCGACAGAAGACCCTCGCATGGAGCCTGCCGTTTTTCGGACATCATAGCCGAAGACCATATCCATATCCGACTACAGTCGAACCCCGATTAAGCGGTCACCCTCGGGGAAATGGTAAGTGGCTGCTTTTAAAATAGGGGTTGGCCGCTTATGGTCCGGGGAAAATAAACTGATAGTCTGGCTGGTGTTCGTTAATCGTATAATGATTTATTCGATCTGAAAACAATACATATTTTATCCATAAATTCTACTGTATTATTACAACACAAACGCGATTAAAGGCGTACAACGATAACAAAACATTTCAGGCTGAACTTACTTTTGTGACGATATCCAGTCAGATAAAAACACATATATTCAGGTTAGCGTAAAACAGGTAAGCGCGGATAAAACGTAATTCGTGTACAGTGTATTCGGTTCGGAACGTGAAAGCGGACTGAATTATCTTACGAGGTCAAGACGTGACATGCGGTCCAGAAACTTAATACAAATAATCAATTATGAATGTCAATCACTGAATCAGTTAATTATAACTCAATTGTCTGTTATATCAACGAAACAGCTTAATCGGGGTTTTATTTACAGTATTATACTGATATTGGGACTTTGATAGCTGGCCGCTTAATCGGGGTTGGCCGCTTAATCGGGGTTCGACTGTATGTTTAATAGATCCGGAGTAAATATAGCAGAACGCGCGAGGCGAGAAATAAGGGATGGAGCGCTTCCCGGAAAGGCCTTCGCTTCCGCCCCAAGTGAAATGCTGTATTATCTGCCAAAACTGACAGAAACCAAATGGCTTCGGCTGAGGTAAATTGTAGCTTATTATGACCGGGTCTAACTCCATACACTTCACTTTAGAGGTTCGGGAGACACAACAGTATTGAGTAAGTTAACTATTTTGGTTTCATTTTATTCATTGTTAGTATTGAAAGTATTTCATATTTAACAATTGTATATCAAATATTGTGGTGTCTCGAGTACTTTATTAAAACTTTCAGCCAAGAATGAATACATATTAATCAATAACACCGCATTAAGGAAATGATCACCAATACAAATTCTCCGAACTAGTATTATACAAAACGTTTGTAGACCAATAAGGAGAGTTTGTATATTGAAATAAGGGTTTCATGTCGAAATCGTGCTGCATATCTTAGTTGTACATACAGTGGTAACATTTTTTAGTAAATTAATAAAAAATATATTCGTACAAACAAAACATAAAGAATGCAAAAATTACAAATCCGCGTAAATATTGAACTGATCGCCAAGTAAATTACTTGACAAGTAAACAAATCAAATGCTATTGCATTTGTTTTAATCTGCGTAGAACACCACACTGTTCTTCGATGCTATAAAATCAAGGAAAAATGTTCCATTCCTTTATCATACTCGTTGTCTATGAGTAAAATGTAATTTAATAGTATCGATCGATTTTGCAATTGAATAAGTATTGCAAAAAGTAACTGGAGTTCGTGTCAGCAAATTTATATTTAGGAATTTGTTACTGTAATTACATTAATATAAGTTAACCTTCTCCAACTTGACAAATAAGACAACAGTATAATAAAGGTTATAAAATAAGCACCCGATAGACTCAGATTTGAAAAAATAAATGTGAATAAGTATTACCAAAGAATTGGACAATTTTGTGCAGCACCCAATTGTCCAAATCAGTATTACATCCCCACCCCCACCCCCACAAAAAAAATCACCAAATACATAGATTAAGCACACTTTTTCAAAGATATAGACTGTGCAATTTGATTGGTTGATTGGTTGATCGCCACACACATATTTTTTTCATTTTTTTAAGAACACTATATAAACTACTTAGTTCTAAAACGTGGAAATGCCTGTGATCGATCAACATAGTCTGCTCCAGACTCACAGATTGTGGGAAATGCGCAAAACACATGGGCTTACAATGTGAATGATCCTAACAACTAACTGCTAAACCAGCTAACCATATCTCTAACCACAAGCTATTCACAGGCTAAGCCTAGACCACTTTGCTTTACCCAAAATTACTAACCAAAAAATGCCTAACCCGGATCCAACAAGGAGAGGAAACAGGAGAGAGGCCTGGGGATAGTGGACTGCTCCCTACTGTCACCAGTCCACTCTCCTTTTTTCCTCTCTTGTTTGCACAGTTGTTCGTGTCTATTTTGCCCATTTACCACAATCTGTGAGCCTGGAGCGACTAGATCAACTAACCCCTCCCTTGATGAAACCTTGATAAAAAGAAAATACATGAATATTATTATTCGTCAAACTGATTTGACTTTTAGATTAAGAAGTTGATGCACAAGTCTATTGCTTCTTGCGCACTGTTATTATACTGAGAGTGAGCTGACTGTTGCTTTCATTCATGAATAATTTCATCTGTTGGGGGAACATATGTGAAGCCTACAAATGCATCATCTGGGTCATCCACACTGGCACTCAAGAACGCTGAGTCAGCAGATTTACCAACAGATCCTGCAAGTAAATATGTTGAATTAGTTATTGTAAAATAAATATTTTGATACTTCTTTGTATTGGACACATAATTTTGCACAAGCTGGAGAATGATTCTTAGTGTATGAGAAAAACTATTCATCTGTTGGGAAGGACCTGTAAACAGAACAACATATACCAAGAGTACATCTCACACAACAAAGTAATAATAATTATTGTCACTACATGTATCTTAATTCCAACCACACGGTAGAGAGCCTGACTGCATTCACATGTGGTATTATATAGATAATCTCACACACACCTCACATAAATGAATATATGCCATATATCCACATCACTGATCTAAATTGAGAAATACAAACCTGGAACAGGTTCACGGACAAACTCAGGGTCAAAATGCTTCAGATCCAATTGACCGCTCTGTTAAATAAAAAGAAGGAAAACAATAATGCTGTAATTTTATCAATTATTTATAAAATTACAGCATCCATAGCAACATACATAGCCTTTAACACATTACAACGTTAAATTATAGTTTGGTTTGTGTTGTATATTAGAATTCACAATCTGATGTTAATCCAGAAAAATCCAGTGTTTTCTGATGAAATAGGTTTTGGGAGAGCAATCATGTAAGCAAGCCACTCTGGCAACACGCAAAGTAATTTTTAAAAGAATTTGACATTACAATGTCCTATCGTAAAAATTCTGAGTGTTGTCGAGACTCACCACATTAGGGTTGTATGGTGGATCAATCTTCTTGTCATACAACATCTGCCAGTCCATATTTCTAAAGAATTGATGCTCCTTTATTTGATCCTGTGGAGTAAAATAATAATCAGTAAGTAAAGTTATTTTTAATTAATTAATTAATTTTAATTAATTTCATATCAAGACTGGGTTTACTTACAAAATCATTTTCCCCCTGTCCAAATCTCTTGGTACGGTCCTTCTGGAGAAGCTATCAGCCCGGAACATAATACAACGATTAGCCACAAACTTTTCATATGCCAGTGGAAAACATTCAGTTTTGAACACATTGATATGCATGATAATAATCCGTAACATAAAAAAATTACTGTTAGTTTGGGGCTTTTAACCAAACAAAACTACAAGATGATTTGTTGTGAATTGTAAAGGCACTATACTGTGTCCGTTATCAATCTTAAGGGAATATAAAAACACCACATTTGTTACCAGCACCTGTTCAAATGCTGCTTTTGGAAACTGGAGTTATGTGTTCACTTCATGTCCATGTAATCTAAGTTTGCTTTTGCGTTACGTGGTGTGTGGTGCTTAACTATACCTACTCACTCACCCCTTCCAGAATGTGCCTCGCGCTCGTGGAAATGTTGGTCCTCAGACGCAGAGGTTTGTGCAAAATGTTGTCATACATTTCAGCTGTGTTACGACTGTAAAATGGGGGCTGTGATGAAACAAATTGTACTAAATTATATATTTACTAATACAAAACCCAGTTATTTTATCCCCCTCTAATCAGCCCCCTTTTCAAGGATAAAATATAAATAAGCCCCCTCCCTCCATTAAGTGCCCCCTTCTAATAAGCCCCCGTATAAATAAGCTTTGTGAGGGCTAAACTTAACAAGCTCCCTTGGGGGATTAATAGAGGAAATACAGTATGCAACATGTATTTTATTCAGAACTTCTGATAAATAAATCCTACAAAACAGTGACAATTAAGTCTCTTACCAGGCCATACATCATTTCATATAAGACAGCACCAAGGCACCACCAGTCCACTGTTTTGTCGTACTCCTGTTTCCGAAGAACTTCTGGTGCTAAGTACTGCAAGCAAGAAAAAATTGAGAAAAAGTACAGACTAATATAATAATAACAGAAGATGCATTATTAATAATACTAGTCAATTAATTCAATCATCAGTGACTCTCCTATCTACCTGCTAAGCATAGATCATTATATTTTGCAGGACAAGCAAGTAAGAATATTTGTTGAACCATTTTAGTGGGGCTCTATCGCAGGTCTGTCACTCTAACCTGTTTGCAAGTGTAATTCTTCTTTTTGAGCCAAAACTTAAAACTCCGCAAACATTAAACAAGATGACCACACAACACAGACAAGTTAGGAGACTCTTCTTACCTCTGGTGTGCCGCAGAATGTTGATGTTGTTCCAGATGGTTCAATTCCTTCTTTACAAAGTCCAAAGTCTGTTAAAACTATGTGGCCCTATAAACAGAACAATAAACGAGTTGACATCAAGCATGAGTGGAATAATAAAACTAATAAATATTTAAATAAATAATTAATTTTGATCAGGCTACATTGTGTTAAATGCCACCAAATAATTTTTTTTAAAGAAAAAAAATTGATGTTTACTTGTTTTGTCTTGAAAAAAATCATACAAACCCTATAATCTAGAAGAATATTCTCTGGCTTCAAATCCCTGAAAGAATGATAATGGAAAGTTACTACTAACATAGATATTACATAACATTTACATGAATTAAATGATATAAAATAAGTACTTACTTGGTAAATAAAAGCAAAAAACAATATAATGACATTCCCAGGTGGAACTTACCTATAAATGATTTGAAGAGAATGGAGATAACCAATTGCTGAAGCAATTTCTGCGGCATAGAATCTTGCCCTGAAAACATAAGATGAAGATGAAAATCAATGGACAGGGTCTGTAAAAATTAATGAAAATGTATTATCTCAACCTACCTTGATTCAGGAAAGTTTCTTTCTCTTTGCAAATGGAAGAAAAGCTATAATGAAAAATAAAATTCAGCACAAGAATGAAGATTGATAAAGGAAAAAGTCTTGTTCCAGGTGTAACAGAAAAATATATTCACATGAAATAATTGATCACTTAAACGGGTTACAAAAAGGACGTATAAATTATATAAGCCTTGCACGACTTGGTCACATGTAGAAATGCCGCTCTTCTGGCTGGCAAGCTACACACTGGGGCATCCAAAACAAAGAACAGTCAAACTTGCCTTCAGGTATGGTGGAGTTTATACCATGTGACCAGGTCAAAAAAAGACAATGCCTGTCGTGTAAAGAATATTTACATAGCTACCTCGCCTCCATTCACATAATCCAGAACAAAGTAGAGCTTATCCCTGGTTTGGAATGAATAGTGTAGGCCCTATATTAAATAGAAAAGCTTTTCATTATTATAAAACAACTCCAGATGCTGTATGCGCTCTGACTGGCACATGCACATGTTTTCTGTTATGTAAATTGATAACAAAATTGGACAGCAAACTTACCACTAAAAATGGATGCGTAATATTCTGCAACAAGACATTCCGTTCTGCCATGATATGTTTTGCCTGAAAACAATAATTACAACTGAATATATTTATTGGTGATGTTGCATTTCCACTCCTACTCTCTTTAAAAAATGGGCATATTTGTAATTTATCATAATTATACACTTCTGCAGAGAATTTTAGGCAACTTTCATACATCAACATTGTATTTCCTGGTAAAAGAATTTTATCAACGTCTTCTGTCAAGTTGTAAGACTTTGATCTTGGCACCTGGTAGTTATAGTAGTGTACTGTAGACGGTACTGTCTTGGACTTACCACTGGTGTGAAGACACAACCAGACAACTTGATAATATTACAGCATTTAAATCCCAATAAACAGAAACAGTGCAGAAGAGCAAGTACACAATGTAACAATAGAACATAGGAATGCCGCAGCTGTACACAAACCTCATTCCTCTTTCTTATAGCAGCCTTGTTGAGAACCTTGATCGCATAGAATTTATCTTCTACTTTGTTCTTGGAAAGAAAAACCTACAGAGACATGACTATATATCATTGACTTGCAGATGGAGAAACAAAGTGAGTGATTCCACAGATAACCTGACTTTCAAATACTGAATGATGGACTTATATGACGGATGGTCAATGTCGTGTCACATTAACTGACTGACCTGACTGATTAAATGACTGACTAAACAACATTGACCGACCGACCGACCGACCGACCGACCGACCGACCGACCGACCCCCGACCGACCGACCGACCGACCGACCGACCGACCGACCGACCCGACCGACTGACTCACTGACTGATGGACTGACTGACTGTATTGACAGATGGACCGATTGATGGACTGACTGCATGCTGTCTTACTAACTCACTGGCTCACAGAATGAGTAATCGACTGACTATTGGACCGTTTAGTCTCTGACTGGTTGAGAAAATGAACACCGATATCACTCAGACTGCAGCCTGTCAAGTAGTTTCTTACCTTACCAAAGCTTCCTTTTCCTATCACCTTTAAGAACAAGAAATCACTGGGTTTTGCCCTAAAACACAAAATGACGTCAAGTGATTAATCCTTCCAAGCTCTAAACATTTAGTGTTACATATTACTAACATTTGTTTTGATGATCAATACACTGAGAATATGTTGAGGTACATAGATGATTTTCACTGTACGTTAATGTACCATCTTTCTGCTTGACAGTGCATAAGTTGATCTTGTTAACAGAAAGGAAATTTTATGGCTCTTGAGAACCAATTAACTTACTTTGGATTGTTCGTATCTCCTAAATCAATTCCATCCATTTCCTTACCCTGTCAAAGAATTTAAAAAAAA
This sequence comes from Desmophyllum pertusum, assembly GCA_029204205.1. Lineage (NCBI taxonomy): Eukaryota > Metazoa > Cnidaria > Anthozoa > Scleractinia > Caryophylliidae > Desmophyllum > Desmophyllum pertusum. Next base: position 220,332 of record MU826829.1, on the reverse strand, counting down.
TACATGTATTTAGTAAAAAGAACATGGCTAAGATCACTAAAATATTCATATTGGTCACAGATCAGTAATGAATACTGTGTAATACACAGTATGTGACATGGGCTCCCTGTCATTATTATTATTATTAATACAGCAAAGCTGTTACAGTAGCAGCTACCCTTAAAAGGTGTTAATTCCTTATTTAAAATAATTCTATGTACAGTATTAAATTCATTAGTCACCTGACTGTCAGACGACTCGTCAGCTCCAGGCTGATCATCATCGTCATTAGTTTCAGCATTCTTTGGATTGTCAAGTGAAAAGAATTCCCTCACATCAGGGCTGTAAATAACAAAGATCAATTAACCCTTTGACTGTGCTTCCAACATATGACATACATTTCATAAGTAAAACATTTTGCAACGAAAGAGAGAACAGCAACAAAAACTAATTTTATCAAGAGATTTGCTTTTATTTTGCAGAAAATGGACTGTTTTTAAAACATTTACAAAAGCATGCTCAAATTCAATGCACCACTACTGTAGCTGATAAATAATATAATAACATAAGCTTGAGAATAGATCATTATCTTGATTACTGTCAGAAAATACGCATAAAGGATTCACTTACTGGTCAATAGCTTTTGGATGATTGATAATCTTTTGTGTAACATCATTCAAACCTTCTCGTCTCATCTTGATAAACTCTAGAATTTAACAGCAATAAATTTGTCCTCATTTTGTTCTCAAGTGAAGCCAAAGGTTTATAAATTATTTAAAATACAACAAGCTACTCACAACTCTGGCAGAAAGGAACAAACTTAGTAGCAAAATCATAGCTGTGATAATTTTAAGAACTTCATGCTCACCAGGATCAAAGTTATTTCCTAACAATCTTTTACCAGGCAGCTTGAAGTGTAGGTCAGGATATATCTTTTTGAGCTGCAAGGAATAGAAGTTCATGAAGTTAATGGTCATCAAGACAAGGGTATTCTTTAATAAATATCAATTAAAAGCCTCAACTGTGCTCTGTTCTGTTATAAAGCATGAAGGAAGTGGTGAGAGCATGGAAGACGCATAGGGGGAAACACAAGTGATAGGCGAGTATTTTTCCCTACTTCTTGAGTGCTCTTGCTGCTTTATTAGAGCCCTAGTGGATAGCAACTTTGCAGTTGAATGGGGTGCTGAGCTGTTGTAACGCACATGACATGTAGGTTGATCATTTGAGATCTCCGTGATAAGTTCAGATAAAAAAGTTAAAGACTACATACCTTATCACACATTTGATGAAATTCATTGTATCTTCTAAATATGAAGTAATTTCTTCCATCTGGAAGTTTTATCAGCACTTTGTACACCTGGCCAGGGAAAGACAACAAATACATTATACGGTACACTTCACGTGATCAAAGTAAGTATACAACCTAACCTGAGACAGTGTCCTATATTTTGCAGTTCAAGAATTATTAAGGGAGAAAGGGAATCTTTATCAATATACATGAATACCACAATGAAAATGTTAACAGTGGAAACGTATACATTTGAAGTGTTTCAGTGTTAAACAGTAATTACAAGTTTCACAAAAATGTCAAATGTTATGTAGAGAAATCATCAAATATTCGCCATTGTTTCAGTTTCTGTAGCTATATTTTCTGAAGCAAGTCAAATGATGGCCAGTGATCGAGGCTGAGACAGATGGTAGAATCTATTAAATTACAAGACAGTGTCCATTTAATATTATAGGTTTTTAAACAACAGAAGTAACCATTTTAGCCACTTTATAAGTGTCCACACCCCCCTAATTGAGGTGTGAGGTATCATTTATAGTAACTGAAGGGAAATAAATTTTGGGACCTTTGCTACTGTCCACATAAAGGCTGGCGGCGGTGTCTGCTTAATACAGGTTTGACTGTACATCATTTAATGTAAAAAAATTCAATGTTAATCAGAGGCATAAAGATAATCCCTTAGCTCATTCTGAAGTGTAATAAAAGGATACTTAAAATTCACACAGGTAATGCCAAATACAGCTTGCCATCACTGTCACTTTACAAATTAAGGTCAGAGGTACACATGTATAATATTTTATGTGAAAAACACCAAATAATAAAAACATGTCATGATCAATTCATTTCTAAAGTGAAGCCGTTGTGTGTGTAGGTACTGAATTAAGGCTAACACAATATTTTAATGATTATTTTAAATATTATGTATATATAACAATTTTACAAGGCTAAACTTCATGACAAGTTTTTACTGAAGGTTATAACAACATTTGCTCATGTTAAACTAAAACATGCAAACATCACGATCACCAGGTTTAGTTTCAGCTCTTCAGGAAATTCGTCATCAAGGCATCTGTTAGAAGTGTGGTTTTGGTAGATAATTTAAATTTACCTGAATTGCTGTAATCGCTTAAAAGAGTTTCCTAACAGAATTAAAACAAGGAGCTGACTAGCTTCGACAAAATAAAATAAATGCCAAGAGAAAAACAAAAAGACAAAAGTTGTTTACATTGTATTTTACACTATAAACATTTGGGTGATGTTTTATTAAAATTTTTCCTTTTTTTAATTCCTGAAGGTTATATCCTTTTCTGAGCTCTTTATTCTTATACAAATGTTTTATCAACTAAATCTGCATGTACATACCACACCCAACAATGTGATAATTTTTAATTTTTTTTAATTTTCCAAGGATTCTCACATTTCACGATCAAACCAAGACATAGTTTTTCTACACAAATCTTTCACAGTTTTGACTCGATAAATATTTTTTTTAAATCTAAAAACAACATTTGTTAACATCAATATATAAGACCTAGGAAAGTGTAAAGAACGTTTTTCTTAAGTTTTCGTTTATAAATTGTGTGACACAATTTAAAAATCTGACAAGCCTTCAGTAAATATTCTAGATTTAAACCAGATCTTCCAATTATTGAAGTCAAAACATATGGCGAAAATATATAGAAGCAAACTAAACGAGGTTTCGGTCAAAGAACATAGAAAACCCTTTTCTAAAACCAGAGTCCCTCTAAATATATTTCATTAATACAAAGACAGCTAAAGTACAAATGTACCTTACTGTTAATTAGCCGAAAGATTTTGTATAAAATAGGCTTAACTCCGTTCGTGTACAAAGAGTGATAATTTATAGAAATATAACTTACATGAATGTTCATTTCTATAAAAACCATGCCATACAATAACTATAAAGACTTTGCTCGTATTAGGATAGTTCCTTCATCATCGAATTTTAATGAATGGATACCTTTGGGCAATTACGGGATAAACATGACACCAGAAACATGTAAGCTTGTTTGTCATCCACCAAGTCAAGGGCAACTCAATAAATTTTTTTTCTCATTTCAAATATTTTGTCTTAAACGTCTTGTATATTAAAGCTTGTAGAATAATTTCAATTACAAAACGAGGATTAGCTTTTCATTTAGTATTCCATGCCAAATAGATTTTGTCGCAAAAGTGACGACGAAACGCCTACGGAAACATGAAATTTGATCGCCGCAACCGAGCATGCAGCATCATCTTCTACACTCGAGTTTTCTCGTAGATTATCTACGCAGAACAACCTTCGTTGTTTTCCACGATAACTCCTAACTTTCGTCAGCAGATTGGACAGAGTATTGTGGTATAATCTTTGTGTGCTGTTTGTTTCCATTTGAGAATAATCGGCAGCAAATAAGCACAGCAGAATACGTACGCAACAAGCAAAAAGGCAAATTGATGCTAAAACTTAGCACACAGTTGGCGATGAATCGAGAAGAGCAAATCTTACCGTAAAACGCTTGGATTTCTCAGAGCTCAATGTCTCTGAGTCGGGTACCGTTACATCTATCTGCTTGGACATCGTATTTGCTGGAAATACTCCCTCCCGCTGAAATTACAGTATCTGTAGACTTCGTGACAGATGGCTGCAGAGTACACAGGCTGTGCTCTTTGGGAAGGTCGCGGACGTCAGAACTATAAACTAGCGATCTTCCACCTGAGTAAAATCGCGTGGGAAGCTGTAAAGTTTATCAATAAGTACAACCCACAGCAGCTAATTTTCTCAGACTACTAATGAGCGTCCAAGAAACAATAGGTGGAAAACACTCGCTGCCCGGGTGAATGAATGTGAAATTCATCAACTTCTGTTGATCCCCGGAGACTCACAAGGAGTCTGGGCTGAATATGTCACTCCATGTCACACCACGGAAGAGACTGGACAGGAGAATTTCTATTTTGATCAGGTGGTGAAAAACTATATTTGACTAGCTGTAAGACTAGCTCTTTTACAAAGTTTATTTTGACGTTGGTTTTAATTGTTTTTGGTGAAACAAGATTGAAGTAAAATATTTGAAAAGAGAAAGCTTTCATATACAGTAAAAAAAGGTAGATTATTCGAGAACGAAGAGCCTTTCGAAGGGAAAATATTTTTACTTATATATATAAATATATAGTTTACCGTATAAATACAATGTTTTGTCTAGAAAAACGTGGGAAAAGGCGAATAATTTTCTTCCCATCACGTTTCTGCCTTTCATTATCTAATCAATAATATTCAAGAATCCGTAATACATATCCTGAACGAAGGCAATATTAATTCTTATGAAAAGAGGCGGCTGTGGCTAACAGAGGATCGAATACCGGTATGTCTTGGCCCCTGGTCTTGTCCTACATAAAACAAAGAAAAACATTCGATAAACTGAGCCATCTTACATGTAAAGGCGAGAAAGTAAAGTTCGGAGAACAAATAAACGATAAGGCAGTTTTACTTCTGTCCATCCCGAAAAATTTGGTTAAATAAAATAAAACAAAATCAATCAATAAAATGCCATCCAAAATTAAGTGCTGCTCTTTGGTTTAGCTATTTCCGTTGGGCTGAAAGTTGCGTGCAATTTGTTTAGACATTTTTTTTTTAAATCATGTGGTGGGAAGTGAACGCCAACTGGCAAACAAAAACTCGGAACTGAAAATGAATATGATGATGCATGAGAATGGTCTGGAATAACGGTGTGAGTAATTTACACAGGGTTGTGGGTTGGAATAAGGAATAATGAGGCTTTTACTACCGGAATGATAGAATAATCAATATTTCATTATTGTATTCCGAAAGAAAAACTACAGTTTTAATATAGTTTCCCGAGTATTCACTTTAGCCCTTATTAGTTAATTTATTCACCCGTACAGAAAAAAACGTTTACTCATCTCCAATACGCAGCCCCCGCTAGTCACGTCCACTTTATTTAAAGAGTTAAAACAGGAAGGACGGTTACCGTAAGAACTTTGAACACAGACAAATCACAAATATTGTTTTTCATATCAACATTTTTGGTCGTGGGAAAAAGATGATTACGGCAGTGGTGATCGGATTTTCTTTTGTCACCTTCAACTAAAAACTACAAAAATTACAACTGGGTTACCTTTTCATATAAAGCATGGTTACAGGAGAACTCTTCTAAACTTTGAATGTGGATATAAAGTCAGCTACAAGTTCACGAAATGAACAACCGTGAAACAAGCTATTTGCTATTAACCTTGAGAGCTCTCTCGCGTTCTCTTTTTGCTCGCAGCTCAGCCCTGGCTTCAGTTCTTACCGGACTCGTTTTGGAAAGAGCCTGAACCCTCGCCAACGTGTTCTTTGAGTACGCCACCTAGCGGGCCACGGCTAGCTAGGGGCTGTTAGTGCATGTGAAAATGACTGTTATTTCCTCTGTTTTGAAGTACAACTGACCGCCCCCCGCCCCAATTTTTTCGCTAAATAAAACCTCCTTATTTCCCTAATCACGTCTGCGAAAAACTTATCGTGATTGCATGATAAAATCCCAGTTGTTTAAATGTGTTCACCACCGCGCATATTGGGGTCCTAGGTTGAGCAATGTGTGACGTCAAACCATAATAATTTTCCTTCGGGGTGGGCGTGATCTGTATCCCCACCGCACCCCACCCCCCCCCCCCCCCAACTTACCACCCTCACAAAAAAGAAGTCAACCATCAAGAGGGTAGGGTTGTTTCAATGTGCAGCTCAGTGAGACAAAATAATGAATCATTGATTTCGAATAAAGCCTACAAGGGGCATTTTATTTCACGTTCTTGTACCATATCAGTACAGATAAAGAGTCGCGGCTACTTTACAACCCAAATGTGGCTAAAACTTTAATACATTTGAACTCTATAAACTCTAATGGATCTATGTCACCACAGCATAATTATCAATAAATTAAATTGAAAGAATAGTTGATCAATTTGAATGATTTAATCATAAATCGTAATAAATTAGGGTATCAGTTCCAGTTCTCTAACAACATGCTGTTCTAAGTTAATTTGCACCATTTTTGGCAAGCGGTTGAACCATAAATTACTTTACAACACTTTGTTTTTAACTATTGTAGCTAAGGAGTCAAATGCAGACGAAATATTGAACTATGTGTGGTTTACTTCTGCAAGACTGTCGTAAAAACGAAAGTTTTGCTCCTGATTGACATGCAGACAAAGTGTTTGCTCTGGACAATAAGTTAGGGAAAGTTCCACGACTTTATTGAATCAGAGAGGTCAGCAAACGTCAAAACCAGACAAATACACAATTACTGTGAATTGTTTGCTGTGCCTTTTGACAACCATTCTCGTCCCCAGAGGCCACGATCCTTTTAGTCAGCACCAAGAATCGAGACCTCTGGCAGGTCACAATTTGTTGAACATGCGCAGAGTACTCGTTCTGGGGATTATATCAGCCAATCAGATTTGTCAGATTTGACGGTTAGTCCGAGATTCGCGGACTTCCGGTGTTGGAACCGGCCAGAGGTCTCGATTCTTGGTGCTGACCAAAAGGATCGTGGCCTCTGGGGACGAGAATGTTTGACAACTTAAGGTTATGTTACAGCGAATTGTTGCAGGTCTGTAGACTGAGGTGCACTTATTATAGTCGACGAAGAGTGTAGCACTACAAGAAAGTTACAAAGGAATTCACACTGAGACTCATTCATGAAGGACTTCTTCCATTGGAGCAACATAAGTGAAACCAACAAATGCGTCATCTGGATCATCCACACTGGCGCTCAAGAATGCTGAGTCAGCAGATTTACCAACAGATCCTGTTATGATCAAAAGAGTCAAAATAAACAAACTAATCACAATCAGACACTGTTGTGGACGAGGGTTCGGCCTTAAAACCTTGTAAAAATCACATACAAAAATATAATGAAAACATAGGCCTTTTGTATGAAACTTTTATATATAAAACCCGGTCCGGTTCCGAAGAGCTTAGTGTTAAGGCAGCTTTAAAGTGGCAATGTCTCCTTGACATTACATTAAAACTGTAAGGATAAATGAACTGTTGATTTCTCTTGCGTACCTGGTACGGGTTCTCGAACAAACTCTGGATCAAAATGTCTCAAGTCAAGTTGACCTGTCTGTTGATAAAGAATGACAACAAATCACACAACGAGAAAATAAACCGCGTGTTTTGAGCAATATCTACAATAAAAACAAACAACAACAGTGCGGGTAACTTTGTTGTTTAATACATGGAACTAAAAATAAGACCTTTTATCGAATACAGTCGAAGCTCTCTGAGCGGACACACTTACGGCCGCCTTGAAAAAAAAAACCCTGTTTGAACTCTAGCTCATACAAACAAACTCTGTATTTACACATTCCCGTAAGCAACCAGCTCCAGTTGCGGACACTTTTTCTGCTTCCCGAGGGTGTCCACCTACGGGAGCTTCGACTGTATTTTGAAAGTTTTAACAGATGGCTGTGGTAAAATAGCCCTTACTATTACTTATATTTTTACTAGTTCTAAGTCATTGCAAGCTCGAAATATCTTATACCCAGCCTGCTTAGCAAGCGTTTCCGTAGGTTTTCTGCGCGTAGAAATAATTTTTCTCTTTTTGGCAGCGCGAACGAGCGCGAACCAATTGTAGTTGCTGATTTTTCTTGTCACATGTTTGCATGAAATTAGATATCCATTAAAGGGTTGTCTTACCACATTAGGGTTGCCTTACCACATTAGGGTTGCCTTACCACATTAGGGTTGCCTTACCACATTAGGGTTGCCTTACCACATTAGGTTGCCTTACCACATTAGGGTTGTCTTACCACATTAGGGTTGTATGGAGGCTTAAATGGTTGCCTTACCACATTAGGGTTGCCTTACCACATTAGGGTTGTCTTACCACATTAGGGTTGTATGGAGGCTCAACTTTCCTATCATATAACAACTGCCAGTCAATGCTTCGAAAAAATGGATGATTCTTGATTGCTTCCTACAATGGATCAAGTGAAAATCAATCAAGTATTTATATGCTTTCAAAGGGATTGAAATGCACACAATATTATGGATGCCTTTTTTTAATTTGTTCTACGAGTTTTGTTGGGGCACTCCGAAAATATGCCGACAGTTGCTAAGGAAATCCCAGCAAATGCCCTAGTGGTTCAAAGAAGGGTAAAATGTTCTGTTACCTAATAAGTATTACAATCCGGGGTTTTGCTTTACTTCGCTCTGTGATTGGTTAAAAAAAAACTCGCGCCAACTACTCAACCGAATCAGATGCAAAAAACAAAGCCAATCGTGACTTGGTCGCACGCGTTTTCCCCCGCTTGGCGCCGGTTACGTGTGTTTGCTTCAAGGTCTCATTGGTTCGTTTTGTTGTTTTACGTTTGCTGTGATTTGCCATTGTAATTCCTTTGGCTTTAGTTTTACAACACTCAAATTAAAACCGGTCTAATCAAAATGTTTCACTGACTTACAAAGTCATTCTCTCCCGCTACTCCAAGTCTTTTTGAGCGATCCTTTTGAAGAAGCTGTCAAGTGAGATTTAAAATAATTAGCACCAGATATATTGACACTTAAATAAAGCAATTTATTTTAATTTATTTAGGAGACTTACCCCTTCAAGAACATTTCTTGCACTGGCCGATATGTTAGTTCTAAGACGAAGTGGTTTGTGGAGGATATTATCGTACATTTCCGCTGTGTCCCGACTATAAAATGGCGGCTGAAAAAGAAAAACACAAGTTAATGTAATATCAAATCTAGCAATGGCTGGCGCTGGAAGAAAGTTCAACCTTGCTGCCATGAGCGTGACCCTTTAACCTTGCTGCTATGACCTTGACCCTTTAACCTTGCTGCTATGACCTTGACCCTTTAACCTTGCTGCTATGACCTTGACCTTTAACCTTGCTGCTATGACCTTGACCCTTTATTACAAACAGTGATCAATGTATCTTACAATATAAACAGATTGTAAAGCAGACAGGAAACATTGTTTGGCATTTTAAAAATGTGTTTACTGCATTACGTCTTGAATGGTATTGATATGGAAGCTATGAAAACGCTAAAATATGGTCAAATAGATTTTGCGGATTTTACCATTATGTTACCGTTATTATACCTTTCGTATGAATAACACTGAATGGCAACAAGTGAGGACAATTTCAACCTTAAGACTGCAAGGGTTTAAACAAGCCCTGGATGTCATCATTATCGACGCATCGTAAAGTAATACAGGTAGAAACAGATTCTCAAAGTGATTCTGCTCAATTCTGCTCTGTAGTCGATCAGTCAAACTAGAAAATGACGAAGGAAGGAAGTTGTGCATGACAGACTTTACTTACCAGGCCATACATCATTTCATATAAGACAGCACCAAGGCACCACCAGTCCACTGTTTTGTCCGTACTCCTGTTTCCGAAGAACTTCTGGTGCTAAGTACTGTATGTAAGAAAAAAAAAGACTGACTTTACTTGGTTGCTTACATAATGTAACATTAATCTGTTATACTTTGGACAAACTGGTTGTTCCATGAACTTTTGTAACGGCCAAAAATGAATATTTATAGTTTTACTGTCAGTTTGAACTACTGCGGTAACTGACTTTAATTTAAAATACTGCTTAAAAAACAGCCGTTCATGCCTGCCATCCCAGGGGCAATATGGCTGTGCATATGCATATATACAGGTGTTGTTAAAACAACATTGAAGGCTAAGAGGGGAGGCAAACATGAGCATTTTCATATAATGACTGCTAAAATATCGAGTGTCTAAAGAGTCTCTAAACAGTTTTGAACTATTGCAGTTATTAAGCACTAGGTCAGATAACCCCACAATGCACCTCTGGTGTGCCGCAGAATGTTGATGTTGTTCCTGAAGGTTCTATTCCTTCCTTGCAAAGTCCAAAGTCTGTCAGAACCACATGGCCCTAAAAGCAATAAATTTATTAATATGTTGACATGAGAAACATATTCTTTGAAATCTAGGTGCACATCCTGGAAAAGGACAGGCACATAAACTTAAAGAAGGTAGTCTATCTAATCATACATGTATATGAAGTGATTCTTTGGTACATGTAGTTCCTGCTCAGGCTTGATTAAAAAAGTTTCAGGGGGTCAGGAGTATATATGCTTGGATCCACAGCCAGATGACCACTTTTCATGAATACTAATCTAATCACAAAAACGACTGTGCACATGTCCTTACTTCAAAGAAAAACTTACTTTGTGATCTAGAAGAATGTTTTCAGGCTTCAAATCCCTGTAATACCAAACAAACAGTAATTTCAAAACAAATTTTTTTCGCATGAATGCTGATAATTAAAAGCAGTTAGTAGAAATGAACTTTGTTGTCTGGGTTTAATCCACACATCTTTTCCAACAAACCTGTAGATGATTTGAAGAGAATGAAGATATCCAATTGCTGATGCTATTTCTGCAGCATAGAATCTTGCCCTGACAATGGAAGATATGTTTTATTAATGCTAGGGCCAATTTGATGGAAGTGCATCGGACTTCAGATCAGGATCGAGATTCTGAATCAGTGTTATTGTTCTTAGGCAAGACACTGTACTATCACTGAGAGTGTCTCTCCACCCAGGAGTATGGGTAATGGTGAATGGTTGGAGAAACCTTGTGCTTGACTGACTAAACACTGGGCTATGTAACCCTAAACTAGCATATAATCCCATCCTACAATAGAAACTGAGTGTCCCTGATTCCTAAAATAATATTTGTTTACCTTACATCATCATTTAGATTACTGACCATCAAAATGAAACGCTGTGAAAGACTGAACAGGACATACCTAATGTAGACGAAGAATGAAGAATGAAGATGTCCAAATTTAATGGGGAATTTAAATGTAATTTTTATTGAAAAGAAACAATATTCATGTAAGAAAGGTCATCAGCTGAAGACTCACCTTGATTCTGGAAAGTATCTTTCTTTTGTAAATGAAAGAACAACTGAAAGCAAAACACAAATGTAATCAGTCAGTACAGTCTAACCCATATATTAAGCAGTCACCCTCAAAGAAATGGCAAGTGGCCGCTTAATTTACAAGTGCAACTTCAAAAGCATTGATCATACTTCTCCTCCATTGACGTAATCCAAAACAAAATACAGTTTATCTCTTGTTTGAAATGAGTAATGCAATCCCTGAAATGTTCAACAAAAATACATCATACTAAACACATGACTACAATTAACTTAAAGTACTAGCATATTATCCCACTTATAGTACACGCAACAAAACTACTTGATTCTGATTGGATGAGAGTAGTACAATAATATTAATCCCAAATTGTACCTATCATGTTTAGTTAATTTGCGCCATAGAAATAATAAATATTATTATTATTATTAGTTAACACAGCCAAATTAACACATCAAATTTGAAAGCGAACAAAAAGTTTATATGAAATGGTTTTACTTTGGAATGTTAATGGTTTTAATTTATTTTAACCAAATAAAGAGTTTAACATGTCGAAGATGCCAGTCCAGGGAGAGGTGAGAAATCATGTAATTAATTTTTAAAAGAAATAATAATAAAAGTTGAAAAGGTGAGAAAACGCTTTAGAGACTTGTAATCGTCACAAGTGATGCTTTGGAAGTTCTCAAATAGCATTCACCTAAAGGCAATGTACAATTTTGAGAACTTTCAAAACATCATTCATACCTATTAATCACGAATTGTACTCAAGGTGAGGTAGTGTGATTTCCTATACTAATACACAGGTAAGTATTTTCTAAATAAAATATTTATGCTGGAAATTAATTTTTTAATCTTTAGTATCTTTTGAAAACTATATAGAAAAGCAATAATTTAATTTTCACAATTATAATAAAAACAACAGCTGACAGTACTTACCACTAAGAAAGGATGCTTCACATTCATCAACAAAACATTCCTTTCTGCCATAATATGCTTTGCCTAAAATAATGTTTTAATAAATATTGAATCTTATTATATGGCAAACAGCTGGTCCACGATGAAAAAGAGCATTCTGATTGGTTCCCTGACCGGTCCGAATTTTGCAATACGGACCGCTAAGATGGACCGCTAATGAACTCATTTCGCCGAATTTCTTTTATTAAACATTGAACAAAGGAAAACTGTTTTCTATTAAGTATAAACATTTTTCCTTATGTCTGGCGGACAATTTTGGGCTTTTTTGGTAAAGTGGCCTGAAAAATGCAAGAATATGCTTAGCTTTGGCATGCGCGCGTTAGCAGAGAATGGTTGCATTAATTTATCAACAAATTTTTAAAAAAAGCCATTATAATAAAAACTTTATTGAACTAGCTTGTTCGGTCCGTATTGGGAAATATTGGTCTCGTTCTTTTTTGCAAGTTTATGGACCTCGCCCCATAAACTTGCAAAAAAAGAACTCGACCAATATTTTCGCAATACGGACCTCACGCTAGTTCAATAACATCTATATATTCACATGTACATCAATGCATAATTTTTAGATAGACAAAAGGAGCAATTAATTCTCTACAGAAAATCACATGATCCAAAATGGGAAATTTTCATACAAAGCTAAAGAGCAAAAATAATGTGACATTTTACAAACCTCATTTCTTTTTCTTATTGCAGCCTTGTTGAGAACTTTAATGGCATAGAATTGATCTTCTTGTTTGTTTTTAGCAAGGAAAACCTGGCACCAGATAACAACAAGTTAAAATAACACTTGGCGTATATTAGATTATCCACTATTATTAAAAGCTTGATTCATTCATTATTTGAAAATACAGTTTATAGTTTTTCTTATTATTTTATAATAAAAGTACTACAGTGGAAAAAGGGCGTTTGACGATATAATTCTATTGTCGAACCACCTTTTTTCCACCAGGTCCTTCAGTTGTTTTAAAAATGAGATCAGATTCACAATACCTTTCCAAAACTTCCTTTACCAATAACCTTGAGAAATAAGAAATCACTTGGCTTTGCCCTATAACAGACAACACGCCGCAAAGATGAGAAGGAGAAAGACAAGGGTGTAACGATGATGAAGATGATGATGATGATGATGATGGTGTTGACGAGGATGGTGGTAAGGAGGAGAATGCATGACTTATGACAACTGTTAACATTTATTTATTATACTTACTTTTGATTGTATGAGTCTCCGAGATCAATCTTGTTGAGGTCCTTAGCCTTCATGACGGTAAAAAATATATTATGATAAACAAAGCTGATCAATTTGATTGACTAATTAAATACATGTATATGTCACAATAATTATTATTTTTCTAATAAATACCAGTGAATCAGCCTCATCAGCGCCAAACTGCTCAGCATCGACATTAACTTGAGCATTCTTTGGATTATCCAACGATAAAAACAGACGAACATCAGGACTGTGGAGAGGGTTAAATAACTGTTGATTAATCCCTAACAATGATAAAATCTGAATTCAAAATTATACACAGGTGATACTCCATCGACTTAATAATATGCCAAATTCTCCCAAAAGGGTGTGAATTTTATTTCAAACATAATAGACCAACCAACATGTATCAATATTCAGTGTCATGTCATACATTAATCAGCTTTTTGTACTATATGTTAGACATGTACATGTGCTCTCATTAAAGGTCGGTTGAGTGAAGCAACTCAGAATCAGATAAACCTAAGCAAATGATGGAATAACTTTATTGCATTATGATAATATATTGATACCAGGCGAGCGTACAATATCTACAGTCTAGCTCAATTCAAAGAGTAAGTAATGTACGTACATTCATAGTAACTTGAATCATTGAATTCTCAATAGCTACAGTTAACATTCTATCAACAATAAATATTAAAGAGAGAGCACAGATCAATCCTCACTGTTCAATGGCATTAGGGTGGCTGATTATCTTGCTTGTAAACTCGTTAAGCCCTTCTCTTCTCATCTTTATAAACTCTGACAAAAGGAAAGGAAACATGACATTTATTAATTTCCATTACTTTTAGTTATTAATTTAATGTTATATATTGGAAACTCTGGGTTTAAAATTGTTGTAATTTATATAAGCCCAACTCACCAGGATCAAAGTTGTTTCCCAGTCGTCGTTTCCCTGGTAACTTGATGTTCAACTCAGGAAAGACTTTCTTTATCTGAAAATAAAGTGCAATTAAGATTCAAGCTGACTTAAATATCAAACTCAAACAACAGCTATTAATCAACATCTTGCAAAGACTGTGTGCCACACTGGCAAGCTGTGGTTAATTAAGCACAGTCATGTAAGTCATCATCATGATTGTCATGTGTCCTTGTCACGCCATGTGTCCTTGTCACACGATGTGTCCTTGTCACGTCATGTGTCCTTGTCCATGTGTCCTTGTCATGCCATCTGTCCTAAGTCACGCCATGTGCCCTTGTCACGCCATGTGTCCTTGTCATGCACAAGCCTCTGAGTCATGTAACTCACCTTTTCATATAAGTTGTAGAATTCATTGTATCTCCTGAAGATGAAATAGCTGCGCCCATCAGGAAGCTTAACTAGCACCTTGTACACCTACAAGATAACATAACAATGTTAGACAAAAGTATAAAGATCCTGAGACTCTATTCTGTAACTGTCTTACATTAACTTTCCAAATTGTTCTGACTACATGTATAAATTTATTTATAGATTTTTATTTATCTGTACAAATGCAGTTCACACTTATGCAGAACTGCCATTAATTCTCTCGTCTCACCGGGGAATGGCAGGATCTCCCAGTAGAACACAAAGCACTCAACATTTTCAACCTTTGTCTTCTTTGTGCTTTTGTTTCATTTCCTTGCATGTCTTCTGACTAACTCTGCCCCAATTTCATATTAGACCACTGCATCCGCAACACAAAAATTCATGATTGTACATGTTACAGTCAAAATACTCAGCGGGTTCCGCTATTTGAGATTGCGTTATTCCATTCAAACTTCCAAATTTAACTCGAATTGAGTTAAATTTGGAATTTGAAAGGAGTCAAAGGAATAACACAATCCTATACCTGCCAACTTTTCCTAAGTCGAATGCGTGTGATTTTCGTATCCATATTACCCGAATTTCAGAAAAATTCCCGACAACTTCCGAACATTGCCGAAGATGTTCCGACGACTTCCGAACATTGCCAAAGATTCGATGATTTCCAAAGGCTGCCGAATGTCGCGGTGCGAAGCTCAAAATCTCGGCGCGATCTTGCTTGTTTATACAGTATTTAGGACTCAAACGCAACATTTAGCGCCGTTCATTGGACTATTTTGGGTGGAAATTGAATCCAATTTTTCACGTTAATGGTTAAGAACAATAAGTCCGGAATTGTCAGTCAGGCGTGTGAAATTGTCCGGTATGCGTGTGATCGATGTTTTCGATCCGCAGGCGTGTGACACACGCATAATGCGTGTTATCCGTTCATGATAACTGATTTCTTGAATAATAAGGGTAAAGCCTGAGAATTTTGAATGCAAATTTCATTTGTTTAATATTTAATATTTTGTAATCTCCAGCTTTTTGAGATACTAATCAGTTCCTACAGGTATACAGGTTTGGCCTGCTTCACCCTACACCCAGGGGCTGACTCCCATATCCACAGCTAGGGACCATCACCCTATATACAGACCAGTTTGGCATGTATCACCCAGGGGCTGACTCCCAATCCACAGCTCGAGACCGTCACCCTATCTTCTGGCCGAGAAAGAACACGTAGGCTTATCCATTACAATTTACAAACCCTTTCCCAATGCAAGCATAACAGTCATAACATAAAATTAAAGCAATTTTTCATGGATTATACTTCATGTAAGAACATATCTATTTTGACCGTGGAAAATTTGTCAAGCAATAACAAATCGTTACCTAAATCAGTGAATTAATAAATACCCATCAAGCTTAATTACACGATTTGAATTTGATCTACAACGGAAACTATTTGCAATGCGATAGTCCTGTCGGTGTGATCGAGAATTCGATTCACGCCCGCCAACTTGTTTTTACAGATCAAAAACTATTATTTGAAGTTAAACTTGAGAGATTCATAAATTGTACGCGAAAAGTGTCAACTTACAGCGAATTTACAGTGTCGAAATCCTTTACAATTTAATCCATGATTGTAAAGTGTTTGTACACAACAGGATTATCGTGTTTTTCGTTCTAATCTGACAGAGATATCAATTCCAACACAAAACAAACAAACAAGGTGGCAGCAAATAAAAGCTTCAAAAATTATTACTGGAATTATTTCACTTACCGTGAAACGTTTCGACTTTTCAGAGCTTAACGTCTCAGAATCTGGTACAGATACTCCAATCTGTTTTGACATATTTCGTCAGCTGAACTCGAAGAGATTTGTAGATCGAGAAAGCTTTCAACTGAAGTTCTTCGTGCGCCGCCAAAAAAACAGAGCTTGAGTAAAATTTGTTGTTTTCAACGACAAAGTAAGTTAGCTACACGAATGATCGTGAAGCTTTACACAAGATAAAATTCATTTCCAATTGAATTTCTTGTAGTAACATCCATTTGTGAACAACAAACACCTTGTGACCAAAAACCTGTAAACAACTTTAGTGAATAAAAGTTTCTTCCTTAATTTAACAGAGAGGGACTGGTGACTACTGACTTGGGGGGTGGGGTACGGAGGATCAACGGAGGGGGAGATTGTCGGGGGATCATCGGGATTTTTTACTGTTATTACTTAAAATCTTTATTTTCGGTATTTTATGGAAAATAAAGACTCGAATTAAGGCATTTAAAAATGTCGTGAGAAAATATCGACAAATACCGGTCGAGGTCGTCGAGGCGTCCGAGAACGGACTGGGTCCTGACGTGAATTTTTCTTATCCGCGTTATCACCGTTACTTCACGATTCAAATCTATTTCACTGCTCAAAATACAACAACAACAACAAAAGAAAGCAAATGCATTTGTTATTCGCGTCTAGCCTATGAATAGGCTCCGCGGTCAGGGGGAGAAAACCGCCTGGGAATGGAGACACTCGTAAAATTCATACAAAACTACATCCGGGACTAGTGGTGTATATTTTCCATATCCTCAGTGAGGATATCGATGACGTCATTCTTTGTAATAACTGAAGAAAATTACACGGCGGCTTGAAGATATGAATTTTATTTTCTTGTGTCAAAAATAATATTTTACTCACTCGCTGCGCCCGTTCGTAAAATATTTCTTTTTACCACTCGAAAATAAAATTCATATCTTCGCGCCGCCGTGTAATATCATTTATCACCATCAGCATCACTTCACGATTCAAATTTATATCACTGCTCAAAGAACAACAGCAAAAAAGAAGCAAATGAAAACTTGGCGCGGGATTGTCATTCTTTGCCTGGTAGCTTAGGGAAGGAGTATAAAACAACTGCCCCCACACCTAGTAATCACCCAGGGTGGAGGGGGGGGGGGGGGGGTATGGGGGGGGGGGCTGACTGGTGCTACATTAAACTCTGCACTATCCTTTTTATCTCTGAGTTTCCATTTGTATGGGCTTTCCATCAAGGTTCAACAATTAATTTTCCAAACATAACTTTATTTTTTATTTCAAATCCATCAGTTTACCCTTTAAATAAAGACTTTAAAAGCCACTGCTCTACATCGAGAAACAAACCCACCAGTAACCATAGTAACCACTGTACAAAAAATGTGCACTACATGTACAGACAATATCACTTGAATGACAGCTATCAGTCATCCAATTCAAATATTAAATTGTTTGTCATACCAAACGATTCGCCATCACTTCGCAAAGAGCCTGCAAGTTTATCAACAGAATCGTCCGTAGTTTGATTATCACTAATTTCCGCTTCTTTCTGATCAAGCTCTCCATTATCCGGATCTTTTAGAGAGGTCATCCCGTTACTACCCTTCCCGAGGGATTGATCATCAAACCCGTCCCATCCCGTCCCGGTATCAACGGGTGACGTCCCGTTGCTGTGTTCAGATCCACTTCCTTCACTATCTAATGAATGCTTTCGTGCTTCAGCTTTGTGCTTTGCCTCTAATTTCCTTTTCTTTTTATCCTTTTTGTTGCTAAAAACACGAACTTTCGGATTGAGATTAAATCGTACATTTTTCTTGCTCGGGGAGTCCGGTGTTCCGTTAAATTCATACTCGTCCCCCAGGGAATCATCCGTGGACGTGCTGGAAGTTCTCCTTAGAATTGATCGCCGAGTCCTTACAGCGTTGCTTATCACATCAATTGGCACAAAACTATCTCCCTTCTCAGCGGACGCGGCATCGCTGTCGATTACGTCTGAGCTCACAAACTCTTTGTTTTTCACAATTTCACGCTGGGCATTCCCTCGCTCTTCGCTACTGAAGCCATTAAACTCTGCGCTATCATCTAGTTTAGTTGTTTGTAGCTCATCTGCTAAGTCAACCATGTTTACTTCCTCGCAAGAACTGATGTTTTCTCCCATGTGCTTTTTGACTGATTTGTCTTGTTTTGAATTCCACTGAAAGAGTTCGCTATCCGCACGTGAGTTGGTTTCTATCTCAAGACTGAGGCAGTCATCAGTGAGGGATGAAACCTTCACGCTTGATTCGCCATCAGGAGCAGCAGCCAACTAAACCAGACAGCAAAATAGAAAGTAAAAGAACATTAGAGACAGTTGGCAAACAGCGCAGGTCAACATGCGTGCAGCCATCCCACGTGTTAGACCTGTAAGCGGTGGTAACAAGTTCCATACCTGTAGAAAATTAACATCACAACACCAGCAAAACTACAGACTACACATCCATAACACCAGGAAAACTACAAACTACACATCCAATAGTAGTTTTAAACTCGTCTGGCTAAGCACAAAAAATTTTAAGCTGCTTGTTTGGGATTAATAATAATTCAAATGGGTTTCTACTCAATAAACAGATTAATAGTTAGAAAACACAATTCGGATTAAAACAACAACCATTGCGATCCACTCTATCAACTGAATATTATCGTCCTTCGACGAATCTCGAAACTGAATACCTTATACTCTCGAGAAGTTCTCGCATACAAAGGTAACGGATACCAAAGCCTGTTTCCATCTGTAACTGTGAATTCGTTTTGTTCCATTCTTAAAACCAGATTTCGGACTCAGCTGTAATTGGTTTGTAATAAATTGCGGACTCTTTTACTCAAACGTTGTTTTTTAAGGATTTAATAAATACCATACTCCGGACTCAAGTGATAATAGGGACACTTGTATAATACGCCGGACACCTATGAAATGAGATTGACCGTATTTTGCGTTATTTTACGGTACACCTTGTGTAACTAAACACAATTGAATATTAGTGACGCCGACTGGTGCATGCCGGGATCAGTTTTGTTATCTGCTTAGTAGAGTGAAGTAAAACCTGTTTGTAAAACCTGTTTTACTTCATACTACGATTTTTGAGTGATTCCCAGTAGTTTTTCACCAAATAATACACGCAAGCTGTAATTTCAACTCAACTTTAGAAACCAACAATATAAAGTTTATAAACGTGAAACCGGAATAAAAAAAAGCACAATTACTTTGTAACATGTTCAAAAGTCGTTATACAGTTTGCACGCACTTATCAGCTGCCCTATGTGTCACTAGGTATAGCGGGCAGTACGCATGTACGTATTTATCACACACTTTACTTACTCACCCACGGATCTTGTTCAGCAATTTCTCTCATCATCATGTCCACCGTTTTCTCCGTGACAAAGAACTTGGTCTGCAAGATAAAGAATATTTTCTTTTAGATAACAATAAATTTCTAAAGGATCTGATAAAAAGCGTTATCCACAGTGAAACAAACCAATCAGGCCCTGCATGTTCAATGGGTGGATAGTGATTAGCCTGCGAGCAAGCTCTCTTGGCGTTTTTGGGGGAAAAGAGAAAGAGCGGGAGAAAGAGAGCTCTTTCACTTTCCCGCCTCCCCACCCCCACCCCAAAAAACCCAGAGAGCTTGCTCGCAGGCTAGATAGTGATTTATCCAGTAGATAAGATAGTTTAATCCATCCTTTGAACAACCGGGCCCAGAGCTGCAGTCAAACACATGTCAAACGCGGGAACAGTAGTGAGCCGACTGGTTTTGATTGGCTGAAAACAAGACATCTTCTCTCTGATTGGTTAGAACACGAAGGTAAAGCAGAGAAACTATTTAGACTACCTCCAAACTCTCTTCTCCAGAACCCGCCTCGAAACTGTCCCATAGCCCCTTGCAGGCTTCCTGTTTGTGCAGGCTCAGAACGAGGTTCTCCTGGCTGACGTCAATATTACAAAGATCTGCGTCCAGGTTATGATCATCCGGGAACTGTAGATATAAGGCATAATCCGGGAAAGGCATCTCTCCAGGGCGGGACTTCCCGGATGGGAAACTAATGTATGCCTAACAAAGGTCACAATGTACAGTGCAATATGTTAGTGAACAGGCGCCATAACAAATCCTTATACAAATTTATAACGTATTTCTTTCGGGAGGAGGGTTCTAACTGAAATTAAAATCCTATCAGGGGGTGGGAGAGGCGCATGGAAAAAAACGTGCATACTCTAAATAATGCTGTACTTAGATGCTTCCCTACATTTTTCCCATTGTAGCTGGTCATGATAGGAGTAGCCGATATAAACAAGGAAAAAAAAAATACAATGAGAAGCAAGCAGCCTTGGCGTTACGCTTCCTGTCCTACTTGGCGGGTTTGTGTCTACATGTAGGTTCTCCGGCCTACCTTGCACCGCAAAAACAAAACAAAAACATCTCAATTGTACACAGGGTCTAAGGACACAGAGTGTCAGACATGAGGAACAGACTAACTCCTGTAACCTCTATTATTTTGTAATATTTCAAGGGCAAGAGTTTAAGTAAAGGTTGTTGTTATAATAACTGACCTTATTTTTTTGAAGCCGAGGGATACTGAGTCAAGGGCGATATTTGTGACGTCAATGATAAAGGTGATGACGTCATTGTTCTGGTGATAGCTGTAAGGCGGACAAGTAAAGAAACATGGAGGCGAGAACTCTGAGAAAAAAACACAAAGTCAATTGATCTGATCAAGTTACAACTTTATACTGTTACTTAAGCTAATTCAGTCCTTAGCTTGGACTATCCATTCCTCTTGCATACAATTCTTCTCATGTTAAATGTGACAATATGATAGCACATCAAGGCATGGCTAATCACCCGTCTGATGAACTATTTCTTTGTTTCAAAACGAGTCCTGGTGTACAACCTTTCTTATGGAAATGAGTTTGATTTGACAATGAACACTCCATTTCCATATGAAAGGCTGTGCACCAGGACTCGTTTTGAAACAAAGGCAAAAGGCAACTCGGAAAAGGGCTATTAATAGGTGTCCTGTGAAGAGAGGTGTTTGTGCAGTGGTACCTGATGACGAGCCTGGCAGCTTGAACCGGATATCTGTGTCATCCTCGAGACTGTCAAATACTTCATTTTCTGTATTTTCCTGTTGTAGCTTGCACCATACAGCATTGATACTGTCTTCAGAATTCAGGTCCAGTGAATTTGGCCTCTCACCTCCAGAATCAGCTTCAGACTGTCTCATTCCATCAGATGCCACAGTATCCTGCTGAGGATGGCTGCTTTCCATTCCATTACTGAGAGGTTCTGCATCGTCTGCGCTTGAAGGCATTGGACTCAGCTGTTCTTCATCGTTGCATTGAATAACTTCAACCTGTTCTTCAAATACTTCGTCCTGTAAAATAGACTGGTGTCAGTCCTGTCAGGGTTTTGTTTTTCCTTTATTTAACAAGAGCGTTTCTTTAGGAGTAAGAGCGTATCCACAGGACTGTTGTAATAACAACGACAGCCACAATAAACTAACAAGAAACACTTAACTGATGGCAAAGTGCGGGAAATTCACGCAGGGTACGTTCTTCAACCTTAGGCTGATAAACACATCTAAAAGTCATCATAACTCCATTCTTATAAAACACTTCAATCTCCATTTACTACATCGAAGTTTACTTAGGGTTGTGGTTTTGTGTTTGTTTTACAACATAGCTTATATAACTGGTTCAAAAATCTTGCGCAACACACTAACAAATCTGAGAATAACAAGAATGTTTTGAATTGAAGAATGTTTTACAGTCAGTCAGGTGATTTGTCGACTTGTGTACCTCTTTTACTGCGTTTTTAACGGCTTATGTTTTTATTCCAGTCCACTAATTGGCCCATTACTTTATTTGGCGAGTGGCTCTGTGCGGATTACTTTACTTCAATCTCCACATAATGTTCTCTATGACTAATGAAGCAACCTACCAACTGTGACTGAATCAGTGGCGCTGGTAACACAGGTAATGTAACAATTAGCCGCCTCTTGCTTTTGTCAAACTTAGCTGAGCCATTTTCTTCATCAACTGGATAAGGAAGTGCTATGTGCACAATGTTAAGAAGAAATACTCATACTAATAGTAGGCTACGAGTAGTCCCTTATATTTCTCAGGGTTAGTCAAGTGGGCAAGCATGCGAGCGTGTGCGAAAATCACTTGCCACGAGAAGACCTGACAAGGTGATTTTCGCCTGCGTGCTCGCCCACTTGACTAACCTTGTAGTCTAACGTAATAGCACTGGTGTGTACAAAAGGAGGTGTACATTGAAAGGATATGTCTAAATTGTACGGGGGCTTCTTGCAAACCAACACCAGCTGTTTCTCAAGAATATCCAACTCCACAGGGGCGGCAGAATCCTACACAACAAGCAAACGTAAACATGTACCAGATACATAGAGAATAATATAGGTGGACTGAATGTGTGCAACTTGATATATCTCATGACTGAGCACAGCAAACGAGTGAGATATTAACTAAAGTCTAACTTACCAACAGCGGCAAATCAATATTGACAACAAGTTCTTTGGTCGTGTATTTGGATTAGAATCCCTGTAAGTAAACCATATAACACTGAATAACTAACAAGTTATGTTTTTAAACTTACTAACAAAATAATTCTACATAATCGTCGACTAAATTGATTTTGTAAAAACTGGATGTAACTCTATGTTAGTTGTGAGTTTCTTTATAACAACATAATATATACAGCACAATATTATTTGGCCAATTAAGGACGGTGCCTCTTAATACCAAAGTATTTTTGCGCGGTTTATGACTATGCGGGAAAAGCAGATCTTAGCAAGGGCTATTGGATTCCAAAAAGAAAATTGGGGGTAACCACGCATTTTTCAGAGATAATCAAGCTTCAATCTGGAAAATAATGCTGAAATAGCATTTTCTCGGAAAATAAAGAAAATTTTTTTTTTCCACAGATTTCCTTTGAATTTGCCTTGACATACACGAAAGCAACAATACATATAAAAGCTTTAAAATACTTAATAAATGGTAATATAACAACTACTGTTTATGTGTTTTTTAATTAAAAATCATCGCAACGTAGCCATTATCAACCCTGACAGCTCTCCTCTGGTATGCCAAAAATACAGTCTAAATAACGTTTGCACACAACAAAAAATTAATCTTATGTTTAATAGGCTTACCGCTTCCATTTTATAACATAAAAAGTAGGGGTCACCACGCGTTTTTGTAAGTTATATGAAGGAAACGACCATATATTTCCCTGCCGAGGTCAGCCTTAAAGGGATCCCCGACTGTTGGAACAAGTTGCCGTTAAAGTGATAGAAAAATAATCTGAACCTAAAATTTGTTGAAAACCGCACAATATTATTTCAGTGTTAACGAAAAAACTGGCTACAAATCTCTGCCATTTTAGGTTTCAAATTTCCCGCGCGCCGCCATTTTGTATTATATGACGTATTGTGGTTGCCGCTATTGTCAGTAAACAATAGCTCTTTTGTTGTATAACAAAAGGGGCAACCATGAAACGTCATAAAATCCAAGATGGTGGCGCGCGGGTAATTTGAAACCTAAAATGGCAGAGATTTGTAGCCAGTTTTTTCGTTAACACTGAAATAATATTGCGCGGTTTTCAACAAATTTTAGGTTCAGATTATTTTTCTATCACTTTAACGGTAACTTGTTCCAACAGTCGGGGATCCCTTTAAAGAGATTTTGCAATGTTCTGTATGTGCGCGCGCTCGAGCGCGCGCTAATGACGCGATAAATTATGCGCAGAACGTATGCGCAGTAACAATAGGAAGCACCGTCCTTAACACGATAAAATTACGTTTCGTTAAGTGTTATCAGCTCCAGCTTAGACTGATAACAATAATACCTTGCCCTTGATTATCCTGGATATCACAAACACCTCATCCAATATAACAAACTTATTGTCAAATCATTGAAGTGAAAAATAAAAACGAAAGTAAAACATTGAAGGTCGATCTCACTGGTTTTGTTTGGTAATACAACAGTATTGGCTATAAACCTTGCATGTGTGAAGTTCTGAAGGTCAATGTGTCCACGATGAACTATTCTATACTCTGGTACACTGTTCTGTTTCTCCTCATCCTTGACCATCTGTACTGTTGGTTTGTCACTGTAAGGATATGGAAACTTCACACCACCAACGGTTAACTCTGAGTCAGCAGAATCATCAGGACCCTGAGCAGAGGAGTAAGTAAATATCATACAAGAAATAAAACAATAACGCCACAAATACAATGTATATATGGTAGAAAAAATGGTGGCGGGAAGAAGGAACAGAACTTTCGTTCCACTTGACAGCTACATGTACCTCCCTTACAAAAATACATAATTATTATACATTTATAAAATAGAAGATATAACCTTGCTAATTAAGAAATTAAATTAAGTGAGGATTAATTGCTGTCAGGGGGGGTGGTAAGTAGGTAATTTTAACAAATATAACAAGTGTAAGTTAGATTTAAATTGTGCAAGTGAATCACTAGCCTCCTATGCAGACGCTCTTTGGGCTCGTCGCGCAATCTTTCCTCCCCCACGAACGTCTGCTCAACGGAGCAGCCACTTCCGTTCTCTGGCCGTTTGCCTTTGTTTTAAGAAACCAATCATGAGCTGCGTAATATTTGAAATTGACACCCGCGGCTAGAAGTAAAAAGTCCGGTAGATTTGTTTATATCAACCTTGGACGCTAGAAATGAGCAATCATTCAATTGTATATTATATTATTAAAACTGAAAAACCAACATATATATATTTTGTCTGCCACTGCTTTATTACATGAGCTTCATTGACCGCGATTGCACACACTGCCCTCGGTAAAATTCACTCGACATCTCCAGCATTTGTTTTTCAACGGCTGCAACGGCGACTGCTTTATCGATGAAATGGTTTAAGACAAACCTATCTATATACTTCAAGTTTTCCTCGTCGATCTCACTGAGGGCAACGGCTGGATTTCTCTGCTTGTCGAATGTCGACCTGGTCTTTCATCAGAATTACGTGCAGTGACACAACAACAACAATGATCAACAATCTGCAGCATCTGCTGCAAGCATGGAGTCGAAAATCCAGTCCTCAGGTTGACTATATATTGGGCTTCTTCGCCACAAATTGTATTTCATATGGCTTCCATTTGAAGCGCATTTACTCTCACTGTAACATTACAAAGTTTTAGAAATTTCTTGCACGGCACGCTCTAAGTTTACTCTTACGCCACGGCTATTGTTGCGGGGTCAAAGTCCCGTTTTCCACAAACTAGAAGAGAAGCTGTGATTGGCCAATCTCTGAGAATGGAAGTGGCTGCTCCGTTGAGCAGACGTTCGTGGGGGAGGAAAGATTGCGTGACGAGCCCAAAGAGCGTCTGCGTAGAAGGCTAGTGAATCACAGGATTTCAAACTGGATGGTAGGAAAATAATTCCATAGTCAATGCAGTAACTAAAGCAATGTGCATACCTCTTTTGTCTTTGTTCGTATCACTGTAGATTGCTTGACTCCCTTAAACTTCATCTTTGGAAATTTGAGGTCTGGAAAATGTAAATACATGTACGACCATTATTTAGTAGAATTTTGCTTTCAGTTGCAAATTGGCAAGTCTTGTTTGTAAGAACATCGGTCTCCATTGTGCAGTTCCAGAAAATATCTATCCCCACCCCATGGAAGGTCGTTGGAAATTCTGTAAGGGAGGGGTCTCAAAAGCAAATTTTTTTAAAGGAAAGTATGAAGCTAAGCTGGAAATTATAAGGGGGTGGGGGCTCAAACCAAAAAACCTTCCGTGGGGGGTATGGATATTTTCTGGAATTACTACACATTGCAGCATTATCACTGCTGAGTTTAGGTTGTCAATGAGTGTCACTTACATTGTCTCAACTTTTTCATATATTGGGTAAATATATACTACAGAAACTTAATCAACTGAAATCCTAAAGAACTTCCTTTAGTCTGGGTCATTCATATGTGACACAAATCCACTCACTTTTCTTGTCCAGTGTTTTGTTCAACTCTCGGCGTATCCCATCAAGAGCAGTGTCAATCATCAACTGTTTAAATCTCTTGTCCTATTGGAACCAAAACAAGCCAGACAATGAGTAATAATAACACTGCACATAATCCTCTGTATCGATCACATTTGCCAGAAGGTGTGTCCATGTAGGCATTCCTGCTCCAGTGTTCATATCAGATGAACTAGATACCTCAAATTATTTGGAGATCAAACATCATAAAATTAAGTACCAGTCCAGGCTGCTATATTCGCAGATCTAAGATCAGTAAATTTATAACAAAATGCAGCTCACATGACCATTTCTGAATATTGGACCTGGCTACACCTACATTCAATCCAGACTGGCACCCTCCCCCCCCCCCCCCCAGTACAGCCATTGGACCCAGTTATTAGATATATAAGAAATTGTCGTTCTAATTTTTACAACACTGTCGTACCTTTTCGCCCTTCTTGTATGTATCAGGATGAAACACCACATCATATACAACACACTTGTTCCCCGCTATAAATAAAGTACATGTAAAAGAAATCTATTATCATGATCATTAATGCTCAGAGACTCAGTACTAACCAAGTACCTAAATGCTTCATCTAGATACGTCTATTTACTGAAATACAGTAAGATGCATTTTCAGATTTTTTTTGTCTTGAAATGACTATTCACTACCATTTTTGCAGACATAAACATAAACATCAGTACACTAAAATTACTTTATTCTAATTTATTACTATTATTCTACCTCCTACTGACTACAAAAAACTAGCTACCAGAAAAAATGGGGTCATATTCATTTGATGAAGTACTGTGTTATATTGTACTATATTGTACCTCGGTCAACATCATCTCTAGGCTGAGACAAAC
This sequence comes from Desmophyllum pertusum, assembly GCA_029204205.1. Lineage (NCBI taxonomy): Eukaryota > Metazoa > Cnidaria > Anthozoa > Scleractinia > Caryophylliidae > Desmophyllum > Desmophyllum pertusum. The sequence goes on along the minus strand of MU826829.1, from coordinate 192,926 downwards.
TGTAAGGAATATTCCACTGATGGCCTGCTTTTCTATATTGGAAAACAAACCAATCAGAGATAACCAAAAATAATTAATGATTTTGATTGTCAAACAGAAAGGGAACCAAAACAGTCATTAATAACAGCTCAAAGTACTTTACAGGGTTTGTCCACAAAAGCTGTGAAGGAATACAACTTACATCTACAAAGTATTACAGCAGGGCATGATTAAGGTTTTTTTTTTGCAGCCTGGGCCAATTAAAAGCCCTTATCCCTGCTTGAACACGACACCACTCACACCAGAGAGCATCAGAGAAATGCCGCTGGAGGGGAATCTTTATGCTGCTCCAGGTTGGTGAAGAGATTTCATCTTGTAGAATGTTTAATAGAGACCTGGAATCCTTAGCAGCAAACAGATGTGAATGGTGCAATGTGCTTGCACTATAGGTTGCCGAGATCGATGTTTCAATAGCGGCATTGTTTACATCTTGTTTTAGAAACTTGTCCAATTAAAAAATGAGAGATCATGAGCAGTTCATCTTAGCGGTCCGTATTGCAAAATTCAGACCACTCAGGGAACCAATCAGAATGCTCCTTTTCATCGTGGACCAGTTTGCCATATAATAAAAATAAATATTGCCCTACTGGTGTTAAGACAATCTTGTTCAAATACCTTTGACTACAAGGACTTTTCCTGAAGCATTAATACCACTCTGTTCACCCTGTGCAGTGTGGATAACAAACAAGTGACTTACTTTTTTCCATTTTCCTCCTTCTCAGTGTACTGTGACGACGGTTCTCCGATGTGCTGATTAGAGCAAATGTTGACAAATGCCTTTATACCACTACTGACATCCACTGTTTTTACAACATAACCATCCTTAAGAAAGAACAACAGATTATAACATAGTCACTGAGACACCTGACAATGTTATGTGAGGGGAAGTGGCTTGGGTAATGTTTAGTGTGTTCAGATCTTGAGAGGAGACTGGTCTAATCAGCAAGACACTATACACAATTACTGTGATGACAGTGATTACCCAGTATACCACCCTGAATATCAAACTATCCTTTAAAGGGACACAGTGATACCATATTTTCTCGATTACATGTAAGTGCCAGGGGCATTTATTTTAAACTCGGACTTATAGACCCCCGTATATTTGAACCCAGCGTTTATTTGGGGCTCGGTATTTAATCAAGAAAATATGGTACCTTTAAAATTCAGTGCATGAAAGATTCTAACTGAGAGACAAAACAATACTTTACCTCAGGATTAACAAATTTCACATCCATTCCCCTCATTTTCTCCATTTGTGCTATTTCTTCTTCATATTTCTGGAAGAAGAAAATGGAACTGTTGCAGTTTAAAGTTGTTTACAATAGTGACCAGGTGATACAGATGATTGTATCAATAATAATAATAATAATAATAATAATAATAATATTTCTATACCGCCAAATCCACTAATTGCTCATGGCGCTTTACAATAAAAAATCTTAAAAAGATAACTCACCTTCTTGTTTTCTGGGTCAGATATCTCTTCAGCATATTCAACAAGTAACTTCCTAAACTCTTCATCTTTCAAGGCTTTTTCAAATTTATCAAGTTCCTGAAAAGGACGATTTCAGTTACTGGTATGTAAGCTTTAATATATTCATCAATGCCATTAACAATAACTGAACCCTTTCTTTCGTTCTTGTTGCCCTTCTTACAAAATAATGCATCTTGTCTTAAACAAGTTAGCAAAATAAAATGGGCTTTGTCTTAAACAGGGTCAGGGTTTGAAAGCCTCAGCAGCACCACCCCAGGTCTATCTCTTAAAAAATATAATTTTAATACAGGCTATTAAACTCCCGTAGGGGCGGCCACCTCTCGTAAGCAGACACTTATAATTAGTACATACAAACACTGTTTTTAACCTTCCATAAGCAGACACCTCTCTTAAGCGGACACTTTTTCTGGGCCCAAGGGTGTCGTCCGCTTACGGCAGGTTCGACTGCACTTTAATTACCATTGATAACATAGCCCCATGCAAGTGGCTGCGCGTCGATAAAATTTTATATTAATAATATATGCTCATATAAATGCAGTGTTTTGTGACATTTTCTTGTATCCTTGTATCCAATTAATATAAAATTATTTCAATAAGTGTATCTGAAATATCATTTGAAAGTAAGAAATATTTAGAAGTTTATCACTAAAACACTTGCGGGTTTTTTCTCGGTTTGGTCTGGCATTTAAACTAACCAATAGCTTTGCATAAAGTCAGTACCAAACACCTTCAAGTAATTTTCATACACATTAATCTAACCTCTTTTGTCATCTTGAAGTCCTCATTGCTGTTGGTCTGCGACATTTTGGAAGCAAATATTGAAGAAACCAGCCAAACTTGCAACGATATATTTTCTGTTTGTTTCTTTCGAAAAGCTTGGTAGCCAAGTCAATCACGAGGATTGGTTCCCAGGTCTCTCGCTGATCGCGAGGTTCAAATGGAGGCTTGGGAACAGGCGATAAATAAAATGCAGAGGCAGTTGAGGCAGTTGAGGCTTTTTATATTTTCTTCACAAATTTGCCTTTATTTTCAACAACAACAAACAACAACAACAACAACAACAAAAACTCGGCGGATGGCGTGAGCATAATTCGTGAGCTCATACTCTCGATCTCATAAAGCACGCGCGCGCACGCTGTTTAAACCAATCAGAGCGCGTGTCATTCTCGTCCCCACAGCCCTTTCGCATCTCTTAGCCGGCGGGGCCTAGGCACGAGAAACGTAGGGCTCTGGGGACAAAGGATTTCCCTATTTAATTCGAATTTTTTGACTGGCTGTTTGAAAACAAAGAAATCTTGAACGGAAGTAAAAATGTTCGCGGTTAGCGCGGGTTAGCTGGCACGAAAACAAGAACAGCCGCGCCGTATTTTCGAAATGGAGGAGGATTTGGGAAGATTCTCCCAATTTTCTCAACAAAACGGTTTTTACCTGGAAACCACCCTGTCGTTTCTCGTGCCTAGGCCCCGCCGGCTAAGAGATGCGAAAGGGCTGTGGGGACGAGAATGAGCGAATGAGCGCGTGTTACATTGGCACTTTATTACAAAACTTGATAAAACACGGACGAATTAATTGACCAATCAGAGCGCGCGTTAAAATTTTATAACATCAAACATTTATAACATCAGCGTCTCCTTAGCAGTTTTCCTTCGCAAATGTTTAGCGATTGCGTCATGTCAACCGTGTGGCAGTCACAACCGGAGGCCTGGGGCAAGTCACTATGAAACAAGAACTCCTGTAGGAGTTTACAAGCGGCCGCTATCACCTTGAGGGGGGGAAACAACAATCCACCCCTCATATGCGAGGCTCGTGCGATCTTTCTGATGATGGGACGCAGACCCAGTCCCGTTTTGAACTTCGGAACGGACAGGAACAGACGATCAGCTCCCAAACTTTCTCGGGGTGTTTGCATCATATCAGGCTAAACAGGAATCTGCCGTTTTTTATTTTTATTACAGTCGAAGCTCCCGTAAGCGGACACCCTCGGGAAGCAGAGAACTTTAAATTTAAATAAATAAATTTATTTATTTATTTTATTTAAATCAAGTAATAAGTAATTAGTCTTAATACCAATTTTAATTGTGTAAATATATTTGTACAAAGTAATGTAAAGTCACTCGACTCATTAGCAATTAGCTAGAGGCCTAATAAGCCTCATTTGTTCGAGTATAAATAAAGTATTATGTATGTATGCAACTGGAGCTGGCCGCTTACGGGAATGTGTAAACTCGCAGAATTTGTACAGGAGCAAGAGTTCAAACAGGATTTTGTCAAGGCGGCCGTATTAGGGACTGTGCAATAATTATCAGGAGGGAGGGTTGGAAAATGGGCTTCATGTAGGAAAATATTAAGTAATATCCCCCCCCCCCCCTCCTAAAGGAGTGAATTTAGTTATTGCCCCCCCCCCCCCCCCCTCTAATCAATCAGAAATTATGTAAGTAGAGCGTCGCCCCATGTAAAGGAATCCAAGAGGGTCTTGGATTCCGGATTCCGCACCGTGGATTCCGGATTCCGCACCGTGGATTCCGGATTCCAATGACTGGATTCCGGATTCCATGCCTATGGATTCCGGATTCCAAACGTTCCGAGATTCCGGATTCCAAAGCTTTTAGCTCTGGTTTTCATTCGTACTTCGATAGCAGATTCTGCTATTAAATTACGAAGTCGTCTTTTTGAAAAAAGAACATACTGTACCATTTTCTTTTCAATATATCAGAATGTACATTTTAATATCTAAAACTTGAGTTCCTACTGCGTCGATTAAATTATTTTAAACTTGTTGGCGTACCTGTTGACAAGAGGCGTCTCTGAAGTCCAGTAATCCGCAGTAATCCACAAAAATGAAGCTATCTGACGAAGTATTCTCATTCAAACGATTATAACATTAACAGAACCAAAAGTAGTAGGAATAGAAGGTTGGTGCTTTTGCATGTTCAAATTGAAATCACCTGTTAAAATCATTCATTTATTTCTCTTATTTTCAGGGCCCGCGCAGCAATATTTGAGTGCGGGTTAATGCGAACGTGTACACATGAACCAACTAGGGGTCCGGGGGCATGGTCCACTGGAAATTTTTGAATTTACGTCTTCTGAAATTGCTGGAAATGCATCTAAAATTAACAAACGCCGTGCAAATTACTAACTTTCAGCGCTTAAAAAAAGCGTAAAAATATATATTATAAATACATGTACAATAATAAACATTTATTATCCGGTCTTAAAATTCACTATCAAACCCGGCTTCATATAATGAATTTACTCAACTGTATTACTAAACCCTAAACCAGGGTCGTGGTCAGAGAGGAAATTAACAAAGACGGTATAGTCATATCTATTCTGTATGATGTTGGCAATGAATTCAATTTTAGTTTCGTTCTTTGAGTCCACAAACACTCAAATAACTCCTCGGGCAGCATTTATTTGCTTTTATAAAATTTTGGTCATATAACGCGCGCTCTGATTGGTCAATTCGAGCCCTAAAGTACGCGCCCAAAGTCACGCACGTGCTTTATCGAGTTTTATAATAAAGTACCAATGTAACTAGTCTCCTACGCAGCCGTTATTTGTGTCGTCACGCAACGCTTCTCCCCACTAACGGCTGCTCAAACCTGGACCACATGCCTTTGCAGATTTAAGCCAATCACAGTTGCAGTGCCATTTTCGGAACTCGAATGTGATCCAGGTTTGAGCAGCCGTTAGTGGGGAGAAGCGTTGCGTGACGACACAAATAACGGCTGCGTAGGAGACTACAATGTAACACGCGTTCTGATTGGTTGATACAACGTGCGCGTGCGTGCTTTATGAGAGTACAAAGCGCGGAAGCTCACGAATGCTCACGCCATCCGCTAAGTTTGTTTTGAAAATAAAAGCAAATTTTTGGGGAAAATAATATATATTTTATCATGAAACTACTAAAGAAACTGGGAGAAGAAGTTGGGAAAAACACTCCCCTATCGGCTCGTGTTTCACCTACACTTCTTTCGTGCTCGCGCCGCTTCCTGTGTGCTTTATAACAGAACAGAGCACAGTTGAGGGTCTCTAGGCACTTCTCTCGTGTTCTTAAAAATTCCCGCCATATAACTCAATAATGCACTTGTGCGTAAAGCACATGTGTAAATCATCGCAGGCGACAGAGCTAGAGATCGGCAGAGAGTACGTGAAAAATTTCGTAAGGATTGGAATTTCAAGTAATAATTCGACCGAATTCAAATTGCTGCTCGAAGATTTCTCTTGATGTTAACATCCGACGCATGAATTCGCATACCTTTCTGAACTATCACGTACCTTTTTCCCGCTCAGCTTTATGCTTTTTTCGATGTTTCCCCACCTTCACAGTGTTAAACATAGGGGCACCCAACGACAAAATTTTCTTGTAGGTGTCGGGACGTTGTTTTTACGTTATAACTATGCTTTTTGTGCAGTTTAATGGCTTATTTTTAATCGCTAAGAAAAATGTTTCTTTTCGGATACGTTAGCTGAACTTTCAAACATCAGAAAATTTTAGGGATTGAACTCTTATTACCCGAATTTACGAGCTGAATTTGCCTTTCCGAAAATCCTAGCTGACATTTTTTTGTACCCAAAACGACATTTTTATCTCTCCGAAAACAAAAGGCATTAATTTTCCCATATTACGAAAGTTTGAGATGACATTTCCCTAACCGAATATCTGAATAACCGAATAACCGAAACTAACTGAATAACTGAATAACCGAATATTCCACCGAAACGATCCGTTGGGTGCCCCTGTTAAACAGTTGAAGCAGGGAACGACTAGCTCGAATTTCTCGATCGCCAGAATCAACTGGGTGCCTGTAATTGTTACTCCCAGGGGGGAAGTTTCTGGACCAAATTTTTAACGGTTCCCTCTACCGCTTCCACCACAACCGAATTTACTGATAATTTCTTGTATATTGATAACCATTTTAGGCATTTTACTCCCGACTGACAGGAAAAGCGAAACCCCGCATGGGGCCAAACAATTCCTGCGCGCGAACAGTGTTGACAGTTCTGAGCAAGTGCGCGCACTGCACTTGAAGATATTTCAAGGTCAGGAAGGTCACGATCACAAAGGCAATATGTCAATGGTGATCGTCAACAAATGAAGCATGCGCGACAATAGACCAGATATCAAACATTTTTTTGATGTGGTGGTGGTGGGGGAGGCCGAGGGGAGGGGAGTGGGTTCTGATTTGTTGTAGTATTCCGGATTTCAGAAGAGTTTGGATTCCGGATTCCAGAGACTGGATTCTGGATTCCAAAGGCTGGATTCCGGATTCCAAAGGCCTGGATTCCGGATTCCAAAGGCAAAAATATGCTGGATTCCGGATTCCGGATTCCCTTACATGGGGCGAAGAGCGTTGTGTACGATATTGTCCGCTCATAGAGATTTTGACTGTATAAAATAAAGATCACTCTCCCTTGAGTAGACTTACAGCTCAGGGGTTTTTTTTTGTTTTTTTTTGCCAATGGTGAAAAACCGAGCGCAGAGCGCCACTGAACAAGACAAAATTTTCAAGCAAGCAACCGTGGACGACAATCCTGCTGGTGTACGTTGGATCAACAAGTGATCTAATCGGCTAAAACAAGTGAAAATATACTGTAGAAGCAGAGACCGATACAACGTAGATTTTTAAGTTTTTTAAGTACTATATTTCGACTGGCCAAACCAGTCTTCTTCAGGTACAATGAGGAAATTTTACATTGATATACGTGTTATATAGTAGCTACTAACAGTTTTTGCGTAATAACGGAAATACGTCAGAGAGATAACATAGATTGACAGTAAAACAATAGAATATAATAATGTAGGGAAACTAAATATCTAATATCTTTCTTCGCGGATGTTAAGGCCATGGGGTTCAAGTGTTCTAGCTTTTGAGATTAAAAAAGCTTCCCTGGCCTTACGTATCGAGTCTCTGTTAGAAAATATTTTTTCAATGGGGATTAATTGCATGTCGTTAGCAGTGTGATTAGGAGAGGAGAGAAAGTGTTCAGCGACTGTAGTAGGTTTAGATTTGGTATTAGGGTTATCTATGGTACGGCGGTGTTCATTAAATCTGTCTTTTAAGCGTCGTTTAGTCTCTCCTATGTATGTTTTTTTATGATGTTAGAGATGCGTGGAAGTGATGGATTGAAAGTCGTTATAAAAGGTATACGTTTAGGTTTGTTGGTGTCTTTGGTTTGTAAAGTAAGTCCGCGGGAATGTCGGTAGCGCGTTGTATTTGTCTAGTAAGGAAGTTTCGGTTATATCCTCGTTTGAGGAGGTATGTTCTTAACTGAACAAGAGCCTTCGCGCCGGGTCCTACTCCGGCATCGAGAAGCGAAGGACTTTGAGAAAGTCATGGGGGAAGAAGGTCATGGGTTCGAATCCCGTCGGGGACTCAGTTTTTTCTTTGTCCTACACTCATGAAAAGTACCGTATAGTACATAACACCCACAACGTTAAAATTGAAATGTTAACTGGTCAACACAGAGGAAATCTTATAAGCACCCAGGGTCCACTGTAACGAGGCATGACGTCATTGGTTTCCTTAGCGACATATGACCTGCCTTGAACCAAGAGACGACTGATAAAAAATCCCTTAGTGCTCGCCATGAATTCAATTGGTACTGCGTCAGGAAGCGGGTCCAGTATCCATATGCCTGCAGGTAAGATGAGTTCATACTTTCAACTAAGCATTTGAAAAATTCAATTTGCCACGCCGAGAATAAAGGGTGGTAATTTAATTTTTCGCAACTCTACAAAATATACATACAATTAAAAAGTTCTTTTCTGTTTTATCCTTTATAAGCCCTGATTAATACAGAAATATCTGAAAACGCAAACACGATACCTCGGTGATTTCACGATCTTGTTTCTAATTGTTTCTGGTGAAGTAGCAAGAACAGCTCCATTTGTCTCGTGTTTGTATGCGTGCGCATTCATGAGGCGAGTTACAGTTTTAATTGAGCTTTGAATGTCGAGAAATATTTCATTTTGCTTTAGCCGTAATTCAGTGAAAAATGTATGTTTTTCAAAGAAAGGTCTGAAAGATATTACACTGATATGGACGGCGCTGGTATCCAACACGACAAAAACGACGAAGCTTAGGAGAAAAGAATTGTTATGTATACAGCAGTTCATTTTCATTTTTTACTATATATTTTTTACATTTAAAATTTTATCTGCATAGTATTTTTGGCGCATATTTTTATTTATATTTTTATGTATACATTTTAACATCTTTTACATGATAAATTACCTTTTTAATTGCATACTATAACTTTAGGACAGTGTCCACAATTAATTCTTATAGTTAAATACTCTGACACACTGCATGACAGAAGCTAGACTCGAATGTGTTACTTGATAGGTCAAAAGTCTTATTTTTATTTAACTCTTGCTCCCGCCTCGATTAGTTTTGTAACTAGTAGCGAGAGCAAGCACTCTTGTAAATTATATATATATAAATTGAATAAAGTTGTTGTTTGTTGCTTGCTGTATTTCACTACAAAACACCAATATGGAAATGAACTAACTAGAAGTCACGCCAGGAGCCACGCTATGGAACACTATGATAGCTTGTGATACTTCGTTATCAAAAGTTAATTCCAAATATCTGGACAAGGTCCTAAAGAACATTAAAGAATTTGATCAGTTCAGTTTTAACACAACATCAGTTTCCACAACTAAGTTTAGGGACACTGATTTTATTTACTTTTTAAAAAATACAGTTTCTGTTCTATTTATTTATTTATTTTTCCTCCTTATTAAAATAATGTAGATAGTATATACTATATGGTTCCGAATGTATGTAATTATTACTTTTAGATGCACGACCCCATAAGCTTGTAGCTTTTATACTTATCGTGTTGAAATAAAGGCTTTGTATTGTATTGTATTGTAAGTCGCTCACATCCACTGTTTGCCTCAAGCAGAAGCTAAGGAGCATGGTTTCGCTGTATACTGTATGATATAGACGATTTGTTATAGGAACAACTTGTAAAAGATTTGATAACTGTAAAATAAGTACCGCCCAACAAAAAGTAAGTAAAACTGCCCAGTGCGCCATCAGGGTACACTGTTGACTTTATTTAGTCGAGTCTCATATTAATGTAATGTTATGTTATTGGTCCAGCAGTGTCATCTCAGCTAGCCAGTTGCAAAGCCGACAGCGATGGAGAGAACATGGCGGACATTCCACCACAACTCCATAACTCTTCGTTTATCATCGATGATCGCGAAGATTTTAAAGATGAGTCCCTTTACACGTTCTGTGGGTCCTGCAAGAATCACGTGATGACCATGGTGACGTATAAGGCCGGTAAGCTGACGTTGCTCTTTGCAGTAGCGCTGTGCTTCTTTGGATGCCTCGGGGGCTGTTGCCTTGTTCCGTTTCTATGGAAACGATTCCAAGATGTAGAGCACGTGTGTCCAAATTGCCAGTTAAAGTTGGGAAAGTATCGACGGCCGACAAAAAACATCTGCTGCAAGGTGAGGATCGTTAGCTAACATTTCATTAGGTTATAACCTTCATGTTTACAATAAAGGCATCCACAATTCTCTCAAAATATTAATACACAAGACACAAAGTAAACACAGAGCAAATCAAACGGCTATTGACCCGGAAATAAGACAGATCAGACCCTTCAGATAATGTTATTCAAGTCGCGGGCTCAGTCATATGTTAGCACTTGTTCCCCTGATGTGCATCAAAGCATGTAATGGTAGCTAGTCATTGATATGCAGCGGTGCATATAATGGAAATAAATGATGGTATATTTTAAGCTTGGTAGAAATATGAGAGAGATATTATTCTGTCAGTGACACAAGCTACTCGGAAAAAAATTCCGAGAATTTCGGAATTTCGAAAAATTTCGGAATTTTTTCCGAGTAGCTTGTGTCACTGACAGAATAATATGTCTCTCAGAGCTCTTACTGTTCTTTCCTTTCTAATTCTCTTACTAAAGAAGTAAATAATGGACGAACTGGAGCAAGATGATGAGTGATTGACAACTGGATCTGTCACGAGACAACCTACCTCCACACGAGACAACACTTCATCGCCTGTCTTTCCTCCAGTTACTTTTTCCTCTTCGTGAAAATAAACTTTGGAAACTACTGAACCACGAATTTAATTAGAATATGGAAAATAGAGCGGTTTTAATTGAGTGTAGTAAAACCAAAACAATCACTCTGGCCAATCACAACATATGAAAACAACACAACGAACCAATCAGAATTCGAAGCAAATACATGTAACCGGCGCCAAGCGCGGGAAAACACGTACGACTAAGTCACGATCGGTTTCTGTCTGGCATCTGATTGGTTAAAAAAGTGGCGCGAGTTTTTCGAACCAATCAGAGAGTGTAGTCAAGCAAAACCAGGGCAAACGCATGCTTACTTTCGCTGGTGACACTCAATTGAAAACCACTCTACTCAGTATGGGATTACAGTCACAAGGACCAATACTAGATCCATGATTCACAATCAATGAATTACAATAATCACAATTTAGCTTGAACAAAAATAACTTTTTAACGGCTCGAGCAGTTTCCAGGGCCGTAGCTAGCGGGGAAGCAAGGGGGGCAGTTTCCCCCCCCCCCCCCCCCCCCCCCCCCCAAGAATGGGTAATGCTTTCTGAAAAACGAAAACTGCGTATGTTTTTTTCGCGTTCAAACAGCCGCCTTCTTGATAAAAATATATGCCGAGGGTCTTTCAAAAACAAGATTGAACATTTCAAAGGCTTGGTACTCCATCTCCCCAGATTTTGCTCGGCATATTAATCAAGATGATGGGGAACGAAGAGGCGAGAACTTCTTACTTCTTAGGTAACTAAGTAAGTAGTTATATTTTGACTGCCCGGTACCATACTAATTTGAACATTTACGATTGATTGAGAAATATATTTTGGAGCGGAAATCCAACTGGAGACATCGTTTACACACGAAATAGACTAATAAAATGTTTAGTGTACTAAGGCCGATATACGGTATGTATCAAGGTAACAAAACCTCGGAAATATTGCTGTAAGCACTAAAAATACCTGTCATTTTACACTGAATCAGATTGATTTTTTTGACAAAATATCTCATGGAAAATGCTCAAAATAGCATTTCCGAGCCTCTAGATTTCAAAATTTTCTAAGGGGGCATGCCCCCAGACCCCCTAGCGGCTCGCGCCTTCGGCACTCGCTTCATTGCCCCCCATTCAAAAAATTATAGCTACGGCCCTGGTTTCCCAGCATTGTACTCATCACTGATTGCCTCCAACCGAAGCATTGGAAAGCTTTATGGTTCAGGCTACAGTTATCGCATGGATGCAGCAGGGGTTGGGCAGGGATGGGGGTAAAATATGTAATCACATTGAAACACAATGTTAAAATATACGGTTTTACTGTAAAAGCGAAAAGAACAAACTTGCAACACTCAGTGTGTAATTAGTATTTACTTTAAAACTTGATGCCACGTTGAAATCAAAACAATAAATTCATCAGGGCCCGGTTGTTCAAAGGACGATTATTGATTTCAGTTTTGTAACTATTAAGTGAGATTTTCTGTTTATATTTTTAATCCTTCAGTTTTCTCTTTGAGTAATCTGAGAAATTAAGAAATTGAGAAATTAAATCCTCGATTGACGTTTAATCCAGGATTAGCGTTGATCGGCTCAGCTCCAACAACCGGGCCCAGAATACAATCTAATAGTCCAGCCTTTCGGTTAATTTAATAATAAATAAATTCTAAACTAACCCCAGGTAAACTAACGTTGGGAGGGATTTACAAATAAATAAACGTTCTCTCTAAATTCTGAATAAAAATAAATAAATAAATAAATATCTATAAACTATTTTTTCACTTAGGACAATCTCGCTTTAGTCCCTGTCAAACGGTCTCAACATTTCAGTTTCAACATTTGTTTTGTCATGTTAAGACCATGCCGTCAGTCAAACGGCCTCAACAACCTCTCAACAAATGCTCAACAAGTGGGATGCGTGAGGTCTGGGACTGAGAACATTGTTAAGATCGAGAGGAGTTGAGAGAGCGTGTCAAACGGCTTCGACATTTCGAGAACAAAATAAATTTTGAGAAGATGTTGAGACAAAGGGGTGTCAGACGGCCTTGAATGTTGAGACAAATGTTGACACGTTTGACAATGGCATTAAAAGTGGATGCTAGTCGGCGCTAGTTTGGAACTCTTACGAGTTTGGATGCTAAACACGAACTCTCTTCACTCTCGGGGATATCGCCGGGCGCCATTTTGAATGGCGTGGCGTGTATGAGTGTCTGTGCGGGACTAAACCCAACCCTAAAGCTGACACAGTAACTTCTGAATTCCAAACTTGTGCTGACTTGCGAGTCCGCTAGGTCAGCGGCTACCTATGAACACGCGGCACACGGCTACGTAGCTGGTTTAACAGGTTTATAACAAGTTACCAGTGCTCCTCAATTTCAAAGGAAATTATTGAAATAGCAAACTATTTACACTGCACTAATCTTTCTAGTGACTCTTTATATAAAGGGTAAAACAGTATCTTTGATGTTATTATAAACTGCATTGTTTTGTAGACTACAAAAATGGAAAAACAGCATTACATTGCTGGAGTGATGTGCATCGCAAGCATTAATTTGTGTTAAAAACTTTCTACAATCGAGTGCAATCTCATTACTATTTACATATTTACATGCAACCAGGCTCGAGTCATATGTAATAATAATAATAATAATTAGTTTCTCTGCAGTCAACTCCTCTTGGCACGGGATACCTTATTTGTAAGGTTGATACATGGAGCATGCAGATCATACAGTGTTTCAGTCAGTTATCTCTATGTCCCTAAGCGCTCTCCTCATCTCTTAGGCCGAGCACGAAAGTATACACCAGAGCCTGGAAACCACTGTATCTCATTCGGTCATGAAATTTCGCGGCAGATAGGGAACGCCTGGGTACGTATATGGCTGGTGGGCAGGCCGCGTTTGACGGAGTTGACTGCAGTTGGAATTAATTGAAACGTCAGTAATTATTATTGTCTTCGAAGACGTTTCGCCTCCTTACAAGAAAAACCAGCTCAGTGTATTCAACTGAATATATAGCCTGTTTTTAGTTATTATGTTTGTTATGTAGGTAACATATAGGTCATGTAAGTAATGTAGTCTTAGACTAGGTAATGCCCGCCTGATGTGATTGTTGAATGCTATTTTCTATTAAAAAGCTGTCAGTTTAGTATATTATACAATGTGCCAAGCGTTTTCCTTTGAATGTTACAGTTGAAAATGAATCAGCTTTTCATCGGTTGCCTCTCTTACAGTCATGATATGAACATATGAGGGAAGCTGCTTCAGTAACAATGCTCTAGTAATGCGACAACAGTCTGTCATACTTTCTCTCAAGTGAACTCTTGAGATATATATATCTCGCCGGCATTTCTAAAATCAGGCGAATGAAACCTTCAGGCATCTAGACAACTGTAGCACGGCACACCCCCCCGGGGGCACACACCCCGTGTGATTTTGATCAAAAACAGTTTCTTTCAGCTTTCGAAAGTAACGGTTAGTAGTTATGCATTTTTGTTGTTGTTGAATGTTTGCTGAGACCTCTTATTTTAAAAACTCTATAAATATATAACCATTCGTAAATAGAGTAAATCCTTCACAATACAAACAAATCATAGAGCGGTTTTCAATTGACTGTAAAACCCAAACCATCACGCCAATCACTCACGCCAATCACTCACGCCAATCATAACAGAAGAAAACAACACAAGGAACCAATCAGAACTCGAATCAAATACATGTAACCGGGGCCAAGCGCGGGAAAACGCGTGTGACCAAGTCAAATTGGTTTCAGTTTGCCATCTGATTGGTTAAGAAAGTGGCGCGAGTTTTTCGAACCAATTGGTAAAGGAAAACCAAAGCAAACGCGTATCATTGTCGACACTCAATTGAAAGCCGCTCTAAGACTATAAATTATTGTACTTTCCCTTAGTTGTCGCCAGTGTATCATACATAAACAGAGGAATTCCTTGTGCCAATCAAAACCTCAGATTGAGACCTGCGCTGATGACAGTCTTCCGCTGACCTCATTCCATCCTCTTTGTGGCGCAACTGCTCTCTCGTTTCTGTCGGACCCGCAGAATTGTTGGTAAAATCATAAGTATGTCTTTTATTGAGGACAGGAACAAGATCTCTATGACGTGTATTGTTCTCTGCGCTCTTGAAGAGAACAGCATTTGGAGAATTCTTTATTTGATTTGTTATAGATGGCTGGTCGTCGACTTCCGGTTTAAACTTATTTCCGGTGGAACGTATAACATCCGGAAGACTAACTGTTTTCCCGCGAAACTCCTTTCTCCTATTTGCACCATTTGTTCTCCGATTTATACCACTTGAATGGCGACTGGGCAAACTATCTGCAGATAACGTCGATGACAACATGTGTTGTCTTTCAGCAAACTCATTTTCATCTGAAGACGCACTTTCGCATCTCACAGATGAGTATTTACCAGGAGTCAACTCTTTCGATAGAAATCTTTTCATGCGCTTTCGTTTCATAAAGTTCTCTCTCGCGGACATCACAGAGTTTTCCTTTGGATTATTCACTGGCGCATTTGAGCTGTCTTCTTGCTTGTCGGTGCTGTCATTTTCATTCTTTTTGAGTAACTCGTCTGTCACGTGACTCGGCGAGGAAAGTACCTCGTCTTCAGGAATGCAGGAATTTAAAGCGGCCTCGGTATTGAGTAAAAACGTTTCTTCCGTGTCTTCCTGTATTTTCGCCAGACGATCTATTGACCGACGAAGAGAACCATACTTCCCTGGCCTTAGAGCCGTGACAACAAAGTTATCAAACTCTTTCCTCTTGGTACGCCGATGTTTCCTGTCTCTTCTTCTTCGCGGGGACCTGGGACTTTTCGACAACTGCGAAAAGTCAAACGTGTGCCGTTTATTGACTTCGTCCGGAGAGGACGGGAGACCACTCACCCCAGTCTCCATCTCGTCACATGAGCGATGACGGTCGCTGCTTGCGTCAGTAGACTCGCTTTCGTGTCCATCCTCTCGCTCGGACACAGACCCCTCCCTTGCAGTGCTCGGCTTATTTTCAACACTTGCTCTCTCCTCGGACGACAAACTATTTCCCGCTTCTCTGCTTCTCCTTTTCAAGCTAGACAATGGTGATGGCGGCGCATCCATTAACAACTCAACTAAGTCGTAGCTGTCTTCATTTGATTCATTAGAAAGTACAGACCATTTTGTTGTTGTTTCTCTTGACTCTTCTCCTTCAGACGTATCTCGCTTGCCATTTGCGACCAAAACAGGGAACTGAGCATTAACCCGGGAGGTCTGGGGTGTAGATGCTTCAGAACACATATCTGCGTCTTCAATAGCACTTGCTTTCGCTGGCGAATCCCGCTCATCAGAAAAAATTCCCTCGTCCGCTGCCCTAGGAGTGAATTCCTTAGAAGGAGTTTTGTTACTGTAAACTCCAGAACTGCCGGGACCCTCATCAGCAAATACTATGCTGTCCACTGAACTTCGTGAGCTCTCGGATGACAACGAGATGCAGTCGGACGACACGAGACTGTATCGATGACCAAAACTCAGCGAACCGTAATTGATCTTTTCTGTTTTATTCTCCTCGGCGTCTACTGAAGCCTCACAGGCTTGCTCAGGATGAAACCAGCTAATGATCTCCCCAGCAGTCGGACTTTTTGGCGACGTATATGTTGCCGTGTCATTTTGAAAAGCTAGTTCTCGTCTTGTTTTGGAGCTCTTCTTATCTTCATCCGGGTCTGTATATTCTGTAACAGCACTGTCTGTGGTCCTCACGGGCTCAACAGGACGCTGTATGACGTCATCTAGCGTTTCCATGTCAACCTCATTTAACGTCACAAGGGAAGCGTTTGAAACCGAATCTCTCGGACTCAGAACCTCTGGAGTTGCGCCCGTTACCGTGATTTTAGGTACGCGACTTGTGACCAGCGGATGACTGGTGTATGACATGCCTAAAGACCGCGCGGGTGTACTGTGAACGAGGATATTAACAGGGGAGTCTGGACCCGAGATAAGGTCATGTGATCGTATGCGCTGAAAATGGTTTCCGTCCACGTGTAAGCCTTGTTGTACAAACTCCCATGATGGAGCGCGAGGGAGAATTTCCAGTTCAAGAGCTGGATGGTGGTTTTCACTTCGGTTTACGTTTCTTATCAAACCCTCGGCTGCGGTCTGTGTGGCATTTGCCCTCTTTGATCTTCTTACGCGGCAACAACAACAGCAAACCCAAGAATGGGCCATTCTTCCTTCGACATCAAAAGTTCTCTTCTGTAGAAAGATTCCCTGAACTGGTAAACTGGGATGATAGAAGCGATAATACAACACCATGCAAACTATACCAAACGCGAGCCCTCCCCACACCACCCCAGTGCCGCTACAGCCATTATACCATGAAAGGTCCTGTGGGGATACCACATGGACACGAAGAGTGAGTTCTCGACTAAGATAATGGAGTAGAACAACACGACACGCTTACGAGTCATGCCTTCTCTCGTGTTGAAAAAGCAAAAGATGTAGATGAAGCCAATAACAGCACTAAACAGTTTCTCCCGGTACGGATGTTCCTTCCCGTCTTCATCTGTGCAAAAGCGAGTCCGCTGACAAATCAGCCACATTGTCATTATAATCCAATGTGCGCCCACAGCTACAAACAGCCATTGCTTAAAGTATGACGCGAAAAGAACCATGGCAACCACACGAGAAGTCACCATGGAGATGCGCCATAGTATCTGGAAACACAAGCCGGCTACTGAGAGGACATAACCTTGCTTTCTGAAGTCCCTTAACGATTTACTATATGCAAGAATGGCCCACATCAAAGATACGAGAGAACAAGCTGCGGTTACTACGATCAGCCAGTCTTGTTTCAACTCAAAGCGTGGTCGCTGTAGTAAGATGTAAAGTTGAAGAACAAGTTGAGGGGCAGACTCCAGGAAAGCTTGCAGAAGTCTTAGCATGCTTATGTCACGCCATTCTCCCAGAAACGACGCAAATTCGAGAATGGTAGCGTTCTTTTGACGCGCTTTCCAGCCACTCTTGAGAACGTTCCAGTACCTAGAAAAACCAAAAGCATATCTGTTAGTTGTAGAGTCACACTGTACAAATAACGAACTCTCAAGGGAAAGGAAAAATTGTTCGAGATGACGTGGGTCTACTGTAGTCAGGATAACGTACTTCGCTGTTCATTACACTCAAAGTCTTTCCCTGAAGCTGACCGATCCTGCCATTTCTACTGATACAGGTAACCTAGCATTGGGGGAATTCTAATCTATATAGGTAGAATGTCATTGTGCATTATAATCGAGTTTGAGTAAATATTCATTATATTAGAGAAATTCACTGAACGTACACCGACTTTTCATGGTAATTTACATAACAATGTTGGCCCAAATCTAGCTAAAACCATAAAGCAACCGGCTACCTCTTTTAAGTCATATTTATCAAGAAACCATGATGAAACTGGTTTTTTCATATTACCAGTTACAGAAGAGGAAGTTGAGAGAGAATTACTTAAAATAGATCCAAATAAAAGTACTGGAATTGATGATTTAAATCCAAAAGTAATTCGCTGAATAGCACCACTTATTAAATATCCCTTAACATTAATAATCAACAAATCATTATCAATGGGAATTGTTCCTAAAAGTCTCAAATGCTCCCTCGTTAGTCCAGTTTACAAAAGTGAAGACAAAATGTTAGTTATAAATTATAGGCCTGTTGCTGTTCTTCCATGCTTCTCAAAAATACTTGAAAAACTAATGTTTAAACGATTGATTAGCTTTATTGAGAAACTTAAAATACTATATCAAGATCAGTATGGATTTCGAAAAAATCATTCTACTGAAATGGCCATTATTAATCTTACAACAAAAATCACAGTATCAAAAGCCTTTGACACAGTTGATCATTCAATACTTATCAATAAGCTGGAATACTATGGAATTAGAGGAATTGCATTAGAGTGGTTTAAAAGTTACTTATCAGATAGAAGTCAAATTGTTAAATTTCATGAACACCGTTCAAATATGGAAACCATTACATGTGGAGTACCTCAAGAATCTGTTTTAGGGCCTTTGTTATTCCTGTTATATGTTAATGACATACATAGAAGCTCAAAGATACTGTCGTTTATACTTTTTGCAGATGATACCAACATTTTCAACTCACATTCTGATATTAGTACACTAACCAATGTTAAGAGCCAATAAACTTTCTCTTAATCTTAAAAAACGCAGTTCATTATTTTTAAAGCAAAGAACAAGAACACTAAACAGCTTGTAAAAGTAAAAATCGATGGTACAGGTGTAAGACAGGTTGAGTCAACGAAGTTCTTAGGTATCCATGTAGATGCTAACCTTAACTGGAATCAGCACATAAGACATGTATGTAACAAAATCTCAAAAACTACTGGATTACTCTGTAAGGCTAGGCATTATATACCTCTGGGAATTCTGCGAAGTCTTTATCATTCTTTGATATATCCATATCTTTATTATGGAAATATTAGCTGGGAAGTACTTACTCTACCAGATTAGAACCAATAAGGAAAATACAAAAGAAGATTATAAGAATAATAACGTTTTCAAAATACAGAGAGCATACCGCTCCTCTGTTCAAAAGGTTATCTATCTTACCACTAGACGATATGAATATAGAGGTATCAACTTTGTTTATGTTCCGTTTCTTTAATAACATGCTACCAGAATCATTTAATGATTACTTTACACTAAATAAAGAAATTCATCAATATAATACAAGGACATCAGCAAGCATTCATAGAAGTTATGCTAGAACTAATTATACCAAACACCTGGTAAAGTTTAGAGGAATTGATATCTGGAATAATTTACCAGAGTCACTGAAGAAAATTAAGACCTTTAACTCATTTAAGAAAAAGTGAAAACACATCTTCTTTCAAGCAGCAAAAATAATATTAAATCAAACGTAGTTATTGACTAATTAAATTATAGGCGAAATAATTCTTAGAGCCATGTGAACTTTACAAGTAAAATATTGATTAATATAGGGGGCTCTCCTCGAAAAGCCCATTAGGGTTTGCTGAGAACTCCCGTCCATTGTTGAATCTATCTTTTAAATATCTTGTAACTTAGAGCAAATAGGGCAAATAAAGGTTGATTGATTGATTGAACAATACAGCCCAACACAGAAGCGAGGCAATTTGGGCACAAGCTGCAAAGGTTGTAAAATGGACTTACAATTATAACACCTTGTATTAACTTAAAATAAGATTAGTTCCGCACAAAGCAACAGAAATCGTTTTATGATCTTTAAGACAAACTTAAACTAAAAGAGTTGTATATGTAGTTCTTCGTTTCAGTTCTATTTTTTTATACTGACTTTTGACAAGTTCGAGGAGCTCAAGAAAATCCCGGATGTTTGCATGAACCTTTTACGTGTATTGTAACAGTGCTGTGTGAAATGGCTGATATGATAGTGACCCATAATGATGCATGGATGCACAGGTCTGTAACTAGTTATAGACCTCTGATGATAATGACCCATAATGATGCATGGTGCACAGGTCTGTAACTAGTTATAGACCTCTGATGATAATGACCCATAATGATGCATGGTGCACAGGTCTGTAACTAGTTATAGACCTCTGATGGATGCTATTCCATAAAAGTGATTTCATCATTATGTTTTTTTCGTAACTGTTGCTTAGAAACAAAAATCGAAACTGATCAATAAAGTTGCGTCATTTAGTCTTGGTGAAGCCTGTTTGGCAAAATGCAACGCCGGCCTTGTGGTTATCGGTTCAACAAGTCCTGTAGGGAGCGTCATATCACGCATGGCTGCAAATTGAACTGTCCGCAACAAATGTCAGTGAAATTATATTTGTACAAATCAAACCAACAAACAACTTTCTTTAATTAAGAGCCATAATGTTTTCTTAATGATTCACAATCTGAACGTCCTTGATGTCCTTAATTAATCGGTTTAGATAAAGCAGTTTTTTTCGCGAACTAGATCGTTATCTCAATAGGGCACCAATTACCAGAAGAAAAGACTTCCAACACAAAGCGCCAAGCTTCTCAACCGAAACATTACCGTACTAATAACAATAATCATTTCTAATATAAATGGCTCGCAGCAAGATGCGAAGCTTATATCCGGCATAAAATAGACAACGCCTCCAGCTTAAAAACATTAATAGTGTGACAAGACAACTCGCGCGCATTTACAGCAAAGTTTGAAGTTTTGAAGTAGATTGAAAATATTAGATGAATTGATTGCTAAGTTCTGTGGGGCTGCGAAAGAATTAAATTTTATAAATAAAACATGTGAAACAGATGGACACGACCAAAATTACAAGCCTTGCTCAGTCTACCCTACAAGTAACTTTGGTTTTTGGGGGTTAGGTACAAAATGAAGCGCATGGCCAACAATCACAAAACAATATAATTAACACGCCTCTCAGACAAAACTAAGCCAACATGTCAGAACGAATTCAAGAAGCGAATTTGCATGCAAATTAACCAAAAAGCAATTTTATAAGCGTCCATATTTTTCCGGCATAATTGCGGTGAATTCTGGAACCAAACGAATCTGTGTATCTCCTCTAGAATGATTTACTTCAGCTCTACATGTGAGCAAGCTGAAAAAGAGATCGTAAAAGCTCTCAAAAAAGAAGTCGTGATGATAATATTTGTAATAACAAAACAAACAGCAGTTTTGAATATTCATAGCAGACCTCCTGTGGGAAGCTTTTATAAAATAGTAGATATGATGATAACAAAAAAGATCAAAATCTTCATGCGAACACATGCTATAAAAACACTTCTTGATGCGCTCAAAAGGCGCACATCCGTGGTGAATTACTGCTTTGGCCTTAGTTTAATATTCACACTCGTTTGAATACTAATATCAGTGGAATATTTGCTCCATTTTATCCCAGACAGTGGGATAGTTTAGCTTGCTCATGTTTGATTATTATTATTATTGCTAGACGCCAAGAGACTAATTCTCATAATATACCGCTGGCGTGGTGGAAAATGGTCTTTGAAAACACCTCATACGAGACGACTGAATAAACAGCCGAGTCAAATCTGTATCGCTATCCACCATGGAAAGTTCGTAATGGAATCGGTCTGACCTGTACCCTGGTCTTATCCAATATATAGTCAACGAAAAGGACGGCATTAGAGAGCGGTTAGGTTAATATACAATGGGGTTATTTTTTATTCATTCCTTTTCTGAGGAAAACAGAAAATACGTTCAGATCGATCACTCAGAGAATACTGTTATTATAATTATGTTGATCTGAAATAAATACCATGGCATACAGAAACATTTTGAGTTTACAAAACAAAGTAAACTGTCTGCATGGAAAAGTATGTACCTATTTCTAATTCGAAACTCTACACACTCGCAAATCGCATGTTCTACGTAGTGTTCTGTTTATAGCCTGAGTCGGCCCAAACGTTTCACATCGCCAATATTATCGTTTTGACAAAAGAGTACTGTGTACATTTCTATGTTACAAACATATCTGCACCAAACAGCGAATCTTAGTGCCAAAAGGAGAGAATTTCGGTCATTAAAAATTACGGATATAAGGAATGTGATAATTGCTGTGGTATAGCGGTCATAAAAAGAGTCGGCGCGATCGAAGACCGTTCAATTTTTCCGGAAACTCTAAATCGTTCGAACCGGACAAGCAGTTAATAGGTTTCCGACGATAGGAAATGACATTACAAAACAAATACCGGTCCTTTGGCTTTGAAGCGGCTCTGTACGATTGAAGATAATCAGAGGGCCACGAACTCAGTGTGGCTTCTTAATTTTAATTGCCTAGCTTTTTACCTTACCTACCTCAGAACGGGTCCCAGGTGAAACACATGTAAAAGATATGTGAAACAGTGCTGTCTCCTCTCATCTTCCAAAAGCCACTTAGCCGAGAACAATTGCATTGCAAGTGAAGAGACAATTACGAAGCCTAGCGTAACACTAAACCACCATAAGTTTCGCTCCCTGTAATACTTGATACAAACAAGTAAATCGCTTCCGATGTCTGCTATAAATGTTAATATCGACACATAAATCCATAAGTCGTCCGTCAAGCGTGTTGTTCGACCTTCAAAAGGATTTTTGGAGTCAAAGTGCTCTGGTATTGTTGCGGCATTATTCTCTTCTGCTCTATCCTGGGATGGTTTGTTCAGAGCTGTTCCATTGCTGTGGGAACAGCTTACGTCTTCGAGCTCCATTACCGCGCTTTGGTATAAAATTTTTAACGTTTAACGGTGAATGGTCCGACAGTAAAAATTAAAAATTTGTCAGCGGTTTTTCAAAAAATAAACACGTGTTTATGTTCCAAGTACCAAGAGTAGTTTCAGCCACTGCAGTATAGTTACGTCACCTATTGTTATTAATGTGCCAACCAGAGAACTATTGGCTGTTGAAACAAAGAGTTCTTTTGTTTAAAATGGTTGGCAAATTTGAATAACAAAACAAATTTGACGTAATGTTGATAAACAGTGAACACTCCTATGAAATGTAACAATAATTAACATTCATCGAGACGAATAAATATACCGTAAAATTCCGAATATACTCGATTCACAAATCATCAAGCCCGTCATCAAGTTGGGGCGAAATGTGACGATTCTTTAATCTTTAACGAGATACTCCTAAATCAGCTAAAGCTATACTAGGAGATATATACTATGCTAAAATTCATATATATATACATAAATATAAAACTAAATTAAACAAAATCATACAAAAGATGTGATAGCAGACAATGCGGTAGCTTTGAATGCATCAGTACTAGCGGGTAATACATCAAACGGGAGATTATTCCATCTTGGTTAAAGAGAAAACTTGAAAATATCATTGTTACATGAAATCTGATTACCACAGAAAATCCGCATCGAATACCTGTATATTATGACACGATTTGTTATTGACATAATGTAAATCCAATTTTTTGGTGTAAACCATATTGTACTGGCTCTTCCCCCACCCCCAAGAGCGAGAGAGGGGGCAACCTCGTCCCCAGAGCCATCTCCGTTTTCAAGATGGCGGGTGGGCGCGAAGAAGGCCACCCTGGCGAACAGCAGGTCACGTGACCACAAAATTAGCCAATCGCGAGCCCGCCGCCATTTTTAAACAATCAAAATCTCCAATATTTTGGGAGACACGTGACCTGCTGTTCGCCAGGCGGACGAGGTTGGAGAGGGGGCGGGGAAGAGAGACCCTGGAAACGAGGTTGAGGGTCGGTTGAGGGGGCTTATTTAAGGCGGGGTTACACGTGAATTTCCATGAAATTTTAAGAAGAAGAAGGAATAGAAGAAAGAAAATGATTTTTGGAACACCAACAGACAGTTGATACTCACACAAGAGCACCCAGGTTGATATCCATTTACTAATTTTTAACTTCAAATTCTAATTTTAAAACTACATTAAATCTTCAATATTTCTTATTTCCCTAAATTTTACATATCCTTTGAGAAAAACTATTTCCTCCCAAACCGTACCCCCAAATCACCCAAAAATTTCCAATACACCCCATAGCTTTGTGTTAGAATTATTTATGCTAATACCCCGGCTAATACCGGGCTGAAAGTCGTCTCTGCAGGCGAGTCAGCCCGGCTCATGTAATCAGGCCCTAAGACAGGTTCCCGGGGGCGGGGACAGGACGGTTTTTGTTTAGATTACCCTTCTGGTCACGGCAGAGCCAATGCGGGGAAGGGACAAGTGAAGCCCAAAGCCCGGGGGGGTACTCCCTATAATGGACTATACGGGGAGGCTCCGCCCGAAAGGGGTCCTTTTTTAGGCTCGAGGTATGTGAAAGGGTAGGGATTTCACGAGTTGAAGTATATGAAAGGGTAGGGATTTCACGAGTTGAAGTATATGAAAGGGTATGGATTTCACGAGTAAATGATATTATTGTTTGGTTAACATCTCTACTGGTAATGCTTGATGATTTCTGGTGATATATATTGTTCATTAAGTTCATTACAAGGGTATAGAAAAGGGATGCAGTGCTTCTACTGTAGGTATGTGAAAGGGGTACCATTTTCATAATTTCTATGGAAGGTATATGAAAGGGGTACCTTTTCTGTGAAAAATGGTATATGAAAGGGTAAGGGGTTGGACCTCTGGGCGGAGCCTCCCCGTATAAAACTTTTTGAGTACCCCCCCGGGGCCCAAAGGTAGTAGTGAAAACTAGAAAGCAAAACAAGTGCGGG
Source organism: Desmophyllum pertusum (assembly GCA_029204205.1). NCBI lineage: Eukaryota > Metazoa > Cnidaria > Anthozoa > Scleractinia > Caryophylliidae > Desmophyllum > Desmophyllum pertusum. The sequence continues at coordinate 168,155 of MU826829.1, read as the reverse complement.
ATGCGACGCACAACCACAATCAGAGGTCTATAACTAGTTATAGACCTCTGCCACAATCCGAAGGTCGACATACAAACAATCGCTTTATTACTACTGTATGTGTCGACAAAGGACCGACCTGTTTTCTTTTTATACCGACATAGGATCTGACTGCCTCAGGTTGACAGAAGACACCAAACCAGGACTATAAGGCCGACCACACGACACACGACTTTTTCGGCAGGTCGAGCTCGGCATGATCAAACTCCTTCTCAGGTCGAACACACGACCAAACTCTTTCTGAATACGGAACTTATAATTAACAATTAGATTATGAGCTCGAGATTTCTATGATGTGATAGTTGATGAGGCCATAGGCCGAATCAACTATCACATCATAGAAATTAAATTGAGAGCGAATAATCTAATTGTTTTAGTAAAAATCATAACAATTGTCTAGTAATAACTCTAAATCCTCCTCCGAAACTTTGGAGAAACGAGAAGAAACCGCAATTTTGTGACGACCTCAGCCACTGCACACTAATGGCTGGTAGTATACGAGTAGCTCATCCATCAGATTGTCTCATTTGCATTAGTATACCCCTGATTTTGACTAATAACTGATAATGACGGCAGAAAGCTGAAAATCTGACGAAGCTAACGAAAGCGGCCGTCGGTCGAGAAAGAAAAACTACAACATGAGCTCGGAGACTAACCAAAGTCATGGATAAGAGGCGTAAGAGAGGCCATACGAAGGAAGAGAGAGCCCTGGGTACTTGTACTGGGGAACTGGGAGCTTGTTAGCATTGCGCGCGGGCCAGTTTCGTGGATACTTTAATAGCAGTGAGTACTTGCAGAATTCACCATGGGATTGAGACAAGGTTATCCAACAAAACACCAAGGTTCTGGGAGAAATAATATTTTAAAAATCGCTAAAAATCGCGGGATGAGGAAAGGCGATATATAAAATTAACGCTCCATGAAATTAACGCGAATTTTTAAAATTCGCGACCTTAATTTTCATTATTATACCCCAAATTCTGGATCCTGTACATACACTGTATTTGACACTTTAGGAAACAATAGCATTCTCTTTTCTGCACACTCTATTTCAATCTTTTACAATGTCGAAGCCTAAAAAAGCAATAAAACAATATTTACCCTCGCTTTCAGAAGAGCATCTGAGTTCTTGTATTTCGACCAAAATATATTTGTTCCTTTGTGTTTATAATCGCGTTATTTCCTTCATTTTCAAATTTTACCTCCTCTTTTCGGAATTAATTTTCCCTCCAATTCGCGTTAATTTAGGTCGCGTTAATTTCAAATACCTTAATTAACACGAGCGTTAATTTCCTATAATAAAAAGGTAATCTGGCAGCGTCCCGTTGATTTTTGTGGAATTTTCCGCAATCTTGTATTACTGGGGGGGGGGGGGGGGGGGTTAGGGTAGGAGGGCTACTGCGAATGGTAAAGTGAGCAACGGCTGGAAGTGCCTTTTATATGTGAAATTTCCATCTTCCTAATCTCTCTGAAGCAGTGAATTAGAGAGCGGCATGATGATCTCAATGATTAATTCGCTAATTTTTATGGGCGTAGAACTATCACAACGAATAAACTAAAAATCAGCTAACTACACAGAGTGCGCACAAATTTAGAGATTTTATTTATTCCTAACTAATTTCACTCTTCAGAATTATCTTGTATAATTTCTATAGTTTCCACATTTCATTCGTTATGAATCCTAATAAATACACTGTACCCAACACTCTATAATAAGTTAATTGCCTGACCTATAAGTGCGCACAAATTTAGTCTGAGATTTTATTTATTTCTAACTAATTTCACTCTTCAGAATTATCTTGTATAATTTCTATAGTTTCCACATTTCATTCGTTATGAATCCTAATAAATACACTGTACCCAACACTCCCCATAATCAGTTACTTGCCTGACCTATAAAGAATATACCCCAACACAGTATATTTAAAGAAGTCTGGTATATTGTTTGGTTGTGAGGCTGCTCATGAGCATATCCTCAGACGTAATACACTCAGACGTAATACCCAGGTGCCAGAGGTTATATTTTTTAGTGAAAACCAAAGTGAGCTGTGACAACGAGGCACAACGCGTCGAGAGAAAAGGTAAAAAAAAAAAAGAAGGTATATTTCAGTCTCGATATTTAGAGAACGGACCTCTGGAGCCAGGGTACCATCAGCATACTGTGACAAGAACATGTTTGTTCTTCTAATATACTTGTCACATAAAAGCAGATCTCAGCATATATAAAGATATTTAGAATAAACGATCTGTCTGTGTTTGCAAGTTAGTTCTGCATACCATATTTTTTGAATAGCCAGAGGCGATTATTTTGTTTTTCGATCCTAAAGGGGGTTATTATTCGAGGGAGGGCGATTAATCGAGGGGGTGATTATTTAAAATATTGCTCATTGGAAGTGCTAATTATTGGAGAGCTCCAAGAAATAAAGTAAAGTGTAAAATACATGAACATCACACTACAGAAAAACTGCAATGAAACCTGTGCTTTTGTAACTTTTCTGTTGTAACAATAATTTCCAAAGCTTGTTTCCTATCCAAAGTGAAAATGTTTAAGACGTTAACTTGACAGGGAGGGGTAAAGAAAGGGGAGGGTGGCGTTTATTCGAGTCAAATATTTTCATCAAAGGGGGGTGATTATTCAAGGACGGCTATTATTCAAGAAAATACAGATGTGCTGCACAAAATGCTTACAGCCTCGCCTGGATTGTGCTGATGCTGCTAATGAAAACCAACCCTACCAACACATTTTTTTATTCTTATATGTTACTCATGACTAGTTAATATTTGATTGTAGGTTATTTGGTAATCATCAAGTGCCTATTCCTATTCAGTCTCTTTGCAGCCATTATTAGGTCATCATACATGAGAATCATTGGGTGATGACTAATGGCCCAAGCATGGCAGTGAAGTGAAATAAATATTGGTAATATTAAATGAAATACATCACTTGTGGAATTGCCACAACAAGCCACACTGCAAAAACTAATCTTCAAAATATAACAAAATAACATGAAAATATTGACTATTTCCATTTTTGTGATAATTTTTATCTTTGGCAAGATTTTTTTATTGACTTGCTTGGTCTGATTATTTCCTGAAATAAATTATCAATAGTCCCATCCTCCTAAAGAGAGCCTACCTCCAAAAAGCCATGTTTTGTAAAAACATAAAAATATAACATTAATAATTTTATCATGAGATCAAACTGGGCTTTTATATAAATACCGGTAAAATAACTGTTACTAATAAATTAATAAATTAACTCAATAAACTTTCTACATTAAAATAAATTACATCAATGTACATATATTGTTGCGGTTTAAATTATTTTTGGTTCAAAATTTTACAAGCCAGTTGATTTTTCTTTTCAGTTGTTTTGTTTTAGATTACGAGTATGAGACAAAGGAAAATACTTGAACATACACACAACCTGAATTAAAATGAACTTGCCACTTCAAACATGCAGTAAAACACTACAACCACACAGATGTTCCAGTAATCACTCCATTACCTGCCTGCTGATGGTTGACGTACAATTCTCTTGATGACATACGCGGAAAAATATCTATGTCCATTGTTAAGCTTCCATGTGCATGAGCTTGCGTGTTTGACCCTGTATCATAACAAGGTCTTTGACGGATGGATAATGAACATCTTTCCTCATTTTCTTCAGAGTTGGCTTGTCTTGTTCGAATCTCACAGCAGCAGCACCAACAAATTGTAAAGCGTTGGTGTTCTTGTACATCCAATTGTGTTTTCTTGACACAAATCCCCCTCACAGGGAGACTAGGATGATAAAAACAGTAATATGAAACCATACAAAGGAGTCCAAGTACAAATCCACCCCAGACAACGCCAAGTGCTGCAGTCTCAATGTCACCATAAAGTGTTCTATACGGATACCACATCACTATAAACAGCGTGTTCTCTCCCAGCATGATGACATAATAAGGAATAACTCGAATACGAGTCATACCTTCTTTAATGTTGAAAAAACAAAAGATATACACAAAGCCAATCACAGAGTCAAATAGATACTCACGACACAAATGAGATGTACCATAATCATCAACACAAAAACGTGTTCCCTGGCATACAAGCCAACCTGTCATGATAAACCAATGAGCTGCCACGGCCACAAATAATCCAGTGGTATAACAAGAGGCAAATAAGACCAAAGCCACGACACGAGATGCTACCATGCACATACGCCATATAATTTGAAGAAAAAAGCCCACCCAGGAATTACTAGCTCCTTTCCCCAAGACATCTCTCAGAGCTTTGGTGTATGCCACAATTGCCCATGCAAGTGATACCAAAGAACTTCCGGCAGCAATGGCTGTGAACCAGTCACTCTCAATATCAAATCGCCTGTTATAAGCCATGATATAAAGCTGAAGAACCAATTGGGGAGCAGATTCTAAGAAACATTCAAATAGTCTTAACATGCTGATGTCCCTCCATTCTGCCAGATATGCCTCATAGTTATTGTCACTGGAGTTTTCCTGACGAGTGCGCCATCCAGCTCTGATCACACGCCAGTACCTGAAGAAGAGATCTCAATCAATCAGATCGATCGATCGATTGATCAATCAATCAATTGATCAATCATCAATCGATCATTCAGTCAGTCAGTCCCTGGGGGGGGGGGGGGTACTCCATATAATGGACTATACAGGGAGGCCTCCGCCCGAAAGGGGTACCTTTTCAAACTGGAGGTATATAAAAGGGTAGGGATTTCACGAGTTGGAGTATAGAAAAGGGTAGGGATTTCACAAGTTGGAGTATAGAAAAGGGTAGGGATTCCCCCCCCCCCCCCCCGGGAGTCAGTCAGTCAGTTAGATCAGTCAGTCAGTCAGATCAGTCAGCCAGTCAGTGAAACAAAATAATAACTTATAACATACAGAAAATACTTATCAACAACTAACTTTATCTAAAAAGTTGAGGCTACAAGTACAACTGTCCTTCGATCTGATGTTACAACTGAGGTAAGACAAACCGATTTTAGTTTTTACGGAGCTGTAGTGTTTGTTTAGTCTGTTTAGCATTTAAGGGAAATACTGAGTTTACTGTAAGCTTACCTGACGAGTGGACCCACGTGAAAAAAATGCAACACATATGTACACCGGATCTGGTTTTCGGTGTCTTCGTGAAACCACTTGGCAGAGAAAACTTGCATAACAATGGAAGACAGAAGTACAAATCCTAGAGTCATGGAAAACCACAAATAAGAGCCATCGATGTAATACCGCACGCAAACCACTAAATCAGATGCTATGTCGGCGATGAAAGTCAAGATGGATACAACAGCGAAAAGATCCCAGATAATGTGAACTCTTTGGGACTCAAATTGAGCGAATTTACGAGGAGGCCGCCTGGAAGCAGCTAAATCAGTTTCATCCACATTATGAGTTCCGTTAGGTGTTAAAATACCATTCACATTTTCAGTAATCTCCATATCAGAGCTGGGAGAAACACCGGTAGCCATTCCCACCACATTCCCAAAATGTCCGAATGGCTCCGGATGTTCCACGGACGGTAGAGCACTGGGAACTAATCATGGACTCAAAACATGGCGGCCAAGTTTGGAAGAAGCGTTGATGTTTCTGGGAATAGATTAGGGTGTTGTTAATTCCACAGCATGTAAAACGATATTATTAGCCGACAATGCCTCCAAAGAAGCCATCTCCTGCAACAAAGACGACTCCTAAAACCACCACACAAAAGCCTGCAGCAGCAGTAGGGAGGGGTACTGCAGCTAAACCTGGCGCCAAAAAGCCCAGCACTGCGGCTGTCAAACCAGGAGCTAGTGGAACTAAGGGAACCACAGCGAAGAAAGGAAGTACATCTCCAACTAAAACGCAAGCTAAAGGGAAGGAAAATGCTGCTTCACCTCAGGTGTGTGTGACAGTAAAGTTACCTACACGTTTAGTTTCCATGGTAACAGGTCTGATGACAGTATAATGGCGGTCTTTGTCAATCAGAGGTGACAGGAATAAAGAAAATTAAATCTTGACTACAGTAGCCTGTGTCACTGACAGTCTACACCACCAGTATATCAAGGATTTTGTGACATGTCCGGCTGCACCGCAAGCTAGGCCATAGCTTGTTCCAGGCCGGAGTACACCTTGCAGGTTGCATGACTAAACAGCAATGTAATGCAAATTACACCCTCCATGTTCCAGGCTCCCAGATAGTGGGTACGAGTTATAAAAATGCAGTACTGGGGGACCCCCGGAGGGAGGTGCTACCCGAAATTTTTGGTAGGGGTGTGCGGCCTGCTTCTTGAAACCCTTACCCTATTTCAGACCAAAATATGCGATTTTCCATCTGACCCAAAAATCGATATCCTATTTCAGACCTATAAAATTAGTACACATGTCCAATACATGACCTCAGCTACCCAGGAATGGGTCCGTTTGGGTAAACATTTGAGAAGGGCTCCAAATTCCCCGATGTTAATGGCAAAAAATAATTTTGTCTAAAAGCCAAACCAAATTCCAGGCTAGAGTGCACAAAACATAGAAGAAATGTATGTTGGTCATTGCTAAGGAAAAATATTTGGAGCTTGGAAATGGTGATCACATGTCACATGGCTTCTTCAAGCTGGTGTAAAAACTAGTCAGGAATTATGAGAGCTGGCTGATTAGCTCACAAATAAATCTTTAAAATTAATATATATTGCATTTGCTGGAAAATAATACTCTACAATTTGTTCACAATGTTGTAATAATATTGGGTAAACTAAAATGTAATAAATATTTATGTTTTTCAAGGCTAAAGGCAAGAAGTGGACAAAGCAGGATGATTCTGCTGTAATCATTCAGAAATCCATTAGAAGATATTTGGCTAAAAAAGAACTGCTGAAGAGGAAAAAGGACAAGCAAGAATATGACGAGTTGATGGACAAGATTCAAAAGGAGGTAAGAAGGGAGATGTTGGAGGTTACTAGTTTAATAGCTGCACTTGTCAGAGATTCATATATAACATATGTCAACAGTATAGTATGGAATGTTTGGGCTCAATTCTCAGATGGGAGTGACTCTTCAGGAATCACACTTGTTGCCTGAAGAGTCAGCCATCTTTTCTCTCAGATGTTGAGAAAAGATCTGTTGTATTGTTGAGTGACAGATCTAAGGGAGGGGACAGAGACCCTGTCTCCTTAACCAAGAAAAGTCACATCTTCACTCCACTCCTTGAGAGCTCATCTTCACCCCACGAGAGGACATCTTCACTCCACCCCATCCCTTGAGAGGACATCTTCACTCCATCCCACCCCACGAGAGGACATCTTCACTCCACCCCATCTCTTGAGAGGACATCTTCACTCCACCCCACCCCTATGCTGCCTATGACAGGAAGGTACTGATAAACTTTTTCGTGATGCAGGCATGGCTGAAGCTGGTCCAAATGGAGAGAGAAGAAGCAGAAAAAGAAAGAAAGAAAGAGGAGGAAGAGAGAAGAAAGAGGAAGGAAGAAGCAAAGAGAAGAAGCAGAATACTAGAAGCTTCCTTTGATGGTGATAACGATGAAATCTTAGCTGTGCTGGACGAGGTAATTTAAAGTAATGCCTTTATGACGACACTGATGTCTATTTTTAGTAGGCCTTTGAGAAGGTGAGAAACATACCTCGAACTCTGGAACCAGAAGCCTAGATGATAAGCTTCTGCTGGAAGCCATAAGGGAAGGGAGAGATAGATCTGATATACCGGTAGATATAATAATACTATGGACAAACTTGAAAGCAGTGAAGAAGCTTTGAGCAAATTTATTTTTATTGTCTAGTTATTATTGATAAGAGTTTTTCAGTTGTTTTTCTACAAACAAATTCCCTGCTAGCAGTCTCTTTTTCCATTATTTTGAGGCAGGAAGAAAAGGAGACTGCTCTGACATGAAACAATTCCTACTACTAAGCGACCAAACAACTTTCGCACGTGATTGTATGTTGTATGTCACATGTGGGCTCAACATTCACCAGCAGCCACATTGAACAGCATGTGCTTTGTCACTGTGGGCTCAGTTACTAGTCAGCGATGATTCCATTAGGCATGCGTACTGAATACTTTGTGACTGGTTTCAAAAACCGGTTTATTTCATCCACGTGGACGGCAGTTACATCAAACATCATTTTGAGTCAGCTAGAGCAGAGTCGCCTTTTCTTCCCGCCTCAAAGACTGCTAGTAGGGAAACAAACAAACTATATAAACAATAGCCTCCATTTGGCGAGGAAATATGCTTGGATATTTGTCCGCGGACATTATCTGTTCTGAGAAGCGAACAGCTTTCCGAGAGCGAAGCTCGAGGAAAACTGTGAGCTTCGAGGAACAGATGTCCAAGGACAAATATCCGAGCATATTTTTGAAGCTAAATGGAGGCTATTGTAGTTATTATCCTTCAAATATTTTTTCACAAGGCCGCTCTGTTTGCCGTGGAAGATCTCGGTCGGCCAAGCTGTTAAACATCAAAATAATTCTGTTGGCGTTCAAAAATATTTCCATTCTGTTCAAAACAATCAGTTTTATTTAATTTAGCAATTTATTTGAGACGAAAACTGAACCTGCGAACGTGCATGAAACACAAATTTTCAAAACTGGGGAATATCACCCAGATATTCCCCAGTTTTGGCTGTGTCACGTGACGTGTTTAGACCAATTGCGCGCGAGAAAATTTTTTGATGGATTGTAATTACTGATACATTCCATACAGATATTTGGCTCCTATCAAAACCAATATCTCAAAAAATGTCAAAAACAAGTTTCCTTAAATACATAATACGGCAACAGTATGATGTAGTCCATACTTTGAATTCTCTATAGGCTTATGAAGAAGATGTCAAACGATCAGAGCTATCTGAGCCAGCTCGGCAATCCCTTATAACAAGACACCAATTGGCACTTGTGGACTGTGAAGATGCAAACAATAACACTCCCCTGTCAGAAGCAGCGGGTGGTGGGCATGTGGACACCATTCAGCTCCTGATCCAGCGAGGGGCTGATCTGAATTCCAGGGGGAGGTATCAGCGAGTGCCGCTGTGGCGTGCAGCATTTGGAGGACATCTTCAGGCTGTACAGGTATGTTGAAACAATGTAATGAGCAGTTACAACAATAGCCAGCAGAATATACATACATACATACAGAATATCACAAATGCACATGACTCACTATTATGGATACCAATTGCCAAGCGTTTCCTTTCAATATTATTTCTGTGAATTTGGTTATGCATCAAGAGAATATTAACAACTGGACATTATTGTCTTTTTCAAACCATCAGGCACTTCTAGAACATGGAGGTGACCCCAGGTTAATAGCAGATGATGGTACAAATGCACTACAGGTCAGGGAATGCATTTATAATATTATAATAGGAATGATTCCGCTTCCATTGCTTACGATTTAGTGAAAACAAGGTGAACAGAATTGGAAGCATTAATAAGCAGAAGAAATAAGCCAATAAAAAAACTCAACAAAAACGAGGCTTACGCTTCTGTTTCTGTCGTGTGGATTTTCACTAGATCATAACTTTCTTCTGATTCAGACTCCACTTCTGTCGCTTCCGTCGCTAGTGTAAACCAACCTTAATGAATGAAAATGAGGCTTTCACTTCCGTCTTGTGGATTTTCACTAGATCATAACTTTCTTCCAATCTGACTCCTCTTCTGTGCCTGGTGTAAACCAACCAGTTACCTTAACTAAGTAAGTTGTTGTATATTGTGTGAAATAAATCCTTAGGTGGCAGCAATACCAGCTGTTGAGCAGGTATTGAAAGAGTGGGACATCAAACAAACAGATGTTTTACTGGAAAAACTGGAGACAGATAGAAATACCAGACAAGAACAAGAGAAAAAGCTACGGGAGGCAGAGAACAATAGGTTTGTACAGGCATTATACTTGGTGACCTTCTGTGAATGTGGTAAGGACTTCATAATGTACTTCCAGTCCTTTTAGAGATTCCTCTGCTCAATGGCTCACATTTTATTACCAATGATGATTACTGTATTTCTCACTTAATATTATGGATATCTTTAGATTGGAAAAGGAATTAGAAAAAGCAGAAAAGGAGAACCAAGCTCATCAGAAAGAGGTACAAATATAAAATAAATGGAAACTGAGGTAGCACCTCACTGTCTTTGTACATGATTGTCATAATGCAAGAGTTTAGTTTCTTGTTGATTCTTGCCTTGATCTAAATAATTTGTATGTGCATACTAATGATTGATGGTTTGAAATTAGTCTCAACTGAAAAGCCCTTGAAACAAATTAAAATAACTGAGGCTAAATATGTGGCAAAGCTGTTATTGGTAAACATATTTAATTTAACAATAAAATAAATTAACTCCACATATTCACAATTAATTTATAAATGCAATGGATGTTTATTTTATCATCTTTTACAAGTTAGGTAAAGCACACTGCGAACTAAACAAAAGAATATATGAACACGATAAGTGTATGGCTGAAGGAAAAACAGATAAACGAGATGTTACTTTACAGGTATGATATTTATAAATTTATACACAGTATACATGTATTGTAAATAAATGAGTCCTGGTGCATGGTCCTCTGGAAAACCTTTCAGATTTGAGACTATAAAACGTCAATTCCAGTATTCTTGAGACATTATTGGTTTGTTCGATTGAAAACGTTTGTCACATAACGTTTTGACTGTTGCATGTGTAATATCTGCTAAGAACTCTGGAGTTTACCCTTTAATTTTCTGGAAAAAAGAAATCTGACCGATTTCCGTAAAACGTTGGAAACCAGTTTGGATGTCCGCCTGTTTACAGGTGATAAAACATTACATGGCGATCAATGTATTGCTCTTTCAGCCTGCTAGAAATTGCTTGAAAGATTTTCACACAGGTTTGAATGCTTTTCTTGGAATGCCAATTTATAACCCAGTCCAGAATAATAACATAATAATATTGACATGCTATAAGTTCCATGTTTGCGACTCATTTTTTCCAGGCAGTACATGATGCTGAGGCAGTGCTAGAACTTGCAAGAAAAAAAGCAGAGACATCAAAAGAAACACTAGCTCAGGTATGTAGGGTATTTTGACCCTGGTCTCAGTCGCCGCTTCGTGGCTCAAGATTGAGAAAGAAAAGAAAGAAAACCTCTGGGCCCAGGGTAGGGTATTTTAAGCTTGGTAGAAATATGAGAAAGATATTATTCAGTCAGTGACACAAGCTACTCAGACTGTGACTGCTGTTCTTTAAATATTTTCATCTAGATCTGACATTTATTATTTATTTAATATTTATTTATTTATCTTTTGCGTTTTGCTGTGCACACCTCTTTTAAGACTGATGTGTTTGGTGCTTGGTTTCATACATGATAATTTATTGTATTAATCTCAAGCCAGAGAGACCAACCTTACTTGTGTGAAACATAGCTCCAGTAGATTAGAAAGCTTGTGCATTAATTTGACTTATAAATTTGCTCTTCTTCATCATAAATCATCTTGCTCATAGTCATAAATTTGTCGTTGGTAAAAAGTAGTTAGAAATTAGACCCATTTAGCTTTGTATGTACATTTCAGATCATGCAATGTTCTCTAAAGAATTGTTCCTTTGTCTATCTAAAATAATTTGCATTAATATACACATTTTAATATGATTCAATTTGAAAGAAACAATTCTCTGAGTAACAATGTACATGGTCTGAAGAAACAAACAAGCCAAGTTAAATAGGGCTTAGTCTCTTCAAGGGTTATAAATGAATAAAAACCTTTTATACATGTATGTACCAGGTGAAACTCAAACTTAGAGAGGAACATAAAAAGGACAACGAATCTGCAGGTATACATTATGAGTTGTTTCTTCACATACTAGTAGTGTGTTCCTTTCTTTTTTTCTCATCTTTGACCATCAACTAAAGTTCAACATCTCAATGGATACTGGCAAATAAAGCAACCTGACAAGCTGGCTTCATGCTACAGAAACCAGAGCTAAATGCCTCTTGAGCCACAGACTATACTCCCAAATGCTTCAATCATTTCTTTACTTAATTTTCATTTAAGATGGCGCAGATCTTAAAGGCATGAAGGTGTTGATAACAGACCTTGATGATGTATTGTTCAGAGATGTTGGTGGCAAGATTGCTGCAGATGGAAGGTACATTCATTTATAAAACTGGTTATTGACAATGTATTGTGTGACAGGAAATTGTTTCCACTATTCTGCCAAAACAAATCATTATTTATTTTTTTCCCCAAAAGATTATTGTTCAGAATCATCTTTGAACAGTATCACCCTAAAGAAAATTGCGTTAGTAACATAAATGATCCGCCATCATACAGTGCCAAAATGTCACTGTGCCACATATAGTATTTTTGACAAAACTATTATATTGCCGATTCTTTTATTGATCAAAAAAAATGTAAAAGTTGTTGTTGATGTCAATGTAATATTAGGGATAGCTGCTGTGTCATCGCACACTCTCTTACCTGTGTTTACAGATGGCCATTGCTGATTGATTCCACTCCTCAGAGTTCCACCTTCTTACGATACCGCGACACCAACTTCATAAATGCACTCAATCCTAAGAACATGGAGCCCGAAGTGATTCGTTTGGCTCTTTTAGGAGCTTTAAGATATGGAAAGCCAACAGTCTTGGATATGATGGATGTGGACATGTTTCATTCTGCCACCCTGAAATTTGATGAGGTCCAAAAAGGACTCATGGCATCACTGATGTCTAAAGAGCTTCTGAAGGATAACAAGTGAGTACAAGAATGCATTAAATATGTCGGTTTCACATCTTCAGAAGAATCAATACAAACCATTGATCCTCTACTCAGGAACATCTCTTATAAGGAGACGACTTCCAAAGGTAGACACATTGGCGGTGCCCTAGGGGAGGGTCCCATGCTCCTGGCCAAATGTTGTTGCTCTCCCCTTAGTCACTCTTCACTCGATCCCCACCTTGCCCTTTGTTAGCACATCTGGACCTGCCACTATACATACATGGTGCTGGGGTGATTACATTTTGGATGTTTTGTAGCACTAATTACATTTTTTAACATTATTTTTAGATTTCTCGAGCTTGTCCGACCAGGAGATGGAGATGAGTACAGCAAGACAAGTTTCCTAGGAGCGAGAATAGAGAGATTTATGTTTATCATAATTACACAACAGTGGAATCCTCCAGAACACTTGATGGAACAGACTTATCCAATAAGAGTGATCATTCCTTCCAGACCAGATGTATAATAATATTCTTGTCAAACCTCTGTTGATATTTAGTCACTTCAAGTATTCACTCACTTGTGGTATCCTGACAACGTTACTGAGAACTTTACTGTTCAACATGTCTGAATGCAACAATGTGTATAAGGCACAATAGGCCATTTGCAGAACCCTATAGCTATTACATGACCCTGTCAATCTTAAAAATATTATGCGTGATGAAATTAGTAAATGTGCCCGGTATTGTTTTGAGATATTATGGCAGTATGAAAGTTTGACAAATTAAGAAGATTTGTATGGAACAAAGTTGCCACACCATCCAGCAACTTAACAAAGTTGCCACGCCATCCAGCAACTTAACAAAGTTGCGGCCACACCATCCAGCAACTTAACAAAGTTGCCACACCATCCAGAAACGTTTTTCATACAAATCCTTCAATTTTTCAAACTTTTGAACCACCATGAAATCACACTCTTGATGATCGGTGTTCTCTAAATTGGCAACCTTCCTTATGTCATCGCACGTTTTCCATTTCTGGCTTTCATTTTGTACTACCAGCTATTTTTATGTGTCATGTGCAGCATTCTGCAAAGGGACTATTCAGCACAGCTAAGTTTATTGTTAGAACTATGTTGAATGTTCGATACATGGATAAAAGCCAACAACTCAACATTGACTAAGAAAACACAACTGGTTGTTTTGGAGGGCCCTCCTGAAAATCATTTGAGATGAGTGGGGCTCCCTACTTAAAAAATATCACTAAATTGGTATGTTGACCCAAGTAATGCGGCATGCCTGCAGAGAAGACTAATGACTCATAAATAGTAAATCTGCAAAACCTTTATTGATCGCATTAGTTTACAGTCTTCAAGGTTTTCTCTGTTGAGAATGTTTGTTAGTCATAATTACAGTGGAACCCCGATTTCTCGAACCATCAATCTCTAGAAAACCCCGATTTCTCAAACCAAAAGTTGTTTCCCTTGGACTTGTTTTCACTGTAATTTTACCCCCGATATTTCGAAGTTCCCGATTTCTCGAACCAATTTTCATTTCCCGTGGAGGTTTGAGAAATCGAAGTTCCACAGACTGTACCTCATACTAGAAACGGTTGCTTTTACATGAAATAAATCTTTCAAATGTTTGATAACTACAGTCGTATATTGAATACCTTACATAATTGTATTATGTTATCTACCAAACTAAAGCCCATTTCATACTAATTGACTATAAAGAGATAAAATATTTTTTAATTTGACACAAATACATCTTGGAAAGTAAAGGATCTTACACATAACGTGTTCAATGCTGAGACATCAAATGCCAGTACACTTTTATATAAAAACCCATGGAAAAAGAATACAAACCATCATGTGAATAATCCACCCCTTGAGAATGTCACAGAAATAAAGGTCATGTAGTGTGAACAAGTAAAGACAGAAATTATATTTCCTGAGCTAATTTTAATTAAATGTATCCAGAGGTTTATCTAGAACCATTCTGTGTCCATGACATGTGAAAGCATGAAGCTTATAGTTTCACAAACAAATATTACTCTTGAATGAAATCCACATGAGGCCTGTTATGAAACAAGTTGTCGACAACAGAAGAGTCAGCCATGGTTGTCACATCACCGATTTTCTTGTCATTCTTTGCAACCTGCCTCAGCACTCGGCGCATGATCTTGCCTGAGCGTGTCTTTGGAAGCCCAGGTGAATTTTGGATGACATCAGGGGTTGCAAAGGGTCCAATTTTGGAGCGAACTAAAAAAAAATGTTACAACAAAAAGAATGTCAGTGTTGTTCTGAATGAACTACATGTAATTAAAATATATCACAATATTCTCAAGCCATAAGAGATGTCAAACCCAACCCTAAACCCATTGAATAATACTGGTCCTGGTTGCTCATGTAATACTGCATCAATTCAACATGGAGACCACACGGCAAGGACAAGGAAATGGGTCAATATAGTTGGCGTAAGTTGCATTTACAAGCAGACTGCAGATTGTGTTTGTCCACCTTTGCTAAGAGCCAATTACAAATAAAAAAGTTTATCATTTCGTGGTCAAATTATGACAGTCTTCAACAATCCCTGCCCATCACATTATAGTTTTGACATTCTTCCCGTTTAATAAGCACCCACCCTTGATTTAAAGCAATATACCATCAGTTTCTAAATAAGACACCTCATGTACAAGTGAGAAAATGAAATTTTTTTTTTATAGAATCAAGGAAGATCATCTTAAGTCAGACTTAATTTTGTTACCTTTTTGTTTGAGTTCTTTGATGAGTTGTTCATTAAATTCCACTCCCTAGGAAACACACATCAATAAAGGTGACATATTAACACATAATCCATGATAATCAAATAATGACAGTTAGTTGATTTTCCAGTACATTGATTAGCGTCATTGTTTGGAGCTTGTTTTACATTTTAGTTCTAAAGGCTTGAAACTAATTTTACCTCCATCAGAGTGGTGAAACAGTAGATCCCTTCTCCTTTTTCTTTGTGAGGACAGGACACCTATGTATGGCCCAAACAAAAACACACAGGGACCCAAGATTAATAGAGTAACTCTTTTCACAGGCACCCCAAGCGCACATTTTGTATCACCTATATCATACCATATTTGCGTCAGCAGTAATGGGTAAAAACATAAAGGTTTGTTTGGGAATTTACAAATAGGTAGATATTTCTGATAGATAGGAATAAGGTAATGTATTCCTATCTCTTAGATCCCCATACAAACCCTTCTATTTTCGCCCATTATACTGCTGATTCAATATAGCTGACACACAATGTTAGCTTGCAGTGCCTGTGCTCTCCTAAGCTGAAGTCCTTCAAACGGTATGAGAATTAATGCTTTAAAGTAAGTTCTTAGGAAGGTTTACAGTTACTACTTTTAATATTATGTCTATAGTACAGCACTAGCCCTTTGTTAGAGCAAGAGAACACAGTTTGAATAGTAATGAAGCAGACTGTTATATTGACAATAGAGCATGTTTCTATAGCAGTACATGTATTTTGTTCTAGTTACCAACATTTACCAAAAGTGAAAATATTAAAAAGTAGTTTGAACATGAAAACCCCAGCTAGTGAATCTGTAATATACTTACAACAGCAGCTTCAGTTACTGCATCATGTTCCACCAAAGCACTTTCAATTTGTGCTGTACTCAACAGGTGACCAGAAACATTCATGCAGTCATCTGTTCTACCAGTGATCCAGTAATAACCATTACTATCACGCTTACAACCTAGAACAAACAGTCACTTCCTGTCATCCAGTAATAACCATTACTATCACGCTTACAACCTAGAACAAACAGTCACTTCCTGTCATTGTCTGTTCATTAATTGACTGAGCGGCATTGGCTATAAGAAGACACAATCCCCGGGGGGTACTCCCATAATGGACTATAATGGACTATACGGAGAGGCTCCTCGCCCGAAAGGGGTCCTTTTTTAGGCTCGAGGTATGTGAAAGGATAGGGATTTCACGAGTTGAAGTATATGAAAGGGTAGGGATTTCACGAGTAAATGATATTATTGTTTGGTTAACATCTGGTAATGCTTGATGATTTCTGGTGATATATATTGTTCATTAAGTTCATTACAAGGGTATAGAAAGGGATGCAGTCAGGGGGGGCTAGCAGCGAGGCCTGGGACCTAGTATATATGATTGCACATTTTAGAAATTTGGCCGAGCGAGACTAAGTACTGGTTTGTTTAAAATAAACATGGCCGACGATGGCTGACATGACGTGCGTTTGTGTTCGTTCGGAAATATTTTGGCGATTCCACGTCCAAACATCTATGGGAACGATTCGGTCGCTGTTTAACTGAACTTTGGTCATTGTGGGACACCATGGATGAAAATTCCACAGCAAACTCCCGTAGAGGTACGTTTCTCGAATGATTGACAGATTTCTTTACTTGTGCGATCATGTTATTGCGGAAAAGCGGCAAGATCAAAGGCGCTGCCTGCCCCCCCTGGATGCAGTGCTTCTACTGTAGGTATGTGAAAGGTACCCCTTTCACATACCTACAGTAGAAGCATGGAAGGGGTACCATTTTCTATCGAAGGTATATGAAAGGGGTACCTTTTATGTGAAAAATGGTATATGAAAGGGTAAGGGGTTGGACCTCTGGGCGGAGCCTCCCCGTATAAAACTTTTTTTGAGTCCCCCCCCCCCCCCCCCAGGACACAATGGAGTGACATCACAGACACAGGCATACAACTTGAGTCACAAGCTCACAACAAGATAAAATGAATGTGACGCTTGCTTATATGATAAAAGTCATATTGTGTTGCAATAATTTAAGATTCAATTTAAAAGGGTTTGTATGATAATGCCACCATCAATTATTATTGATGATTTGGTCTCCCTGGATAAACCTCACTCCCAATCACCCCACCCTCCCCTGGACAAACCTCACCACCCAATCACCCCACCCTCCCCAAACCTCTAAAGATTGTACATAACATAGACACTGATGGGTAACTCACCATCTCCTGTGGTGTAGTAACCATTGAACTTCGAGAAGTAAACACGTTCAAATCGCTCATGATTTCCATAGATTGTTCTAGCCATGCCTGGCCAAGGTTGCTTCATCACCTATGTCATGGAAGTTTCAGTATTAGAGCATCATGTTGTACTTGTTAATGACATGTTTGCTATGAAACTTTAGGCAAAACTGCCTGTACTTTCCAAAATAGGTCGAACTAATAAGAGACATGGTTTACCAGAAATCCCTCACAGGCTCCTTCAAGCTCCTTTCCATGTTCATCAACAATGGCTGGCACAACTCCAAAGAAAGGGAACGACTACAGGAAATAACACAAGAAGATTGATTGGAACAGATAGTGTACAATGTCATGTAACATGAAGTCTTGCTTACAGCCCAAGCATGCAGCTCATTGCTTCACTCAATTTTCTGCAGCATACTATGAGCAGTACACTGGGTAATTCCACTGTTCTTTTGTTTAGTTTTGACTAATAGAGTGATTTTACTTAACCCGTGAAATAGTTACTACACAATAGATAGTATTAGACACTAATAAATTCCATTAGTTTCAACTAATAATAATAATTTAGTACTAACTGTTAGATCTTGTTTCACGGGTTAAATAAAATCACTCTAAATTATATAATTTGGTATTGGGTATAAAGTTTTAATTTGCATATTTGAGGGAAAATTAAAAATTCCCTCCCTGGCTTTTTCCTGCATTATGACAAGCCATTTAGTTCTTCCTGTAACTGATGCTCATCATTCTAAAACAAGTGAAAAGTCTTACTGCTGCTCCTGGCCTCATGGGTGTTGCTCCAGGGAGTGATGTGATAACATGTCCACCCTAACAGTAAAAATAATCACAATCAAATAAATATCAAATATTGTAAAATGATTTTTTTAATAAAATGTTCTGACCTAATCTTGAGAGAGAAAGTGGTGTGGCAAATTTAAACAACCTCAACCATATGGGAGGAGAGGGTGCAATGCAACTCACTGACTGCCCCCAGTCAACATTTTTAAAGTAAAGTATGACGTTAAACTGGAAATTCTGGGGGGAGGGGGGGGGGGGGGGGGGATGGATATTTTCTACAACCACACATTAGGACAGAGTTTGTGAATTATTTTTCCTTTTTAAATTTGTTGACAACTAGAGAACAAATCAGACTTCAATTCTAGCTAGTGTACTCACAGTCTCTGTCTGCCAGTATGTATCAACGATTACACATCTCTCATCACCCACTGTGCGATAATACCATAGCCATGCTTCAGGGTTAATAGGTTCACCCACTGTTCCAAGTACTTTCAGCGACTTACGGTTGTACCTGTCATTTTGCAAATGGATTAGCAATATTGAAATAAAAATAAAGTTGTGGATTTTTTATCCTGTCTAAGTTCTTTACTTTTTATGCATTCAGTACAATGGGAGAAATAGATAAAACGTGGCAACACAGACATGATGAAAGTTTTCACAATCTTATGACACCAGCTTAGTATCTCTGTATGGGTTGCTTGCAATGTCATTTTGACAGCAAATCTTGGTGACTGATGGAGTTTTTTTATTTTTATTTATTTTTTTATTTTTTCAAATCAAATCTTGGGTGACTGATGAGTGACTGACTGTCTGATTGACTGACAGAGTGACTGATTGATTGATGGAGTGACTGACGGAGTGACTGACTGAGTGACTGACTGTCTGATTGACTGACAGAGTGACTGACTGAGTGACTGCATGATGGAGTGACTGACTGAGTGACTGACTGACTGTCTGATTGACTGACGGAGTGACTGACTGATTGACTGATGACTGACTGAGTGACTGACTGAGTGACTGACTGTCTGATTGACAAGCACTGATTGATTGACTGATGGAGTGACTAAGTCAAGTGGTAAACAACAAATAGAGGTGACAAGATTATGTAAAATGATCACCCAACATAACAAATGTTCTGTGAGAAGTCGCCTTACTTTTGAACAACAGCTTTTCCAAACTTCATCAGAGCTCTAATAGCTGTCGGAGCTGTGTAGAACTTTGAAACATGGTACTTGTCAACTACACCCCAGAAGCGACCAGAATCAGGGTAGAAAGGAGTACCCTCAAACTACAATCAAGAAAGGATGACATTACAGTCATATCAGTTCCTGTGACAGTCAGGTGGTGAAGAGTTATTTTGGTATGAAAATATACATGCAGACCTGACAACTCCCTGCATACACAACAAATCTCCCATTCTCCTGATCTGGATGTCAAATATATTTATCTCCAAGGTAAGTAGGGAAATGTACTTTCATGATATGCCTATTGTGGCCTATTCTGGCTGATTTTTAAAAATGAACTTCTTATGGTTCAATCAGAAATGTCAGGAATCAAGAGATGGCCTGTGTGTGTTTAGAAAAATAAAATGTTACTTGTAAGCAGCAAGTCGTTCACAGGAGGTGATAATCATCGATACCGGACAAGAGAAATGCTGTCTAGAACTCCTCTATTATAATTTTAGGTGGATAATATTGAACTTACCAGCACACTTGTTGCACCATTTGCTAATGGGCCATAAGTGATGTAACTGTGACCAGTGATCCAGCCAATATCTGCAGTGCACCAGTACACCTCCCCAGGATGATAGTCAAACACATACCTACACATCATATCAAAATGAATTCATGTACAACAACTGAAGATAATACAGTCAAACCCGTATGATTATTCTTGGATCCACTTCGTGTTGCTTCATGCTACACTCACTGAAACTGGAGCACTCTCTCTCTCTCTCTCTCTCTCTCTCTCTCTCTCTTCTGATCCCTTCTGGAACACCTGAATAACCTACATGTACATCTACTTTGTAGAAAATCTATCAAGAGAGACCCTTGCTTGCATCAGTACACTTTGATTTACTTACTTAAAGGTAACAGCAGTAAAAAGCATGTAGCCTCCAACAGTGTGAAGGACACCTTTTGGCTTGCCAGTTGATCCACTGATAAAAGAAAATAAGTTACTGAGCTGGACAACTTTATATTGATCAATGCAATATTGACGGTAAAGCTATTACATGCAAATTAATATGAAATTGCAAGGAGAGATGTAAAGGGTTGTTGGTGATCAATGTAAACAAAATAATTATTCTTACTGTGTCTTGCAACATTGAACAACTTTATTAACATGACTACTTGGCCTAGCATTTCTGCTAATAATTATTGTGGTATGATATATGGCCTTCAATTGGATCATACACCATGACCTCAAGCCCAATATATACTTTTGTCAAGTTTGATTCTCCCACTTAGTAAATAAATGCGTACTTAATTTACCTAGTATAAAGCATGAATAATGGATCCTCAGCATCTGTCCAACATGGCTCACATTTATCACTTGCACATGACATCAGTTCATGCCACCAACAGTCAACAGCACTATTAAAATTTGTCTGCAGATATAACAAAAATTATAATCCACAATGGAATATACAGTAGATCACAGTATGGACGTCTGAATCAACTGCAGGAAAGCCGAACACCCGATCTATTTTGAGACAATTACCGTCGGTATTTACTTAAAAAAGCGCCTCCCCCGAATAAATGCCGCCCTTGAATAAGCGCTGCATCAAAAAGTCAAAAAATTTAATAAGCACTGCGGCGCTTTTTCAAGTAAATACAGTAATGAGCTTTTGGTCAATTTAGTGCCTACGTTTTAGGTCTTTGTTAACATGAAACATCTATATAGAACTGTTCCATTACATACTTACGAACACAGACATTAACAAAACACTCTGTGTCTTTTAGCATTGTTTTCTTAATACGCATACTCGTGTACTGCAAACAATGTTAGTGTATGGAAATAATGAATTACCTGTATTGGTGGGCATGGTTTCTTGGCCACCGGTGATGTTCGTGGACTAACAGTACCATTCCCTGAGCCGCCGCCCACATGCTGAACAACAATACAAGTTTCTACTGTAAATCCTCTGCAAAAAAAGGAAATTAAAATATGACATTGTATTGTACATTTTTGGTTCCATATTGATACAGCAAACTTCTATAAATTATCTGCTTATGAAAAGGTCCTAAACCATCAACTGACAAGGAGATATTGCCTTGATTGAACACCAAATTCTAAAAATTAGAATTTAAAAACCTCAAATGGTTATTCTTCTTATGGATTGCCAGACATTGAATTAGGAGTGATCTGTTTCCATACCTTGATTATAGCTACATTGTGTACAAACTAAGAAAAAACAGCACATTCACAACTATCTTTCCCTCTTGGGAGTAAGCGACAGAGGATACAGCTGAAATTCAGGCTTGGGAAATAGGTAAATTGACCAATCAGAGGGTACCACTCCAGAGTTGCTAAAATACTCACTGATCTTTGCACTTTCCTATGGCTTCATCAGAAATTTCCTTTAAGTCAATAAGCTTTGCGCCTCTATATGACCCATCTGAAAGCCAACAGATGTTGAATTATTAAATATTAAAAGTCTAGTTTTCTTTAACAATGATAATTATTAAACATCTAATTTCCCTTCCAATATCAATACACATGACGAAGACAGGCGGAAATCCTGATCAGTAAAATAATAGAATTTACATTTCTGAAAAACAATGCTTGTTAACCACTTAAAACTAAATACAGGCTAATCTAACTACAGTCAAACCTCCCCTACATTGTAACTCTACACCCCTGGGCAAAGAAAATGTGCATCTATATAGGAGAGGTGTCTGATTATGGGAGGATAAAATTGTAGTGTTTATATGAGGCTAAAATCATGACCAAGTGTCTGCTTATGGGAGGTGTCCACCTACCGACAGGACTACCGACAGGACTACTGACAGGACTACTGACAGGACTCATGTCCGTTAGCAGAGGTTCAAGTGTAACTGTTTATTGTACTGTAAATATGTTACGTACTGTGCAGACCCCAGGTAGCTGGTTGATCGATCTTAATAATAATTATACTTATAATAATTACCAGCAGTGACAAGAACTTTACAAGTTGAGTCAAGTATACGTTCAGCCAAAGATTCTGCAGAGAAGCCACCAAACTATGAAATAAATATATACATAAATTATAATTAATTAATTAAAAGGGAGTATGGAATCAAAATGGATGGAAGGACAGAGAGAGAGAGAGAGAGAGAGACAGATGGAGAGAAGGAAGGCAGGAAGGAAAAGAAGGAAAGATGGATGACTGTCAATAGACTTGGATGGACAGATTGAAAAAGGAATGGAAGAAAGGGGAAGGGAGGAAATGAAGAAAATCATATCAAGCTTCTCCCCATGGGATAGATGTAGATCATGAAAGCTTAACGGATAATTATCAGTCACAGGACTTGCAGGAAAATAAATATTTTCTGTTTTCTTAAACACGAGAATCCTGCAGTGCTTATCAGACACACACTCAGGGAGTTTTCATCACTGATTACAGTGTAGCTGATCTGGCATTGTGTATTGGTAGTGAATCCGGTTACTATAAATTTGATATGTTATACAGGACCCCTATGAATACCAGCCTAGTTGCTGAATGGGCCATCCTGGATAAATAAAGTTTCCATCCATCCAATCACTAGCCTCTATGGACAATGTTATACAAGTCTTCTTTGGTGAATTAAAAGTGCAAATACTTAGATGCAGATGTACATTATTGTATAATATTACATTGCTTGGCCAGATTAAAAAAACAAACATTCAGTCTAAAATTGTTGTGAAGCGCCATGAACAATGGAATATGGCGGTATATAAATTGTTATTAATAATAATTATTATTAATAATTATTAATTAATTATTAATTATTAATAATTATTATTATTAAAAGGTGGTCTGAAGAAGTCGAAGTATGTAAAGCAAAGGAATGAATTTATTTTTCTTCGGGGGAGTCAATCTATTTTGTTTCAATTTATGTTTACTATCTGATTAGCAGGCAAACCACTGCGTCAACATCTAAATCCAAACATTATTGACGACAACAGCATTTAGCCATGCAAATCACATAAAAAATAATGCAATGTTAATTAATATACATGTATGGCAGCTGACGTACCACAATTGAGTGAACAGCTCCAATTCTTGCACAAGCCAACATGGCAACTACTAACTCATTAATCATTGGCATATAAATTGCCACCCTGTCACCTTTCTTGATACCTGATGTTTCATAAACAAATAATAAACAATTACTGTATTGTTAAAATGATTAAATCATGATATAAGTATATCAGCAAAAAACTGTAAAATGAACATTTATCTTTTGAATTGCGATGAGATGATTTTTACCATGGATTTTATTATAGGGGACAGTGGCGAGTAGTAAATTTGAGACTTTGCGAGGCTAGCATTTTTCTCTGCAAGCCGGACACTTTTGAGTCTTTAAAGTGCGAGACTGAGAATAAAGACTCCGAGATGGCTTCGCATCTGTGAGATGTACAATTTAACCACTCAAAAAATGAGATTGTGAGACTCGTGATATTCAACAAAAATTTTGCGAGACCCGTATGTTTTGAAAGACCATTCGGCACCCCTAATAAATAATTATTATACTGGACTTCATATTAAGCTTTGTGAAGTATGTAGCTGGTGGGTTTTCAGTCGTCATTTTATTAAAGTAGACAGAAAATGAAGCATCATGGATACCTCAAAATGGCACTGATCTTACCTTTATCTTTCAACACATTAGAAAACTTGCATACTTCTGAGAGAAGTTCACTGTAAGTTATCTGCTTGCTGTCTCCAGGAAAATTTCCCTCCCTGAGTGTGTGCAAGAACATGTCAAAAAATATTGAATATTAACAATTACACAATAAAATGTCAAATATTGTTTAAATGGCATGCCAGTAAACTACTAAGTAGTCAACTATGCAGCCGTTATTTGTCCACACTATACATCTGTACATCAAGAAGACTGTCCAGTTCCCACGCAGTCATGCAAAAGTAAATTGCCGATTTCCGGCTTCCATGTGCTCCTGTAAACATGATACACATATTCCAGTCTCCATTTCATGAGTAGTACTTAGCTCCTGCCAGTTCTTCTCTAGTTCGTACAGGAACGACGTGCTTCAGAAAAAAGACCGATCAACCATTCCACCCAAATCAGACCGCAAGGAATGTTGTTCATTTCATATGCTTTTTTTTTACCATATATGGTAAATAATGCGTGCATGGTAAATACCCAGTTTCGTTTCTGGTTTAGCTATTCCACGTTTACATGGTGTGTGGAAAACCGACAGTGAAATAAATTGTTTAATTTATGACTTTGCATGTTCGTGTTTGCGTTCTCAAATTGCAAAAACTTCTTTATTTTCTCCTTCAATCTGCTAATAAATTGCCCTTCACTTTTGTGTTATATTTTCCCAAAAAAATGAGTTGAAAGTTTAGGGTGCGGCTTATCCGTGGGTGCGGCCTATCCGTGGGTAAATACGGTATTAGTGCATTACCATAGTCTATAATAATGAGTTTTATAGTCATGTACAAACAGCAAACAGCTGGGGTTGCCTTTTTTAGTTTTTTTCAGTTTAGGCATTCCTACACTATATGAAACCCAGGCTACAATAGAGTCTTGCATAGTCACAAGTTTGGAAAGAGACTTGTGTTGGGTGGCTAAACCAAAACTACATTGGCTGCACAAATTTGATCTTGATCAAGATAAAAGCAATTCCTGGCCAAGTTAAGCTGTAAATAGACACAAGTTAGAACATTTGTGTCTACTTGCTACTACTCGCCAGGGATAATATCTAACATTATTAATGTTCATTATTGGGAGAAAATTATGGAGGTACAACTTCCTGTAATAATAATAATGATACATACACAGGATATACACTTGACATCTGTAGTGTTGTTACATGTAAATCAAGATCATAGTTTGCAAATGGCCAAGAGGCGCTAAGTAACTGCCGGGGTGTGAATTAAACCATTGTACCTATGTTTAATTAAAATTCCTTTGAGACTTATATTTGTTTCCATGGTAAGGAGTGTTTACTCAGAATAATATGGGGTTATTATAAAGAGGCAATTTAGCAATAGTAGTGGTAGTGGTGGTAGTTGTCTTATTTTGTGTATAGCTTATAGCAGCAAGAAAAATCATTCTTCACATGTATTATGTGTCTTAACCCTGCATCCCTTCACCCCTAGCCTCTCCCCTACATTACCCATTCAGCTATACATCATCTGGCATTTCCTGGGATGCAACTCCTGGCCCCTAGGCCTGTATGGCAGGATGTCTAATCTCCTTAATTTTAACCGAAAATGTCCATCTATGTTTTTTTTCTGGGACTTTAAGCTTATATACATGCATGGTAATTAATCCTTCAAAAAATATCATCAATGTAGGAGCAGTATTAATGACATTGAATGGTTATAAATAAGCCATTTTATTTATTTCAAGGCGAGATCTAGGATTGGAAACCCAAATTCGGCTTCTCAAGGGTTGGCATCAATGAATTTCAAGAGTCAGATTCTTTATAAAAGAAGAAATGTGCAAACACAATGTAACATCAAAAATGCAAGCATGAGCTGGCAATCCAGCTTATTACACATCACTGTATGCTGCCTGCCTGTCTGTGTATGTAATGTATATTTCGTAATCATTGCGTATTGAGGTATCTGTGTTTTATTCCTGCTGCGGGGGCTGAGAGTCCAATTCCCATGTGACAATAATTTCAATGCAGCAATACACAGCTACTTCCCTGTAAACAACATAATCCAACTTACCAATAAAATGCTACATTATCACCAAGTCCTTTTTCCACATTTCTGTCCAATAGGTTGTATGAAATGTTTGTGACAGCTCCTTCCATCCATTTGATAAATACTTTTCCCTCGCGAGTGTCAAAGTTGAATTGCATGAACTTCTCTTTGCTTGGCGGGACCTTCCAGTAGAATTCGTTTGCAATGTCTCCCCAGAAGCCAGCCGGATCATCAATGGATTTTTGATACAGCTCTTTGTATCGATCCATACTTGACACATACGCCTCAGATTTGATCTCCTCTGAGGGGTAAAACCAACCCTCTAGCTGCTTCTCGTGTTCTTTAGAGTCTGTAGATGCCATGTTGGCTTTTGTGTGGAAGACAGACAAATGGGGACACCAATAGGGAGGGGGTGAGGTTATAGCTATTCTCCATGGGAACCTGAAATTGAGGCTTGGCAGTTCTGGTCAGGACTTGACGTTTTTTAACACAGGGATTCAGCGTAGCAGGGCTTGATTGATGTTTTTTTGTCTCGTCTGGGTCGTCGTTTTGCAACTTTTTGTTGTTTTTGGGAGAAAAGCAGTGGGTTCAAGTGGGTTGCTGAAGTACAATGAAAGAGAAGGAAAATCTGTGAAATCTAAACAGGGTATTAAGAATTGTTCCTTTTTATGTATTAAGTTATGTAATAAAAACAGAAAAGAAAAAGTAGTATAAAAGTAGTATAATTATCTCTTCTTCTTTTTTTTTGCAGGAGTAAAAAATAATTTTGAGGGGGCACTCGGAGTTGAACCAAGGACCTCTCGATCTGCAGTCGAATGCTCTACCACTGAGCTATACCCCGCTTACGGCTATAATAATGAAAAATAATCTTATTATACCAGTAGCACACGTGATTGTTTCCAGTCTCCCGCGACTGTTTACCAAATGCCGCTGTGGGGGTCTGTGGGGGATACGTAAAAAGGTTACGATTTCCCATACAAATAACAAAGTTACATCTGCCATAAGTTATTTTATTTATCATCAACTCTTCAGTGAGTTTTACTGTGAGTTTTTCCATCTCTCAATATTATAAATCTCATTTTCTCCCTCAATCAGCAGCGTTGCGTGACAAAAATATACGGCAATCGCCCGCGCAGTTGACACGTACGCAGGTTAAGTAAACTGAGCTGTCCGACATGACTGCAAATGTCAGGCCGGTAAGTGAATGTATACTGTTTTCTGGAACCGATGTTTACGTAAGCGGTACATAATACTATTCAAGTGGCTAGGTCAAGCGTTTGATCAAAGTTTATTCCAATGATATATAAACTGGAAATATGCCAGATCTCCTGATTAGGTGGTAGTATGGATCATATAAAAATATTTTTGTACATACACACTAGCTGTGAAGACTTTGTAACTTCAGTGTTAATATTCTCAGGAGCCTTACAACAGGGTTCTGATCATTGGAAGTGGAGTTATTGGACTGACGACTGCTTATTTACTGCTTGAAAGAGGGTCAGTTATACTTGTAAGGGTTAAAAAGTGAAGAACAGCTCCCGAAAAAAGCTATTGGTCAACTGTCAGCCAACTGTCGGTCAACTGTTGGTTGGCCGTTTGCCCGACACTGTTGGCCGTTTGTCGGCCGACTGTTGGCCAACAGTCTGCCAACGGTCGGCCGACAGCCTATCGAAGGGGTGACGAATGGTAAATTTGAGACTTTGCGAGACGGCGAGACTAGCGTTTTTCTCTGCGAGACCGAGACTTTTTGAATTTTTAAATTGTGAGACCGAATTTAGACTTTGAAATGCCTTTGTGAAATAAACGAGACTGCGAAACATACAGAACCGCTCAAAAAACGAGACTACGAGACCTGTGAAATTCGACTAAAATTTTGCGAGACCTGTAATTTTTGAAAGACCATCCACCACCCCTTATCGACAGAGTGAAGTGGGAGCTCTTGTTCACAATGTATTACCCTTGTATTTAGAGTTATATGTAGTCATACATAGTCAAGAAATTGTGGTCCATGGATAATGTCTGTGACATCCCCAAATATCTGATACTACTAGGGGTGGTAAATGGTCTTTGAAAAAATACGGGTCTCGCAAAATTTTAGTCAAATTTCATAGGTCTCACAGTCTCATTTTTTGAGCGGTTCTGTATGTCTCGCAGTCTCGATTTTTTGGCAAAGCTGTTTTGGAGTCTCGATCTTGGTCTCGCAATCTAAAAACTAAAAAAGTCTCGGTCTCGCAGAGAAAATGCTAGTCTCGCCGGCTCGCAAAGTCTCGAATTTAACATTCACCACCCCTACTACTGTATCAAAATCTCAAAAACAGAGCAAACCGGGGAATAATCTCTGTTGAGACATGGAGATTTGACCAGTAAACATCAGTTAAACACATAAATATGGGTCAAATATTGTAAAAAAATCAGCCACTAAATTCTACTAATTTGCCATGAGAATAATGCCAGGAGATGCTGGGAGTGCCATGGTAACTAGTCTCAAACAGTATGTGTGTGCGCATGCAGGGGTTGGATTTGACGTGGGAAACTGACTGTTAGATTTACCTGCCAGCATCATTCATGCTGCTGTACTCTGCCCCTCTTCATAATACTACATTTTGTTTGCTCAAATTTAATATTGAAACCTATATCACATAGCTGTCAAAAAGATGTCAATATATGTCATAAGTTGATCAAAAACATATTAGTGCGCACATGGTTGGTGCGCAGCAATAATGCATCGTTCATTGTTTATATAATTAGGCAAGCATTCTTTTCTATAGCCTGAGATCAGGCTCCTGAAGAAAATTTGCGAGCGAAGCGAGCCGAGTCGCTGCAGAACGAAAGCGACGGAGCCTGAAGACATTCCTTTGATGCCGCCGATCCGCCCTCCAGTAATTAGTCCTGTTATGAAATGTCAACAAGTCACCTGGAGTGTTTGGTGTGTTTCCCAAATTAACTTCTTGTTAAACTAGAATGGTTAAATAAATTATTTCCCACGGCAAAAATGATCGTTGCATTTCAAGTATTACCCATAAAACAAGCTTGAAAGTAAAAATTGCTAAAAGTAAGCGTATAAAGCGGTGAAGACGGAAATTTACCGTAATACGCGTATGCAAATATGTAATTTTAGCCAACGCTATGTCTGTTGAATGTTCAATTTTCAGCCGTAATTTTCTCTTCGCAAATGAAAGGACTCCAACGCAAAAGATCGCCGGCTAACCGGCTCCATGTCCATTTTTTGACAGTTTTTATCCTTCCATTTCGAACTTCAGCTTTCAAGCCTAAACGGGACAATTCTTCGACTTGGTCTTTCATTATCGAAACTGCAACGGCGACACAATTAGAACAGCAGATCGTTCTAATCTCCACCCGAGGTTAAACTCTTGCCAAAACCAGGCTGGAGAATTACATCGCGCTCTTTTGCCACAGATTCTAGGCATATCTTTTGCTCTTCCTTGAGCCGAGGGATATCTGAAAGATCTGATGGCAAAGAATAAATTCCGTAACGCTTGCTCAATTCTCCTGTACATGTATTCAACTTCAACAAACAACGTGTGACATTGTGTTGTCAACATCTGTCATCATTCACCGCGAATCTGTCAATATTAAGCAAAATGACCAATCAGATCATGATACCAGAATCTGGTATCATGGATCGGCGGCGTCAAAGGAATGTCTTCAGGCTCCGTCGCTTTCGTTCTCGCCCCAGGCAGCGACTCAGCTCGCTTCGCTCGCAAATTTTCTTCAGGAGCCTGATCTCAGGCTAACTTTTCCATAAAGTTGATACCTTTGAGTCAGGTTTTAATAATTTTCATAAATTTGTGGTTTGAACTTTAATAACAGCTATGGTGTGACTATAATAGCAAAGGATTTTCCTTCAACCCGACACTTACCAAAGATTGCCTCGGAAGCCTCAGGGGCATTATGGGTTCCCCCTGCAAGGATGGTACAGCCTGTAAAACAAACACCACTTGATCCTGATGTACATCATGCAGGGCAAATAGCCATGGATGAAACACTGAAGGTTTTGTATCATTCAGTCATTTAAGCTGTGACCTAATTTACCCTGTGATAATATCCAATTGATGACAATCAGTGATCAGAAAGCAATTCAAGAAATATTATTGTTTCTATTGCAGTTTCATATCATAATGTGTTATTATGCGTCAATGTTTTATGTTTAATTTTACGCAAACATATTGAAATGTTGTTTTTATCCAGCCTGCATTTCATAGCAAATGTATACATACAGCCAGTTTCCATTTTAAAAGGATATTGATGCCCAATACCAATCAAGCTATAATTGCTTGGTAATGAAAATCGATACCAATCAAAGGTCACAAATCTACTCAATAAATGTATTATTAATTTTTATATTTTGTTGTATGATCCACAGAAATGGTCTGCCTATGGGGAAGAAAGATACATTCCTCTTTGCAAAGATTCTAGGAACACTGGTGTGTACTTGAGAGAAGTTGTAGCACTTTCAAGAAAGAAAGTAAGTTTGTTTAAAGTTGTAATCTTATATCGCAACTTGAATTTCATCCAAAAATAAACATGTCACCATTGAGGCAGGACCAGCATCTCTTTGATTTTTCACATTACTGCAATAATATTGTTGTTTTTTTCCAGATAGACCGAGCTTCTCTGGAGCGTTACAAGCAAATGAGAGGATTTCGACATTCATTTTCATTGATCAAGGAGAAAGGTTTGCAGACTAACTGTTATAAACCCTTAGGAATGGTTTGCATGTTATAACACCCTTAGAATATTAAGGAATGGTTTGCATGTTATAACACCCTTAGGAATGGTTTGCATGTTATAACACCCTTAGAATATTAAGGAATGGTTTGCATGTTATTAGGACCAAGCAGTACACAACTGCACATCTACACAGTGGGCCCTGGGCCCAGGGAGCACTAATTAAAGTGACAGCAACTGGTTTTACAGTCAAAATACTCAGCGCGTTCTGCGTAAATAATGACTAATGCTTTTATTAATGCAATATTACTTTGATTTTTGAATTTCAACTGAATAAATGCAATAATTCAACCGTAGCATCCATTTGAATATCGAGTGTTGATTTGACTAATGGCAAAATAGCTCTTTCCATCTCCGTGAGATAGGTGATAGTAAATCTGGAAAACAAAGTGGCAATTTGAATTATTTGATAAAAAAGACAGGGATTTGCTTCCACGACTGCTAGCGTTGACTGAAATTTGCATATTTGACAGCTAACTACCAAACCGCACAATTTGTACATTGTGCACTGATTGGAGGGGTGTGCACAAAAGAATGTCTGCTGTCGCAATTCGAGTCAAAGGTGTTTTTTAATAGATCATTTGATGAAAAGAGATATTTTGCCATTAATCAAATCAACATTTGATATTCAAATGGACACTATGGTTGAATGATTACATTATTCAGTTGAAATTTCAAATCTTCAATTAAAAAATCAAAGCAATATTACATTAATGAAAGCATTGGTCATTATTTAAGCGGAACGCGCTGAGTATTTTGACTGTGATGACACTGAATGGCTGTTGGTTTAATTGGCTCATATTTTCTAAATTACTGAAAATGTAAATCTCAAAAGGTATTTTTATGACGACAATATAGTTACATATGGCTTCTTTGTATGCTTTGTGATATAGATTTAATGCTCATGAAACAATAAAACATCATATATCACTTTTCTATGTTTTAATTTTTATAAAACATGTTTTTTTAACCAATCAGAGTGTGTGGAGAATCCAGTTTATATTATTATTTTTAATAATTTAAATAATAAATAGTACTTTGATGCAGTTGTGTCTGTATTGTTGTTGCTGCAGGCTTGAGTGATGGGAATGGACAGCTAAAAGATGCATTTGCTTTTGTTGGTCCGATCATTGATCCACCGAAATTTGGGACATGGCTTATTCAGGAAGTATGAATATTAATGTAACAGTCAAGTTTTTTTTGTAACAAAAAGAGATGCTCTACCAACTGTGTTACTTTACACTTGATATTGTACAAAAGACAACTTTGATCTGTGTTGGAAAATATTGTTCTCATAATAATATATTAATTAGGTCTTTTATTTTCAATTTTATGGACCATGCCTTTAACTCAGTCTATATACTACCAAGCTGCGAGACAGAAATCCCCTTCTATTTCCACATGCGATGAGAAGGAGCCTCTGCATGCATCCGCTCGATTCTTTTGATCATGCCGCATCCACAACCAGCTGGTTTTTAGCCGGTTTAAAACTTAGTGCGTGCGCTTGATTACGTGTTGTATGCGTCAGATATGATGTACAAAATTTTCCTTTCAAAAACTTCAGCAGAAACAATAATCATCTATTGAAAAAATAATATTTGACTACATTTAAAAATTAACCATTGTCCTGAGAAATTGCCAGGGAAATTGCCAAGTTAACTTGGTACATTATACAAAGAAATTCAAAAGCTTATGCGTACAATAAGCATGAGCTAAATTATTAGCTCATGCTGATCTTGTCCAAACACAAAGCAAGAAAATATACTGACGTAGTTCACGCATAATAATAATATGCATGCACAATAGGAAATTGAGCGGTTGTGGGTTGTGTGCAGGTTCCTTCTCATCGCGCGCGTAAAGAGAAGGGAATCTCTTTCTCTCAGGGTATTTATTAGGCTCGATTTCCAGCTGTTTTGTGAGCCCGCCTTCCTCGCCCCACACCGTTGGGAGGAGGATGCAACCAGACTCCCAAAATCGGCTGGAAATAGAGACTATATAGAGGTATTCATATACTTGCAGGAAAAAGAACCTGACCAATATTTATTATGTTACGCTTAAGTTTTAGAACTGATGTATTGCTTTTGCTGGCAGTGCACAAGAAAAGGAGCCCATTTCATACAAGGTGCTATCAGAGGGTTACTGACGCAACAAGCAGATGCTCTTAAGATGACGTACGGTGTTCAGTTTATTGTAAACTGTTCAGGATTGGGCTCCATCGAGTTGGCAGGAGATAAAGGAATGTACCCTGTAAGAGGTTCGTCTTTACCATTGCACACTAGACTGGTAAACAACAACAATAATTATTTTTATAATACACAGTTCCATACGTAAATGCTCCGGTGCTGGACAGAACAATATTATAGTAACTATCAGGGGCATAGCCAGCCTTTAAGCCATCAAGCCCGGGCTTAACAGGAATTTCCGTGAGAAAAGAAAAAGCAACCAAGAGAAACAAAAAACAAACCGATCCGAACATTGCGCGTGCCGCCCGAGGAATTCCTCACATATCGCAATCAATGATCAATTCCTTACCAGATGTGGTCCTTGCGCTGATATATTCCTTGCTGCACACGTCGAGCTTTTGTAAAACGTTGTTTAGTGTACTAAGGCCAGGATATATGTAAGGCCGGGATATATTTAGTAAGTTTTATATGTACATTGTATAAAGTTAACAAAACTTCGGAAATATTGCTGTAATCTCTAAAAATACCTGTCATTTTACACTTGATCAAGATCGATTTTTGACGAAATATCTCGTGGAGAATGCTGAAAATAGCATTTCCGAGCCTCTAGATTTCAAACTTTTCTGTGGGGGCATGCCTCCAAACCCCCTAGAGGCTCGCGCCTTAGACGCTCGCTTTAGAGTCACCCATCATGATGATCTCGGGCTTAAAGGGGAAAAAGGGCTGGCTACGCCCTTGACTATGCTAGAGTTAGATTCCATTTGGCCGTGCATCTGTTCAGTTATAGATCACAAATGACGTCAAAATGTGGTAAGAACATAAAAGTGGCCAAGTTGAACACTGATGTTCTTGCCACATTTTCACGTCTTCTGCGATCTCATACTACTAAGTGAACAGACCCACGCCCAAATGGAATCTATTTGTTTTACTATATAATTTCGGAGATATTCGCTTCTTGATTTTCACTTGAATATATGCTAAATAAGCCAAAAAGTCTGTCAACAGGTTAGGCCAGTGTTTTCATGTACCCAAATAAAACTTTGTGAAAACTAAACGGCTTAAACTTGTGTTGGAGCAGGGCGCACGTGTTTTGCTGTCATTCGTCCGTTTGTGCTCCAATAGAGAACAGTTGTAAATCAATCAGCGCGAGTTTTACACAGCAAACTTAACTAGTAATAGTGACTAAACAGTGCATTGTATATAAACTCTAAATGATAGAATATTTTCATTATTATTCATATTAACTAATTTTAGTTGCCAATCGAACTAATTTAAGAAATCAATACTCTTACCCAGGTTATTCTGTCGCAATATTGTCAATCCTGCTTTATAGGTTCTCTATTGATGGTTAAAAATGATGGCAGTTTGTTTCCCAAGATTGACTTTTGTGTTGAAGGAGACCATACCAGCTTTGGCTTTGATGAGATAGGACAGGAGATTAATGGCTGTACATATCTTTTCCCTAGAGGTACATGTAAGATCCTGCTTTATTACGAACGTGAAAGCTCATTCTAAAGGGAACTGAACTCTTGTGGGAAGTTGCCTGTTACCGTGTCGCATGATATTTTCGCGGGCGGATTGCCGATTTTTTGTGTTTCGCGGGAACAAATTCGTGAATTTGGATTTCAGCCAATCACAGCTCTTCTCCTATAACCGGGAGCAAGTCGCGCCAAAGTTTGCCGACTATCAAAGGTCGTGTAATATATAGAGGTTATTCAGCGGAAAGTATTACACAACTTTCCGCTGAATAAATTGTTTATTATACGACATAATATATTTCCTAAAATATAGGCTTTCAACAGTGTTTTCCGTAGCGCGCGGTCAGGGGACTGAGACCCGTGTAATACGGTCTCATATCTGCTCTCGTCTTTGTGCGTATTCGCACTCTAAAATGCCATGTCGTGTAATAACATGACCGTAGCATCGGAAACGTCAAACGCTCGCCAGTATGCCGCCTTTTGAAATATAACATGGTTTTACTGAAGAAAAAACGTATGATACAACAGGCTGCATCCTAGTTCAATAATTGAAGCGTTATTGCTGCTTTTCAGCAAACCTTAACTGTCACGTTTTTGCCGATAGGTGTCACAGTTTCTGCGGTCAAAACAAAAGGAAAGGAATGCGGTTCAGAGATATATACAAAGCTCAAATTTATTGAATTTATGGTATATTTATGTTGTAGAACATTGTGTATTTTTTTAGAGTAGGAAAAATCAGAAATGACTAAATAAAAGGTAATAACTTTATATGAAACTTCAATTTCATTGAAATACCAGCTTTCTATGTAATGTCTTTGTCGTATTCTCATATACTCATATGCAGGTGAAAACAGATTGATGCTTGGTTCATTCTATCAGCCAAACCGATGGGATCACGATGTAACTCTATCTTCTCCATATGTCCAATCTATGCTGACGCAATGCAAGAACCTCTGTCCGCGCCTCAGTGTTCTAAAAGACAGCGATATTCAGGTCACTGTTGGCATACGCCCAGCAAGGAAAGATCAATTTCGAGTGGAGCAGGACCCTTATGAGCCATGTATTTTTCATAACTATGGTCATTATAGGTGGGGAATGACGTTGAACTGGGGCAGTGCAAGAGACCTTGTTAATCTTATTGATAACGCAGTGACCAGTCTGACCAGGATTTCCAGTCACGAAGCGATAGGAAAAGTGTCAAAACTGTAAACATCCAGGAATAAGCAAGCAACACCCAGCCAAAGAGACCCCAACATATGGGCCTTATTTTGTTTTTATATAAATGAAGTACAGTATATACAACTCAGGAGGTTTTTCTGGTCAGCTGAAGTAATTGGTAATTATATATTTTCCACACTAGAATTTTCAACTGAGGGAAACAGCCGGTTTTGTTTTCTCTTGAATCTTGGTGTTTTTATAATAAACACCATTTTCATATCGTGTAAAACGACTTTTAGGATTGATTTGGTGACTGTGTTGTCAGGAATCACTCGGTGTCCGGGGGACTCTCGTGCTAAGGGGTGAGGGGTGGGGATGCTTGTTGTTTAAACCCCTATAAGGAGACGTGGCTCACGCTTTGTTTGAACCCTGAAAGATCCCAAAACAGACAGACAAATAAGGGGTAGTGAGGTTAATCAAATCACGATAAAGACGTTGTCATCGATCGCGAATGCTTTCATCTATTAAATAGATCTGTATACCACCAACATATTAACGATGTCTCTTTTGTTTATATATTACCCTGAAGGTTATCCTGCGAGAGCATCCGGGGTTTTTTTCGGCTCTTGTTCAGTCACTATAGCCGAAAAAAACGGCTGCTCTCTAAACGAACCTTGATGACGAAAAATATTGTTGTTTCGTCCTGAACAGCCCGAGTGATACCAAAATCCATAATTCACACTCCAAACAGAGACGACGAGCATTCACCTTATTAATAAATGACCGCCCAGCAAATTTTTGACTGGCACGGTTTTCGAAGAAATTTTACATGAGGCTTGAAGCAATACAGTTATGAATAAATGCTGTATAATGCCCCCAAATGCAAGAACCTATTTTGCCAAACTTAGAAAATTGTAGGTTCTTACACGCGGTTTTTACTGTATTACACAACTTTCCGCTGAATAAATTGTTTATTACACGACATAATATCTTTCCTAAAAGATAGGCTTTTGACAGTGTTTTCCGTAGCGCGCGGTCAGGGGACTGAGACCCGTGTAATACGGTCTCATATTTGCTCTCGTCTTTGTGCGTATTCGCATTCTAAAATGCTATGTCGTATAATAATGCGAGTTATACTGCGAGGTATACTGCGAGTTATACTGCGAATTATACTGTAGTTATACTGCGAGTTATACAGTGTGTTATACTGCGAGTTATACTGCGAGTTATACAGTGAGTTATACTGCGAGTTATACTTAAATATACGGGAATATTCACCAATATTCACGAGCCTGAGGCGAATAATTGTTTTATAAAATACAAATTGCAGGGATAATGTCGAATTTCTCCGAAGAAACTGGAAAAATACGAAAATATTCCACCATTTTTTCCCCGAGACAAAAACATTTGAACTTCGCGGAATTTCCAAATAAGGTAGAGAGGGTATAATGCCTCTGAGACCATGAGTAGGGAACCAATCAAATTGCTTGAAAATGCATTATCCCATGGTTAGTATATTATAATGCGAGTTATACTGTAGTTATACGGGGAGTTATACTGCAAGTTATACTGCGAGAGACCCAGATACCCAGGGTCACTAGAGTCGCTGGGTCGGTGAATCCAGCGACCCAGGGTCGCTGGGTCTGTGAATCAAGCGACCCAGAGACCCAGGGTCGCTCGGCCTTTGAATCCAGCGACCCAGGAGGTCGCTGGGTCTTTGAATCCAGCGACCCAGAGTCCCAGATTTGCTGGGTCTGTGAATCCATCCTGAAATGATGAAATAAATCAGTCATATTTCGCGTGATGAGAGGGGTACAGTTTTGGGGTGTGAAACTAGTACAGAATTTAGATACTGAAATGACGAAATAAATCTGTCATATTCCGCGTGATGAGAGGGGTACAGTTTTGGTTGGTGAATCTGGTAGAGAATTTAGATCCTGAAATGACGAAATAAATCAGTCATATTCCGTGTGATGAGAGGGGTACAGTTTTGGGAGGTGAAACTAGTAGAGAGTTTAGATCCTGAAATGACGAAATAAATCAGTCATATTCCGCGTGATGAGCGGGGCACAGTTTTTCTGAGGTGAAACTAGTAGAGAATTTAGATCCTGAAATGACGAAATAAATCAGTCATATTCCGCGTGAAGAGAGGGGTACAGTTTTGGGGTGTGCAACTAGTAGAGAATTTAGATCCTGAAATGACGAAATAAATCTGTCATATTCCGCGTGATGAAAGCGGTACAGTTTTGTGAGGTGAAACTAGTAGAGAATTTAGATCCTGAAATGACGAAATAAATCAGTCAGATCTCGCGTGATCAAAGGGGTACAGTTTTGGGAGGTGAAACTAGTAGAGAATTTAGATCCTGAAATGACGAAATAAATCAGTCATATTCTCACGTGATGAGAGGGGTACAGTTTTGGGAGGTGAATCTAGTAGAGAATTTAAATCCTGAAATGACGAAATAAATCAGTCATATTCCGCGTGATGAGAGGGGTACAGTTTTGGGTGGTGAATCTGTAGAGAATTTAGATCCTGAAATGACGAAATAAATCAGTCATATTCCGTGTGATGAGAGGGGTACAGTTTTGGGAGGTGAAACTAGTAGAGAATTTAGATCCTGAAATGACGAAATAAATCAGTCATATTCCGCGTGATGAGAGGGGTACAGTTTTGGGGTGTGCAACTAGTAGAGAATTTAGATCCTGAAATGACGAAATAAATCAGTCATATTCCGCGTGATGAAAGCGGTACAGTTTTGTGAGGTGAAACTAGTAGAGAATTTAGATCCTGAAATGACGAAATAATCAGTCATATTCTCACGTGATGAGTGGGGTACAGTTTTGGGAGGTGAAACTAGTAGAGAATTTAGATCCTGGAATGACGAAATAAATCAGACATATTCCGCGTGATGAGAGGTGTACAGTTTTGGGTGTGAAACTAGTAGAAAGTTTAGATCCTGAAATGACGAAATAAATCAGATGATCCCTAGCCAAAGTCTTATCCTTATCCCTTGCCAAAGCCTTATCATTATCCCTATCGAAAGCCTTATCCTTATCCCTATCCAAAGCCTTATCCTTATCCCTATCCAAAGCCTTATCCTTATCCCTAGGCAAAGCCTTATCCTTGTCCCTATCCAAAGCCTTATCCTTAAACCTATCCAAAGCCTTATCCTCGGGGTCTCGGCTATTACGCCATGATTCTCATGCTGGCTAGAGTGAGTGACAAGCAGTGAAGTAGTGATTTAATTTGATTTTTGAGAAATAAGGTATTGGCGATATTTGTTTACGCGGTGTTCAGCTGGATTCAAAGACCTAGCGACCCTGGATCTCTAGGCCGCTAAATCCAAAGACCCAGCGACCGTGGGTCTCTGGGTCGCTGGATTCAAAGACCTAGCGACTCTGGGTCTCTAGGTCGCTAAATACAAATACCCAGCGACCCTGGGTCTCTGGGTCGCTGGATTCAAAGACCCAGCGACCCTGGGTCTCTGGGTCGCAGGATTCAAAGACCCAGTGACCCTGGGTCTCTGGGTCGCAGGATTCAAAGACCCACCGACCCTGGGTCTCTGGGTCGCTGGATTCATAGACCCAGCGACCCTGGGTCTCTGGGTCGCTGGATTCAAAGACCGAGCGACCCTGGGTCTCTAGGTCGCTAAATCCAAAGACCCAGCGACCCTGGGGCTCTGGGTCGCTAAATTCAAAGACCCGGCGACCCTGGGTCTCTGGGTCGCTGGATTCAAAGACCCAGCGACCCTGGGTCTCTGGGTCGCTGGATTCAAAGACCCACCGACCCTGGGTCTTTGGGTCGCTGGATTCAAAGACCTAGCGACCCTGGGTCTCTAGGTCGCTAAATCCAAAGGCCCAGCGACCCTGGGGCTATGGGTCGCTAAATTCAAAGACCCACCGACACTGGGTCTTTGGTCGCTGGATTCAAAAACCAAGCGACCCTGGGTCTCTGGGTCGCTGGATTCAAAGACCCAGCGACCCTAGCGACCCTGGGTCTCTGGGTCGCTGGATTCAAAAACCCAGCGACCCTGGGTCTCCGGGTAGCTGGATTTAAAGACCCAGCAACCCTGGGTCTCTGGGGCGCTAAATCCAAAGACCCAGCGACCGTGGGTCTCTGGGTCGCTGGATTCAAAGACCTAGCGACTCTGGGTCTCTAGGTCGCTAAATCCAAATACCCAGCGACCCTGGGTCTCTAGGTCGCTGGATTCAAAGACCCAGCGACCCTGGGTCTCTGGGTCGCTGGATTCAAAGACCCAGTGACCCTGGGTCTCTGGGTCGCAGGATTCAAAGACCCACCGACCCTGGGTCTCTGGGTCGCTGGATTCATAGACCCAGCGACCCTGGGTCTCTGGGTCGCTGGATTCAAAGACCGAGCGACCCTGGGTCTCTAGGTCGCTAAATCCAAAGACCCAGCGACCCTGGGTCTCTGGGTCGCTAAATTCAAAGACCCAGCGACCCTGGGTCTCTGGGTCGCTGGATTCAAAGACCCAGCGACCCTGGGTCTCTGGGTCGCTAAATTCAAAGACCCAGCGACCCTGGGTCTCTGGGTCGCTGGATTCAAAGACCTAGCGACCCTGGTCTCTAGGCCGCTAAAAAAGACCCAGCGACCGTGGGTCTCTGGGTCGCTGGATTCAAAGACCTAGCGACTCTGGGTCTCTGGTCGCTAAATCCAAATACCAGCGACCCTGGGTCTCTGGGTCGCTGGATTCAAAGACCCAGCGACCCTGGGTCTCTGGGTCGCTGGATTCAAAGACCCAGCGACCGTGGGTCTCTGGGTCGCTGGATTAAAAGA
Source organism: Desmophyllum pertusum (assembly GCA_029204205.1). Taxonomy (NCBI): domain Eukaryota; kingdom Metazoa; phylum Cnidaria; class Anthozoa; order Scleractinia; family Caryophylliidae; genus Desmophyllum; species Desmophyllum pertusum. Next base: position 127,379 of record MU826829.1, on the reverse strand, counting down.
CCTACGACTCTGGGTCTCTGGGTCGCTGGATTCAAAGACCCAGCGACCCTGGGTCTCTGGGTCGCTGGATTCAAAGACCGAGCGACCCTGGGTCTCTGGGTCGCTGGATTCATAGACCCAGCGACCCTGGGTCTCTGGGTCGCTGGATTCAAAGACCGAGCGACCCTGGGTCTCTAGGTCGCTAAATCCAAAGACCCAGCGACCCTGGGGCTCTGGGTCGCTAAATTCAAAGACCCGGCGACCCTGGGTCTCTGGGTCGCTGGATTCAAAGACCCACCGACCCTGGGTCTTTGGGTCGCTGGATTCAAAGACCTAGCGACCCTGGGTCTCTAGGTCGCTAAATCAAAGGCCCAGCGACCCTGGGGCTATAGGTCGCTAAATTCAAAGACCCACCGACACTGGGTCTTTGGGTCGCTGGATTCAAAACCCAGCGACCCTGGGTCTCTGGGTCGCTGGATTCAAAGACCCAGCGACCCTGGGTCTCTGGGTCGCTGGATTCAAAGACCCACCGACCCTGGGTCTCTGGGTCGCTGGATTCAAAGACCTAGCGACCCTGGGTCTCTAGGTCGCTAAATCCAAAGGCCCAGCGACCCTGGGGCTATGGGTCGCTAAATTCAAAGACCCACCGACACTGGGTCTTTGGGTCGCTGGATTCAAAAACCAAGCGACCCTGGGTCTCTGGGTCGCTGGATTCAAAGACCCAGCGACCCTGGGTCTCTGGGTCGCTGGATTCAAAGACCCAGCGACCCTGGGTCTCCGGGTAGCTGGATTTAAAGACCCAGCAATCCTGGGTCTCTGGGTCGCTGGATTCAAAGACCCAGCGACCGTGGGTCTCTGGGTCGCTGGATTCAAAGACCTAGCGACTCTGGGTCTGTAGGTCGCTAAATCCAAATACCCAGCGACCCTGGGTCTCTAGGTCGCTGGATTCAAAGACCCAGCGACCCTAGGTCTCTGGGTCGCTGGATTCAAAGACCCAGTGACCCTGGGTCTCTGGGTCGCAGGATTCAAAGACCCACCGACCCTGGGTCTCTGGGTCGCTGGATTCATAGACCCAGCGACCCTGGGTCTCTGGGTCGCTGGATTCAAAGACCCAGCGACCCTGGGTCTCTAGGTCGCTAAATTCAAAGACCCAGCGACCCTGTGTCTCTGGGTCGCTAAATTCAAAGACCCAGCGACCCTGGGTCTCTGGGTCGCTGGATTCAAAGACCCAGCGACCCTGGGTCTCTGGGTCGCTAAATTCAAAGACCCAGCGACCCTGGGTCTCTGGGTCGCTGGATTCAAAGACCTAGCGACCCTGGGTCTCTAGGTCGCTGGATCCAAAGACCCAGCGACCGTGGGTCTCTGGGTCGCTGGATTCAAAGACCTAGCGACTCTCGGTCTCTGGGTCGCTAAATCCAAATACCCAGCGACCCTGGGTCTCTGGGTCGCTGGATTCAAAGACCCAGCGACCCTGGGTCTCTGGGTCGCTGGATTCAAAGACCCAGCGACCGTGGGTCTCTGGGTCGCTGGATTCAAAGACCTAGCGACTCTGGGTCTCTGGGTCGCTGGATTCAAAGACCCAGCGACCCTGGGTCTCTGGGTCGCTGGATTCAAAGACCGAGCGACCCTGGGTCTCTGGGTCGCTGGATTCATAGACCCAGCGACCCTGGGTCTCTGGGTCGCTGGATTCAAAGACCGAGCGACCCTGGGTCTCTAGGTCGCTAAATCCAAAGACCCAGCGACCCTGGGGCTCTGGGTCGCTAAATTCAAAGACCCGGCGACCCTGGGTCTCTGGGTCGCTGGATTCAAAGACCCACCGACCCTGGGTCTTTGGGTCGCTGGATTCAAAGACCTAGCGACCCTGGGTCTCTAGGTCGCTAAATCCAAAGGCCCAGCGACCCTGGGGCTATGGGTCGCTAAATTCAAAGACCCACCGACACTGGGTCTTTGGGTCGCTGGATTCAAAAACCAAGCGACCCTGGGTCTCTGGGTCGCTGGATTCAAAGACCCAGCGACCCTAGCGACCCTGGGTCTCTGGGTCGCTGGATTCAAAGACCCAGCGACCCTGGGTCTCCGGGTAGCTGGATTTAAAGACCCAGCAACCCTGGGTCTCTGGGGCGCTAAATCCAAAGACCCAGCGAGCGTGGGTCTCTGGGTCGCTGGATTCAAAGACCTAGCGACTCTGGGTCTCTAGGTCGCTAAATCCAAATACCCAGCGACCCTGGGTCTCTAGGTCGCTGGATTCAAAGACCCAGCGACCCTGGGTCTCTGGGTCGCTGGATTCAAAGACCCAGTGACCCTGGGTCTCTGGGTCGCAGGATTCAAAGACCCACCGACCCTGGGTCTCTGGGTCGCTGGATTCATAGACCCAGCGACCCTGGGTCTCTGGGTCGCTGGATTCAAAGACCTAGCGACCCTGGGTCTCTAGGTCGCTAAATCCAAATACACAGCGACCCTGGGTCTCTAGGTCGCTGGATTCAAAGACCCAGCGACCCTGGGTCTCTGGGTCGCTGGATTCAAAGACCCAGCGACCGTGGGTCTCTGGGTCGCTGGATTCAAAGACCTAGCGACTCTGGGTCTCTGGGTCGCTGGATTCAAAGACCCAGCGACCCTGGGTCTCTGGGTCGCTGGATTCAAAGACCGAGCGACCCTGGGCCTCTGGGTCGCTGGATTCATAGACCCAGCGACCCTGGGTCTCTGGGTCGCTGGATTCAAAGACCGAGCGACCCTGGGTCTCTAGGTCGCTAAATTCAAAGACCCAGCGACCCTGGGGCTCTGGGTCGCTAAATTCAAAGACCCAGCGACCCTGGGTCTCTGGGTCGCTGGATTCAAAGACCCACCGACCCTGGGTCTTTGGGTCGCTGGATTCAAAGACCTAGCGACCCTGGGTCTCTAGGTCGCTAAATTCAAAGACCCAGCGACCCTGGGTCTATGGGTCGCTGAATTCAAAGACCCAGCGACCCTGGGTCTTTGGGTCGCTGGATTCAAAAACCCAGCGACCCTGGGTCTCTGGGTCGCTGGATTCAAAGACCCAGCGACCCTAGCGACCCTGGGTCTCTGGGTCGCTGGATTCAAAAACCCAGCGACCCTGGGTCTCTGGGTAGCTGGATTTAAAGACCCAGCGACCCTGGGTCTCTGGGGCGCTGGATCCAAAGACCCAGCGACCGTGGGTCTCTGGGTCGCTGGATTCAAAGACCTAGCGACCCTGGGTCTCTAGGTCGCTAAATTCAAATACCCAGCGACCCTGGGTCTCTAGGTCGCTGGATTCAAAGACCCAGCGACCCTGGGTCTCTGGGTCGCTGGATTCAAAGACCCAGTGACCCTGGGTCTCTGGGTCGCAGGATTCAAAGACCCACCGACCCTGGGTCTCTGGGTCGCTGGATTCATAGACCCAGCGACCCTGGGTCTCTGGGTCGCTGGATTCAAAGACCCAGCGACCCTGGGTCTCTAGGTCGCTAAATCCAAAGACCCAGCGACCCTGGGTCTCTGGGTCGCTGGATTCAAAGACCCAGCGACCCTGGGTCTCTGGGTCGCTGGATTCAAAGACCCAGCGACCCTGGGTCTCTGGGTCGCTAAATTCAAAGACCCAGCGACCCTGGGTCTCTGGGTCGCTGGATTCAAAGACCCAGCGACCCTGGGTCTCTGGGCCGCTGGATTCAAAGACCCAGCGACCGTGGGTCTCTGGGTCGCTGGATTCAAAGACCTAGCGACCCTGGGTCTCTGGGTCGCTAAATTCAAATACCCAGCGACCCTGGGTCTCTGGGTCGCTGGATTCAAAGACCCAGCGACCCTGGGTCTCTGGGTCGCTGGATTCAAAGACCCAGCGACCGTGGGTCTCTGGGTCGCTGGATTCAAAGACCTACGACCCTGGGTCTCTGGGTCGCTGGATTCAAAGACCCAGCGACCCTGGGTCTCTGGGTCGCTGGATTCAAAGACCGAGCGACCCTGGGTCTCTGGGTCGCTGGATTCATAGACCCAGCGACCCTGGGTCTCTGGGTCGCTGGATTCAAAGACCCAGCGACCCTGGGTCTCTAGGTCGCTAAATCCAAAGACCCAGCGACCCTGGGGCTCTGGGTCGCTAAATTCAAAGACCCAGCGACCCTGGGTCTCTGGGTCGCTGGATTCAAAGACCCACCGACCCTGGGTCTCTGGGTCGCTGGATTCAAAGACCTAGCGACCCTGGGTCTCTAGGTCGCTAAATCAAAGACCCAGCGACCCTGGGTCTCTGGGTCGCTGGATTCAAAGACCCACCGACACTGGGTCTTTGGGTCGCTGGATTCAAAAACCCAGCGACCCTGGGTCTCTGGGTCGCTGGATTCAAAGACCCAGCGACCCTAGCGACCCTGGGTCTCTGGGTCGCTGGATTCAAAGACCCAGCGACCCTGGGTCTCTGGGTCGCTGGATTCAAAGACCTAGCGACCCTGGGTCTCTAGGTCGCTAAATCCAAAGACCCAGCGACCCTGGGTCTCTGGGTCGCTGGATTCAAAGACCCACCGACCCTGGGTCTCTGGGTCGCTGGATTCAAAAACCCAGCGACCCTGGGTCTCTGGGTCGCTGGATTCAAAGACCCAGCGACCCTGGGTCTCTGGGTCGCTGGATTCAAAGACCCAGCGACCCTGGGTCTCTGGGTCGCTGGATTCAAAGACCCAGCGACCCTGGGTCTCTGGGTCGCTGGATTCAAAGACCCAGCGACCCTGGGTCTCTGGGTCGCTGGATTCAAAGACCCAGCGACCCTGGGTCTCTGGGTCGCTGGATTCAAAGACCCAGCGACCCTGGGTCTCTGGGTCGCTGGATTCAAAGACCCAGCGACCCTGGGTCTCTGGGTCGCTGGATTCAAAGACCCAGCGACCCTGGGTCTCTGGGTCGCTGGATTCAAAGACCCAGCGACCCTGGGTCTCTGGGTCGCTGGATTCAAAGACCCAGCGACCCTGGGTCTCTGGGTCGCTGGATTCAAAGACCCAGCGACCCTGGGTCTCTGGGTCGCTGGATTCAAAGACCCAGCGACCCTGGGTCTCTGGGTCGCTGGATTCAAAGACCCAGCGACCCTGGGTCTCTGGGTCGCTGGATTCAAAGACCCAGCGACCCTGGGTCTCTGGGTCGCTGGATTCAAAGACCCAGCGACCCTGGGTCTCTGGGTCGCTGGATTCAAAGACCCAGCGACCCTGGGTCTCTGGGTCGCTGGATTCAAAGACCTAGCGACTCTGGGTCTCTGGGTCGCTGGATCCAAATACCCAGCGACCCTGGGTCTCTGGGTCGCTGGATTCAAAGACCCAGCGACCCTGGGTCTCTGGGTCGCTGGATTCAAAGACCCAGCGACCCTGGGTCTCTGGGTCGCTGGATTCAAAGACCTAGCGACCCTGGGTCTCTGGGTCGCTGGATTCAAAGACCCAGCGACCCTGGGTCTCTGGGTCGCTGGATTCAAAGACCGAGCGACCCTGGGTCTCTGGGTCGCTGGATTCAAAGACCCAGCGACCCTGGGTCTCTGGGTCGCTGGATTCAAAGACCCAGCGACCCTGGGTCTCTGGGTCGCTGGATTCAAAGACCCAGCGACCCTGGGTCTCTGGGTCGCTGGATTCAAAGACCCAGCGACCCTGGGTCTCTGGGTCGCTGGATTCAAAGACCCAGCGACCCTGGGTCTCTGGGTCGCTGGATTCAAAGACCCAGCGACCCTGGGTCTCTGGGTCGCTAAATCCAAAGACCCAGCGACCCTGGGTCTATGGGTCGCTAAATTCAAAGACCCAGCGACACTGGGTCTCTGGGTCGCTGGATTCAAAAACCCAGCGACCCTGGGTCTCTGGGTCGCTGGATTCAAAGACCCAGCGACCCTAGCGACCCTGGGTCTCTGGGTCGCTGGATTCAAAGACCCAGCGACCCTGGGTCTCCGGGTAGCTGGATTCAAAGACCCAGCGACCCTGGGTCTCTGGGGCGCTAAATCCAAAGACCCAGCGACCCTGGGTCTCTGGGTCGCTGGATTCAAAGACCCAGCGACCCTGGGTCTCTAGGTCGCTAAATTCAAATACCCAGCGACCCTGGGTCTCTGGGTCGCTGGATTCAAAGACCCAGCGACCCTGGGTCTCTGGGTCGCTGGATTCAAAGACCCAGCGACCCTGGGTCTCTGGGTCGCTGGATTCAAAGACCCAGCGACCCTGGGTCTCTGGGTCGCTGGATTCAAAGACCCAGCGACCCTGGGTCTCTGGGTCGCTGGATTCAAAGACCCAGCGACCCTGGGTCTCTGGGTCGCTGGATTCAAATACCCAGCGACCCTGGGTCTCTGGGTCGCTGGATTCAAAGACCCAGCGACCCTGGGTCTCTGGGTCGCTGGATTCAAAGACCCAGCGACCCTGGGTCTCTGGGTCGCTGGATTCAAAGACCTAGCGACCCTGGGTCTCTGGGTCGCTGGATTCAAAGACCCAGCGACCCTGGGTCTCTGGGTCGCTGGATTCAAAGACCCAGCGACCCTGGGTCTCTGGGTCGCTGGATTCAAAGACCCAGCGACCCTGGGTCTCTGGGTCGCTGGATTCAAAGACCCAGCGACCCTGGGTCTCTAGGTCGCTGGATTCAAAGACCCAGCGACCCTGGGTCTCTGGGTCGCTGGATTCAAAGACCCAGCGACCCTGGGTCTCTGGGTCGCTGGATTCAAAGACCCAGCGACCCTGGGTCTCTGGGTCGCTGGATTCAAAGACCCAGCGACCCTGGGTCTCTAGGTCGCTAAATTCAAAGGCCCAGCGACCCTGGGTCTCTGGGTCGCTGGATTCAAAGACCCAGCGACCCTGGGTCTCTGGGTCGCTGGATTCAAAAACCCAGCGACCCTGGGTCTCTGGGTCGCTGGATTCAAAGACCCAGCGACCCTAGCGACCCTGGGTCTCTGGGTCGCTGGATTCAAAGACCCAGCGACCCTGGGTCTCTGGGTCGCTGGATTCAAAGACCCAGCGACCCTGGGTCTCTGGGTCGCTGGATTCAAAGACCCAGCGACCCTGGGTCTCTGGGTCGCTGGATTCAAAGACCTAGCGACCCTGGGTCTCTAGGTCGCTAAATTCAAAGACCCAGCGACCCTGGGTCTCTAGGTCGCTGGATTCAAAGACCCAGCGACCCTGGGTCTCTGGGTCGCTGGATTCAAAGACCCAGCGACCCTGGGTCTCTGGGTCGCTGGATTCAAAGACCCAGCGACCCTGGGTCTCTGGTCGCTGGATTCATAGACCCAGCGACCCTGGGTCTCTGGGTCGCTGGATTCAAAGACCGAGCGACCCTGGGTCTCTGGGTCGCTGGATTCAAAGACCCAGCGACCCTGGGTCTCTGGGTCGCTAAATTCAAAGACCCAGCGACCCTGGGTCTCTGGGTCGCTGGATTCAAAGACCCAGCGACCCTGGGTCTCTGGGTCGCTAAATTCAAAGACCCAGCGACCCTGGGTCTCTGGGTCGCTGGATTCAAAGACCCAGCGACCCTGGGTCTCTGGGTCGCTGGATTCAAAGACCCAGCGACCCTGGGTCTCTGGGTCGCTGGATTCAAAGACCCAGCGACCCTGGGTCTCTGGTCGCTGGATTCAAAGACCCAGCGACCCTGGGTCTCTGGGTCGCTGGATTCAAAGACCCAGCGACCCTGGGTCTCTGGGTCGCTGGATTCAAAGACCCAGCGACCCTGGGTCTCTGGGTCGCTGGATTCAAAGACCCAGCGACCCTGGGTCTCTGGGTCGCTGGATTCAAAGACCCAGCGACCCTGGGTCTCTGGGTCGCTGGATTCAAAGACCCAGCGACCCTGGGTCTCTGGGTCGCTGGATTCAAAGACCCAGCGACCCTGGGTCTCTGGGTCGCTGGATTCAAAGACCCAGCGACCCTGGGTCTCTGGGTCGCTGGATTCAAAGACCCAGCGACCCTGGGTCTCTGGGTCGCTGGATTCAAAGACCCAGCGACCCTGGGTCTCTGGGTCGCTGGATTCAAAGACCCAGCGACCCTGGGTCTCTGGGTCGCTGGATTCAAAGACCCAGCGACCCTGGGTCTCTGGGTCGCTAAATTCAAAGACCCAGCGACCCTGGGTCTCTGGGTCGCTGGATTCAAAGACCCAGCGACCCTGGGTCTCTGGGTCGCTGGATTCAAAGACCCAGCGACCCTGGGTCTCTGGGTCGCTGGATTCAAAGACCCAGCGACCTAGCGACCCTGGGTCTCTGGGTCGCTGGATTCAAAGACCCAGCGACCCTGGGTCTCTGGGTCGCTGGATTCAAAGACCCAGCGACCCTGGGTCTCTGGGTCGCTGGATTCAAAGACCCAGCGACCCTGGGTCTCTGGGTCGCTGGATTCAAAGACCCAGCGACCCTGGGTCTCTGGGTCGCTGGATTCAAAGACCCAGCGACCCTGGGTCTCTGGGTCGCTGGATTCAAAGACCCAGCGACCCTGGGTCTCTGGGTCGCTGGATTCAAAGACCCAGCGACCCTGGGTCTCTGGGTCGCTGGATTCAAAGACCCAGCGACCCTGGGTCTCTGGGTCGCTGGATTCAAAGACCCAGCGACCCTGGGTCTCTGGGTCGCTGGATTCAAAGACCTAGCGACCCTGGGTCTCTGGGTCGCTGGATCCAAATACCCAGCGACCCTGGGTCTCTGGTCGCTGGATTCAAAGACCCAGCGACCCTGGGTCTCTGGGTCGCTGGATTCAAAGACCCAGCGACCCTGGGTCTCTGGGTCGCTGGATTCAAAGACCCAGCGACCCTGGGTCTCTGGGTCGCTGGATTCAAAGACCCAGCGACCCTGGGTCTCTGGGTCGCTGGATTCAAAGACCCAGCGACCCTGGGTCTCTGGGTCGCTGGATTCAAAGACCCAGCGACCCTGTGTCTCTGGGTCGCTGGATTCAAAGACCCAGCGACCCTGGGTCTCTGGGTCGCTGGATTCAAAGACCCAGCGACCCTGGGTCTCTGGGTCGCTGGATTCAAAGACCCAGCGACCCTGGGTCTCTGGGTCGCTGGATTCAAAGACCCAGCGACCCTGGGTCTCTGGGTCGCTAAATTCAAAGACCCAGCGACCCTGGGTCTCTGGGTCGCTGGATTCAAAGACCCAGCGACCCTGGGTCTCTGGGTCGCTGGATTCAAAGACCCAGCGACCCTGGGTCTCTGGGTCGCTGGATTCAAAGACCCAGCGACCCTGGGTCTCTGGGTCGCTGGATTCAAAGACCCAGCGACCCTGGGTCTCTGGGTCGCTGGATTCAAAGACCCAGCGACCCTGGGTCTCTGGGTCGCTGGATTCAAAGACCCAGCGACCCTGGGTCTCTGGGTCGCTGGATTCAAAGACCCAGCGACCCTGGGTCTCTGGGTCGCTGGATTCAAAGACCCAGCGACCCTGGGTCTCTGGGTCGCTGGATTCAAAGACCCAGCGACCCTGGGTCTCTGGGTCGCTGGATTCAAAGACCCAGCGACCCTGGGTCTCTGGGTCGCTGGATTCAAAGACCCAGCGACCCTGGGTCTCTGGGTCGCTGGATTCAAAGACCCAGCGACCCTGGGTCTCTGGGTCGCTGGATTCAAAGACCCAGCGACCCTGGGTCTCTGGTCGCTGGATTCAAAGACCCAGCGACCCTGGGTCTCTGGGTCGCTGGATTCAAAGACCCAGCGACCCTGGGTCTCTGGGTCGCTGGATTCAAAGACCAGCGACCCTGGGTCTCTGGGTCGCTGGATTCAAAGACCCAGCGACCCTGGGTCTCTGGGTCGCTGGATTCAAAGACCCAGCGACCCTGGGTCTCTGGGTCGCTGGATTCAAAGACCCAGCGACCCTGGGTCTCTGGGTCGCTGGATTCAAAGACCCAGCGACCCTGGGTCTCTGGGTCGCTGGATTCAAAGACCCAGCGACCCTGGGTCTCTGGGTCGCTGGATTCAAAGACCCAGCGACCCTGGGTCTCTGGGTCGCTGGATTCAAAGACCCAGCGACCCTGGGTCTCTGGGTCGCTGGATTCAAAGACCCAGCGACCCTGGGTCTCTGGGTCGCTGGATTCAAAGACCCAGCGACCCTGGGTCTCTGGGTCGCTGGATTCAAAGACCCAGCGACCCTGGGTCTCTGGGTCGCTGGATTCAAAGACCCAGCGACCCTGGGTCTCTGGGTCGCTGGATTCAAAGACCCAGCGACCCTGGGTCTCTGGGTCGCTGGATTCAAAGACCCAGCGACCCTGGGTCTCTGGGTCGCTGGATTCAAAGACCCAGCGACCCTGGGTCTCTGGGTCGCTGGATTCAAAGACCCAGCGACCCTGGGTCTCTGGGTCGCTGGATTCAAAGACCCAGCGACCCTGGGTCTCTGGGTCGCTGGATTCAAAGACCCAGCGACCCTGGGTCTCTGGGTCGCTGGATTCAAAGACCCAGCGACCCTGGGTCTCTGGGTCGCTGGATTCAAAGACCCAGCGACCCTGGGTCTCTGGGTCGCTGGATTCAAAGACCCAGCGACCCTGGGTCTCTGGGTCGCTGGATTCAAAGACCCAGCGACCCTGGGTCTCTGGGTCGCTGGATTCAAAGACCCAGCGACCCTGGGTCTCTGGGTCGCTGGATTCAAAGACCCAGCGACCCTGGGTCTCTGGGTCGCTGGATTCAAAGACCCAGCGACCCTGGGTCTCTGGGTCGCTGGATTCAAAGACCCAGCGACCCTGGGTCTCTGGGTCGCTGGATTCAAAGACCCAGCGACCCTGGGTCTCTGGGTCGCTGGATTCAAAGACCCAGCGACCCTGGGTCTCTGGGTCGCTGGATTCAAAGACCCAGCGACCCTGGGTCTCTGTGTCGCTGGATTCAAAGACCCAGCGACCCTGGGTCTCTGGGTCGCTAAATTCAAAGACCCAGCGACCCTGGGTCTCTGGGTCGCTGGATTCAAAGACCCAGCGACCCTGGGTCTCTGGGTCGCTGGATTCAAAGACCCAGCGACCCTGGGTCTCTGGGTCGCTGGATTCAAAGACCCAGCGACCCTGGGTCTCTGGGTCGCTGGATTCAAAGACCCAGCGACCCTGGGTCTCTGGGTCGCTGGATTCAAAGACCCAGCGACCCTGGGTCTCTGGGTCGCTGGATTCATAGACCCAGCGACCCTGGGTCTCTGGGTCGCTGGATTCAAAGACCGCAGCGACCCTGGGTCTCTGGGTCGCTAAATTCAAAGACCCAGCGACCCTGGGTCTCTGGGTCGCTGGATTCAAAGACCCAGCGACCCTGGGTCTCTGGGTCGCTGGATTCAAAGACCCAGCGACCCTGGGTCTCTGGGTCGCTGGATTCAAAGACCCAGCGACCCTGGGTCTCTGGGTCGCTGGATTCAAAGACCCAGCGACCCTGGGTCTCTGGGTCGCTGGATTCAAAGACCCAGCGACCCTGGGTCTCTGGGTCGCTGGATTCAAAGACCCAGCGACCCTGGGTCTCTGGGTCGCTGGATTCAAAGACCCAGCGACCCTGGGTCTCTGGGTCGCTAAATTCAAAGACCCAGCGACCCTGGGTCTCTGGGTCGCTGGATTCAAAGACCCAGCGACCCTGGGTCTCTGGGTCGCTGGATTCAAAGACCCAGCGACCCTGGGTCTCTGGGTCGCTGGATTCAAAGACCCAGCGACCCTGGGTCTCTGGGTCGCTGGATTCAAAGACCCAGCGACCCTGGGTCTCTGGGTCGCTGGATTCAAAGACCCAGCGACCCTGGGTCTCTGGGTCGCTGGATTCAAAGACCCAGCGACCCTGGGTCTCTGGGTCGCTGGATTCAAAGACCCAGCGACCCTGGGTCTCTGGGTCGCTGGATTCAAAGACCCAGCGACCCTGGGTCTCTGGGTCGCTGGATTCAAAGACCCAGCGACCCTGGGTCTCTGGGTCGCTGGATTCAAAGACCCAGCGACCCTGGGTCTCTGGGTCGCTGGATTCAAAGACCCAGCGACCCTGGGTCTCTGGGTCGCTGGATTCAAAGACCCAGCGACCCTGGGTCTCTGGGTCGCTGGATTCAAAGACCCAGCGACCCTGGGTCTCTGGGTCGCTGGATTCAAAGACCCAGCGACCCTGGGTCTCTGGGTCGCTAGATTCAAAGACCCAGCGACCCTGGGTCTCTGGGTCGCTGGATTCAAAGACCCAGCGACCCTGGGTCTCTGGGTCGCTGGATTCAAAGACCCAGCGACCCTGGGTCTCTGGGTCGCTGGATTCAAAGACCCAGCGACCCTGGGTCTCTGGGTCGCTGGATTCAAAGACCCAGCGACCCTGGGTCTCTGGTCGCTGGATTCAAAGACCCAGCGACCCTGGGTCTCTGGGTCGCTGGATTCAAAGACCCAGCGACCCTGGGTCTCTGGGTCGCTGGATTCAAAGACCCAGCGACCCTGGGTCTCTGGGTCGCTGGATTCAAAGACCCAGCGACCCTGGGTCTCTGGGTCGCTGGATTCAAAGACCCAGCGACCCTGGGTCTCTGGGTCGCTGGATTCAAAGACCCAGCGACCCTGGGTCTCTGGGTCGCTGGATTCAAAGACCCAGCGACCCTGGGTCTCTGGGTCGCTGGATTCAAAGACCCAGCGACCCTGGGTCTCTGGTCGCTGGATTCAAAGACCCAGCGACCCTGGGTCTCTGGGTCGCTGGATTCAAAGACCCAGCGACCCTGGGTCTCTAGGTCGCTAAATTCAAAGACCCAGCGACCCTGGGTCTCTGGGTCGCTGGATTCAAAGACCCAGCGACCCTGGGTCTCTGGGTCGCTGGATTCAAAGACCCAGCGACCCTGGGTCTCTGGGTCGCTGGATTCAAAGACCCAGCGACCCTGGGTCTCTGGGTCGCTGGATTCAAAGACCCAGCGACCCTGGGTCTCTGGGTCGCTGGATTCAAAGACCCAGCGACCCTGGGTCTCTGGGTCGCTGGATTCAAAGACCCAGCGACCCTGGGTCTCTGGGTCGCTGGATTCAAAGACCCAGCGACCCTGGGTCTCTGGGTCGCTAAATTCAAAGACCCAGCGACCCTGGGTCTCTGGGTCGCTGGATTCAAAGACCCGCGACCCTGGGTCTCTGGGTCGCTGGATTCAAAGACCCAGCGACCCTGGGTCTCTGGGTCGCTGGATTCAAAGACCCAGCGACCCTGGGTCTCTGGTCGCTGGATTCAAAGACCAGCGACCCTGGGTCTCTGGGTCGCTGGATTCAAAGACCCAGCGACCCTGGGTCTCTGGGTCGCTGATTCAAAGACCCAGCGACCCTGGGTCTCTGGGTCGCTGGATTCAAAGACCCAGCGACCCTGGGTCTCTGGGTCGCTGGATTCAAAGACCCAGCGACCCTGGGTCTCTGGGTCGCTAATTCAAAGACCCAGCGACCCTGGGTCTCTGGGTCGCTGGATTCAAAGACCCAGCGACCCTGGGTCTCTGGCTCGCTGGATTCAAAGACCCAGCGACCCTGGGTCTCTGGGTCGCTGGATTCAAAGACCCAGCGACCCTGGGTCTCTGGGTCGCTAATTCAAAGACCCAGCGACCCTGGGTCTCTGGGTCGCTGGATTCAAAGACCCAGCGACCCTGGGTCTCTGGGTCGCTAAATTCAAAGACCCAGCGACCCTGGGTCTCTGGGTCGCTGGATTCAAAGACCCAGCGACCCTGGGTCTCTGGGTCGCTGGATTCAAAGACCCAGCGACCCTGGGTCTCTGGGTCGCTGGATTCAAAGACCCAGCGACCCTGGGTCTCTAGGTCGCTAATCCAAAGACCCAGCGACCCTGGGTCTCTGGGTCGCTGGATTCAAAGACCTAGCGACCCTGGGTCTCTAGGTCGCTGGATTCAAAGACCCAGCGACCCTGGGTCTCTGGGTCGCTGGATTCAAAGACCCAGCGACCCTGGGTCTCTGGGTCGCTGGATTCAAAGACCCAGCGACCCTGGGTCTCTGGGTAGCTGGATTTAAAGACCCAGCGACCCTGGGTCTCTGGGTCGCTGGATTCAAAGACCCAGCGACCCTGGGTCTCTGGGTCGCTGATTCAAAGACCCAGCGACCCTGGGTCTCTGGGTCGCTGGATTCAAAGACCCAGCGACCCTGGGTCTCTGGGTCGCTGGATTCAAAGACCCAGCGACCCTGGGTCTCTGGGTCGCTGGATTCAAAGACCCAGCGACCCTGGGTCTCTGGGTCGCTGGATTCAAAGACCCAGCGACCCTGGGTCTCTGGGTCGCTGGATTCAAAGACCCAGCGACCCTGGGTCTCTGGGTCGCTGGATTCAAAGACCCAGCGACCCTGGGTCTCTGGGTCGCTGGATTCAAAGACCCAGCGACCCTGGGTCTCTGGGTCGCTGGATTCAAAGACCCAGCGACCCTGGGTCTCTGGGTCGCTGGATTCAAAGACCCAGCGACCCTGGGTCTCTGGGTCGCTGGATTCAAAGACCCAGCGACCCTGGGTCTCTGGGTCGCTGGATTCAAAGACCCAGCGACCCTGGGTCTCTGGGTCGCTGGATTCTAGCGACCCAGCGACCCTGGGTCTCTGGGTCGCTGGATTCAAAGACCTAGCGACCCTGGGTCTCTGGGTCGCTGGATTCAAAGACCCAGCGACCCTGGGTCTCTGGGTCGCTGGATTCAAAGACCTAGCGACCCTGGGTCTCTGGTCGCTGGATTCAAATACCCAGCGACCCTGGGTCTCTGGGTCGCTGGATTCAAAGACCCAGCGACCCTGGGTCTCTGGGTCGCTGGATTCAAAGACCCAGCGACCCTGGGTCTCTGGGTCGCTAAATTCAAAGACCCAGCGACCCTGGGTCTCTGGGTCGCTGGATTCAAAGACCAAGCGACCCTGGGTCTCTGGGTCGCTGGATTCAAAGACCCAGCGACCCTGGGTCTCTGTGTCGCTGGATTCAAAGACCCAGCGACCCTGGGTCTCTGGGTCGCTGGATTCAAAGACCCAGCGACCCTGGGTCTCTGGGTCGCTGGATTCAAAGACCCAGCGACCCTGGGTCTCTGGGTCGCTAAATTCAAAGACCCAGCGACCCTGGGTCTCTGGGTCGCTGGATTCAAAGACCCAGCGACCCTGGGTCTCTGGGTCGCTGGATTCAAAGACCCAGCGACCCTGGGTCTCTGCGTCGCTGGATTCAAAGACCCAGCGACCCTGGGTCTCTGGGTCGCTGGATTCAAAGACCCAGCGACCCTGGGTCTCTGGGTAGCTGGATTTAAAGACCCAGCGACCCTGGGTCTCTGGGTCGCTAATTCAAAGACCCAGCGACCCTGGGTCTCTGGGTCGCTGGATTTAAAGACCCAGCGACCCTGGGTCTCTGGGTCGCTAGATTCAAAGACCCAGCGACCCTGCGTCTCTGGGTCGCTGGATTCAAAGACCCAGCGACCCTGGGTCTCTGGGTCGCTAAATTCAAAGACCCAGCGACCCTGGGTCTCTGGGTAGCTGGATTCAAAGACCCAGCGACCCTGGGTCTCTGGGTCGCTAAATTCAAAGACCCAGCGACCCTGGGTCTCTGGGTCGCTGGATTCAAAGACCCAGCGACCCTGGGTCTCTGGGTCGCTGGATTCAAAGACCCAGCGACCCTGGGTCTCTGGGTCGCTGGATTCAAAGACCTAGCGACCCTGGGTCTCTAGGTCGCTGGATTCAAAGACCCAGCGACCCTGGGTCTCTGGGTCGCTAAATTCAAAGACCCAGCGACCCTGGGTCTCTGGGTCGCTGGATTCAAAAACCCAGCGACCCTGGGTCTCTGGTTCGCTGGATTCAAAGACCCAGCGACCCTGGGTCTCTGGGTCGCTGGATTCAAAGACCCAGCGACCCTGGGTCTCTGGGTCGCTGGATTCAAAGACCCAGCGACCCTGGGTCTCTGGGTCGCTGGATTCAAAGACCCAGCGACCCTGGGTCTCTGGGTCGCTAAATCAAAGACCCAGCGACCCTGGGTCTCTGGGTCGCTGGATTCAAAGACCTAGCGACCCTGGGTCTCTGGGTCGCTGGATTCAAAGACCCAGCGACCCTGGGTCTCTGGGTCGCTGGATTCAAAGACCCAGCGACCCTGGGTCTCTGGGTCGCTGGATTCAAAGACCCAGCGACCCTGGGTCTCTGGGTCGCTGGATTCAAAGACCCAGCGACCCTGGGTCTCTGGGTCGCTGGATTCAAAGACCTAGCGACCCTGGGTCTCTAGGTCGCTGGATTCAAAGACCCAGCGACCCTGGGTCTCTGGGTCGCTGGATTCAAAGACCCAGCGACCCTGGGTCTCTGGGTCGCTGGATTCAAAGACCCAGCGACCCTGGGTCTCTGGGTCGCTGGATTCAAAGACCCAGCGACCCTGGGTCTCTGGGTCGCTAAATTCAAAGACCCAGCGACCCTGGGTCTCTGGGTCGCTGGATTCAAAGACCCAGCGACCCTGGGTCTCTGGGTCGCTGGATTCAAAGACCCAGCGACCCTGGGTCTCTGGGTCGCTGAATTCAAAGACCCAGCGACCCTGGGTCTCTGGGTCGCTGGATTCAAAGACCAGCGACCCTGGGTCTCTGGGTCGCTGGATTCAAAGACCCAGCGACCATGGGTCTCTAGGTCGCTGGATTCAAAGACCCAGCGACCCTGGGTCTCTGGGTCGCTGGATTCAAAGACCCAGCGACCCTGGGTCTCTGGGTCGCTGGATTCAAAGACCCAGCGACCCTGGGTCTCTGGGTCGCTGGATTCAAAGACCCAGCGACCCTGGGTCTCTGGGTCGCTGGATTCAAAGACCCAGCGACCCTGGGTCTCTGGGTCGCTCAATTCAAAGACCCAGCGACCCTGGGTCTCCGGGTCGCTGGATTCAAAGACCCAGCGACCCTGGGTCTCTGGGTCGCTAGATTCAAAGACCCAGCGACCCTGGGTCTCTGGGTCGCTGGATTCAAAGACCCAGCGACCCTGGGCCTTTGAATCTAGCGACCCAGCGACCCTGGGTCTCTGGGTCGCTGGATTCAAAGACCCAGCGACCCTGGGTCTCTAGACCGCTGGATTCAAAGACCCAGCGACCCTGAGTCTCTGGGTCGCTGGATTCAAAGACCTAGCGACCCTGGGTCTCTGGGTCGCTAAATTCAAAGACCCAGCGACCCTGGGTCTCTGGGTCGCTGGATTCAAAGACCCAGCGACCCTGGGTCTCTGGGTCGCTGGATTCAAAGACCCAGCGACCCTGGGTCTCGGTAGCTGGATTCAAAGACCCAGCGACCCTGGGTCTCTGGGTCGCTGGATTCAAAGACCCAGCGACCCTGGGTCTCTGGGTCGCTGGATTCAAAGACCCAGCGACCCTGGGTCTCTGGGTCGCTGGATTCAAAGACCCAGCGACCCTGGGTCTCTGGGTCGCTGGATTCAAAGACCCAGCGACCATGGGTCTCTGGGTCGCTGGATTCAAAGACCCAGCGACCCTGGGTCTCTGGGTCGCTGGATTCAAAGACCCAGCGACCCTGGGTCTCTGGGTCGCTGGATTCAAAGACCCAGCGACCCTGGGTCTCTGGGTCGCTGGATTCAAAGACCCAGCGACCCTGGGTCTCTGGGTCGCTGGATTCAAAGACCCAGCGACCCTGGGTCTCTGGGTCGCTGGATTCAAAGACCCAGCGACCCTGGGTCTCTGGGTCGCTGGATTTAAAGACCCAGCGACCCTGGGTCTCTGGGTCGCTGGATTCAAAGACCCAGCGACCCTGGGTCTCTGGGTCGCTGGATTCAAAGACCAGCGACCCGTTCTCTGGGTCGCTGGATTCAAAGACCCAGCGACCCTGGGTCTCTGGGTCGCTGGATTCAAAGACCTAGCGACCCTGGGTCTCTAGACCGCTGGATTCAAAGACCCAGCGACCCTGAGTCTCTGGGTCGCTGGATTCAAAGACCTAGCGACTCTGGGTCTCTGGGTCGCTAAATTCAAAGACCCAGCGACCCTGGGTCTCTGGGTCGCTGGATTCAAAGACCCAGCGACCCTGGGTCTCCGGGTCGCTGGATTTAAAGACCCAGCGACCCTGGGTCTCTGGGTCGCTAAATTCAAAGACCCAGCGACCCTGGGTCTCTGGGTCGCTGGATTCAAAGACCCAGCGACCCTGGGTCGCTGGGTCGCTGGATTCAAAGACCCAGCGACCCTGGGTCTCTGGGTCGCTAAATTCAAAGACCCAGCGACCCTGGGTCTCTGGGTCGCTGGATTCAAAGACCCAGCGACCCTGGGTCTCTGGGTCGCTGGATTCAAAGACCCAGCGACCCTGGGTCTCTGGGTCGCTGGATTCAAAGACCCAGCGACCCTGAGTCTCTGGGTTGCTGGATTCAAAGACCCAGCGACCCTGGGTCTCTGGGTCGCTGGATTCAAAAACCCAGCGACCCAGCGACCCTGGGTCTCTAGGTCGCAGGATTCAAAGACCCACCGACCCTGGGTCTCTGGGTCGCTGGATTCAAAGACCCAGCGACCCTGGGTCTCTGGGTCGCTGGATTCAAAGACCCAGTGACCCTGGGTCTCTGGGTCGCAGGATTCAAAGACCCAGCGACCCTGGGTCTCTGGGTCGCTGGATTCAAAGACCCAGCGACCCTGGGTCTCTGGGTCGCTAAATTCAAAGACCCAGCGACCCTGGGTCTCCGGGTAGCTGGATTCAAAGACCCAGCGACCCTGGGTCTCTGGGTCGCTATATTCAAAGACCCAGCGACCCTGGGTCTCTGGGTCGCTGGATTCAAAGACCCGGTTCGCTGGGCCTTTGAATCTAGCGACCCAGCGACCCTGGGTCTCTGGGTCGCTGGATTCAAAGACCTAGCGACCCTGGGTCTCTAGACCGCTAAATCCAAAGACCCAGCGACCGTGGGTCTCTGGGTCGCTGGATTCAAAGACCTAGCGACTCTGGGTCTCTAGGTCGCTAAATCCAAATACCCAGCGACCCTGGGTCTCTGGGTCGCTGGATTCAAAGACCCAGCGACCCTGGGTCTCTGGGTAGCTGGATTTAAAGACCCAGCGACCCTGGGTCTCTGGGTCGCTGGATTCAAAGACCCAGCGACCCTGGGTCTCTGGGTCGCTGGATTCAAAGACCCAGCGACCCTGGGTCTCTGGGTCGCTGGATTCAAAGACCCAGCGACCCTGGGTCTCTGGGTCGCTGGATTCAAAGACCCAGCGACCCTGGGTCTCTGGGTCGCTGGATTCAAAGACCCAGCGACCCTGGGTCTCTGGGTCGCTGGATTCAAAGACCCAGCGACCCTGGGTCTCTGGGTCGCTGGATTCAAAGACCCAGCGACCCTGGGTCTCTGGGTCGCTGGATCCAAAGACCCAGCGACCGTGGGTCTCTGGGTCGCTGGATTCAAAGACCTAGCGACCCTGGGTCTCTGGGTCGCTGGATTCAAAGACCCAGCGACCCTGGGTCTCTGGGTCGCTGGATTCAAAGACCCAGCGACCCTGGGTCTCTAGGTCGCTGGATTCAAAGACCCAGCGACCCTGGGTCTCTGGGTCGCTGGATTCAAAGACCCAGCGACCCTGGGTCTCTGGGTCGCTGGATTCAAAGACCCGCGACCCTGGGTCTCTGGGTCGCTGGATTCAAAGACCCAGCGACCCTGGGTCTCTGGGTCGCTGGATTCAAAGACCCAGCGACCCTGGGTCTCTGGGTCGCTGGATTCAAAGACCCAGCGACCCTGGGTCTCTGGGTCGCTGGATTCAAAGACCCAGCGACCCTGGGTCTCTGGGTCGCTGGATTCAAAGACCCAGCGACCCTGGGTCTCTGGGTCGCTGGATTCAAAGACCCACCGACCCTGGGTCTCTGGGTCGCTGGATTCAAAGACCCAGCGACCCTGAGTCTCTGGGTCGCTGGATTCAAAGACCCACCGACCCTGGGTCTCTGGGTCGCTGGATTCAAAGACCCAGCGACCCTGGGTCTCTAGGTCGCTGGATTCAAAGACCCAGCGACCCTGGGTCTCTGGGTCGCTGGATTCAAAGACCCAGCGACCCTGGGTCTCTGGGTCGCTGGATTCAAAGACCCAGTGACCCTGGGTCTCTGGGTCGCAGGATTAGAAGACCCACCGACCCTGGGTCACTGGGTCGCTGGATTCAAAGACCCAGCGACCCTGGGTCTCTGGGTCGCTGAATTCAAAGACCCAGCGACCCTGGGTCTCCGGGTAGCTGGATTTAAAGACCCAGCGACCCTGGGTCTCTGGGTCGCTATATTCAAAGACCCAGCGCCCCTGGGTCTCTGGGTCGCTGGATTCAAAGACCCAGCGACCCTGGGTCGCTGGGTCGCTGAATCTAGCGACCCAGCGACCCTGGGTCTCTGGGTCGCTGGATTCAAAGACCTAGCGACCCTGGGTCTCTAGACCGCTAAATCCAAAGACCCAGCGACCGTGAGTCTCTGGGTCGCTGGATTCAAAGACCTAGCGACTCTGGGTCTCTAGGTCGCTAAATCCAAATACCCAGCGACCCTGGGTCTCTGGGTCGCTGGATTCAAAGACCCAGCGACCCTGGGTCTCCGGGTAGCTGGATTTAAAGACCCAGCGACCCTGGGTCTCTGGGTCGCTGGATTCAAAGACCCAGCGACCCTGGGTCGCTGGGTCGCTGAATTCAAAGACCCAGCGACCCTGGGTCTCTGGGTCGCTGGATTCAAAGACCTAGCGACTCTGGGTCTCTAGGTCGCTAAATCCAAATACCCAGCGACCCTGGGTCTCTGGGTCGCTGGATTCAAAGACCCAGCGACCCTGGGTCTCTGGGTAGCTGGATTTAAAGACCCAGCGACCCTGGGTCTCTGGGTCGCTAAATTCAAAGACCCAGCGACCCTGGGTCTCTGGGTCGCTGGATTCAAAGACCCAGCGACCCTGGGTCGCTGGGTCGCTGAATCTAGAGACCCAGCGACCCTGGGTCTCTGGGTCGCTAAATTCAAAGACCCAGCGACCCTGGGTCTCTGGGTCGCTGGATTCAAAGACCCAGCGACCCTGGGTCTCTGGGTCGCTGGATTCAAAGACCCACCGACCCTGGGTCTTTGGGTCGCTGGATTCAAAGACCCAGCGACCCTGGGTCTCTAGGTCGCTAAATCCAAAGACCCAGCGACCCTGGGTCTCTGGGTCGCCAAATTCAAAGACCCACCGACCCTGGGTCTTTGGGTCGCTGGATTCAAAGACCAAGCGACCCTGGGTCTCTGCGTCGCTGGATTCAAAGACCCAGCGACCCTGGGTCTCTGGGTCGCTGGATTCAAAGACCCAGCGACCCTGGGTCTCTGGGTCGCTAAATTCAAAGGCCCAGCGACCCTGGGTCTCTGGGTCGCTGGATTCAAAGACCCAGCGACCCTGGGTTTCTGGGTCGCTAAATTCAAAGACCCAGCGACCCTGGGTCTCCGGGTAGCTGGATTTAAAGACCCAGCGACCCTGGGTCTCTGGGTCGCTAAATTCAAAGACCCAGCGACCCTGGGTCTCTGGGTAGCTGGATTTAAAGACCCAGCGACCCTGGGTCTCTGGGTCCCTAGATTCAAAGACCCAGGGACCCTGGGTCTCTGGGTCGCTGGATTCAAAGACCCAGCGACCCTGGATCTCTGGGTCGCTAAATTCAAAGACCCAGCGACCCTGGGTCTCCGGGTCGCTGGATTTAAAGACCCAGCGACCCTGGGTCTCTGGGTCGCTAAATTCAAAGACCCAGCGATCCTGGGTCTCCGGGTAGCTGGATTTAAAGACCCAGCGACCCTGGGTCTCTGGGTCGCTAAATTCAAAGACCCAGCGACCCTGGGTCTTTGCGTCGCTGGATTCAAAGACCTAGCGACCCTGGGTCTCCGGGTAGCTGGATTTAAAGACCCAGCGACCCTGGGTCTCTGGGTCGCTAAATTCAAAGACCCAGCGACCCTGGGTCTCTGGGTCGCTGGATTCAAAGACCCGGGTCGCTGGGCCTTTGAATCTAGCGACCCAGCGACCCTGGGTCTCTGGGTCGCTGGATTCAAAGACCTAGCGACCCTGGGTCTCTAGGCCGCTAAATCCAAAGACCCAGCGACCGTGGGTCTCTGGGTCGCTGGATTCAAAGACCTAGCGACTCTGGGTCTCTAGGTCGCTAAATCCAAATACCCAGCGACCCTGGGTCTCTGGGTCGCTGGATTCAAAGACCCAGCGACCCTGGGTCTCTGGGTCGCTAAATTCAAAGACCCAGCGACCCTGGGTCTCCGGGTAGCTGGATTTAAAGACCCAGCGACCCTGAGTCTCTGGGTCGCTGGATTCAAAGACCCAGCGACCCTGGGTCTCTGGGTCGCTAAATTCAAAGACCCAGCGACCCTGGGTCTCTGGGTCGCTGGATTCAAAGACCCAGCGACCCTGGGTCTTTGGGTCGCTGGATTCAAAAACCCAGCGACCATGGGTCTCTAGGTCGCAGGATTCAAAGACCCACCGACCCTGGGTCTCTGGGTCGCTGGATTCAAAGACCCAGCGACCCTGGGTCTCTGGGTCGCTGGATTCAAAGACCCAGTGACCCTGGGTCTCTGGGTCGCAGGATTAGAAGACCCACCGACCCTGGGTCTCTGGGTCGCTGGATTCAAAGACCCAGCGACCCTGGGTCTCTGGGTCGCTCAATTCAAAGACCCAGCGACCCTGGGTCTCCGGGTAGCTGGATTTAAAGACCCAGCGACCCTGGGTCTCTGGGTCGCTATATTCAAAGACCCAGCGGCCCTGGGTCTCTGGGTCGCTGGATTCAAAGACCCGGTTCGCTGGGCCTTTGAATCTAGCGACCCAGCGACCCTGGGTCTCTGGGTCGCTGGATTCAAAGACCTAGCGACCCTGGGTCTCTAGACCGCAAAATCCAAAGACCCAGCGACCGTGAGTCTCTGGGTCGCTGGATTCAAAGACCTAGCGACTCTGGGTCTCTAGGTCGCTAAATCCAAATACCCAGCGACCCTGGGTCTCTGGGTCGCTGGATTCAAAGACCCAGCGACCCTGGGTCTCCGGGTAGCTGGATTTAAAGACCCAGCGACCCTGGGTCTCTGGGTCGCTAAATTCAAAGACCCAGCGACCCTGGGTCTCTGGGTCGCTGGATTCAAAGACCCGGTTCGCTGGGCCTTTGAATCTAGCGACCCAGCGACCCTGGGTCTCTGGGTCGCTAAATTCAAAGACCCAGCGACCCTGGGTCTCTGGGTCGCTGGATTCAAAGACCCAGCGACCCTGGGTCTCTGGGTCGCTGGATTCAAAGACCCAGCGACCCTGGGTCTCTGGGTCGCTGGATTCAAAGACCCAGCGACCCTGAGTCTCTGGGTTGCTGGATTCAAAGACCCACCGACCCTGGGTCTTTGGGTCGCTGGATTCAAAAACCCAGCGACCATGGGTCTCTAGGTCGCAGGATTCAAAGACCCACCGACCCTGGGTCTCTGGGTCGCTGGATTCAAAGACCCAGCGACCCTGGGTCTCTGGGTCGCTGGATTCAAAGACCCAGTGACCCTGGGTCTCTGGGTCGCAGGATTAGAAGACCCACCGACCCTGGGTCACTGGGTCGCTGGATTCAAAGACCCAGCGACCCTGGGTCTCTGGGTCGCTAAATTCAAAGACCCAGCGACCCTGGGTCTCCGGGTAGCTGGATTTAAAGACCCAGCGACCCTGGGTCTCTGGGTCGCTATATTCAAAGACCCAGCGCCCCTGGGTCTCTGGGTCGCTGGATTCAAAGACCCGGTTCGCTGGGCCTTTGAATCTAGCGACCCAGCGACCCTGGGTCTCTGGGTCGCTGGATTCAAAGACCTAGCGACCCTGGGTCTCTAGACCGCTAAATCCAAAGACCCAGCGACCGTGAGTCTCTGGGTCGCTGGATTCAAAGACCTAGCGACCCTGGGTCTCTAGGTCGCTAAATCCAAATACCCAGCGACCCTGGGTCTCTGGGTCGCTGGATTCAAAGACCCAGCGACCCTGGGTCTCTGGGTAGCTGGATTTAAAGACCCAGCGACCCTGGGTCTCTGGGTCGCTGGATTCAAAGACCGCTGGATTCAAAGACCCGGTTCGCTGGGCCTTTGAATCTAGCGACCCAGCGACCCTGGGTCTCTGGGTCGCTGGATTCAAAGACCTAGCGACTCTGGGTCTCTAGGTCGCTAAATCCAAATACCCAGCGACCCTGGGTCTCTGGGTCGCTGGATTCAAAGACCCAGCGACCCTGGGTCTCCGGGTAGCTGGATTTAAAGACCCAGCGACCCTGGGTCTCTGGGTCGCTAAATTCAAAGACCCAGCGACCCTGGGTCTCTGGGTCGCTGGATTCAAAGACCCGGTTCGCTGGGCCTTTGAATCTAGCGACCCAGCGACCCTGGGTCTCTGGGTCGCTAAATTCAAAGACCCAGCGACCCTGGGTCTCTGGGTCGCTGGATTCAAAGACCCAGCGACCCTGGGTCTCTGGGTCGCTGGATTCAAAGACCCACCGACCCTGGGTCTTTGGGTCGCTGGATTCAAAGACCCAGCGACCCTGGGTCTCTGGGTCGCTGGATTCAAAGACCCAGCGACCCTGGGTCTCTGGGTCGCTGGATTCAAAGACCCAGCGACCCTGGGTCTCTGGGTCGCTAAATTCAAAGACCCAGCGACCCTGGGTCTCTGGGTCGCTGGATTCAAAGACCCACCGACCCTGGGTCTCTGGGTCGCTGGATTCAAAGACCCAGCGACCCTGGGTCTCTGGGTCGCTAAATTCAAAGACCCAGCGACCCTGGGTCTCCGGGTAGCTGGATTTAAAGACCCAGCGACCCTGGGTCTCTGGGTCGCTATATTCAAAGACCCAGCGCCCCTGGGTCTCTGGGTCGCTGGATTCAAAGACCCGGTTCGCTGGGCCTTTGAATCTAGCGACCCAGCGACCCTGGGTCTCTGGGTCGCTGGATTCAAAGACCTAGCGACCCTGGGTCTCTAGACCGCTAAATCCAAAGACCCAGCGACCGTGGGTCTCTGGGTCGCTGGATTCAAAGACCTAGCGACTCTGGGTCTCTAGGTCGCTAAATCCAAATACCCAGCGACCCTGGGTCTCTGGGTCGCTGGATTCAAAGACCCAGCGACCCTGGGTCTCCGGGTAGCTGGATTTAAAGACCCAGCGACCCTGGGTCTCTGGGTCGCTGGATTCAAAGACCCGGTTCGCTGGGCCTTTGAATCTAGCGACCCAGCGACCCTGGGTCTCTGGGTCGCTGGATTCAAAGACCTAGCGACCCTGGGTCTCTAGGTCGCTAAATCCAAATACCCAGCGACCCTGGGTCTCTGGGTCGCTGGATTCAAAGACCCAGCGACCCTGGGTCTCCGGGTAGCTGGATTTAAAGACCCAGCGACCCTGGGTCTCTGGGTCGCTAAATTCAAAGACCCAGCGACCCTGGGTCTCTGGGTCGCTGGATTCAAAGACCCGGTTCGCTGGGCCTTTGAATCTAGCGACCCAGCGACCCTGGGTCTCTGGGTCGCTAAATTCAAAGACCCAGCGACCCTGGGTCTCTGGGTCGCTGGATTCAAAGACCCAGCGACCCTGGGTCTCTGGGTCGCTGGATTCAAAGACCCACCGACCCTGGGTCTCTGGGTCGCTGGATTCAAAGACCCAGCGACCCTGGGTCTCTAGGTCGCTAAATCCAAAGACCCAGCGACCCTGGGGCTATGGGTCGCCAAATTCAAAGACCCACCGACCCTGGGTCTTTGGGTCGCTGGATTCAAAAACCAAGCGACCCTGGGTCTCTGCGTCGCTGGATTCAAAGACCCAGCGACCCTAGCGACCCTGGGTCTCTGGGTCGCTGGATTCAAAGACCCAGCGACCCTGGGTCTCTGGGTCGCTAAATTCAAAGGCCCAGCGACCCTGGGTCTCTGGGTCGCTGGATTCAAAGACCCAGCGACCCTGGGTTTCTGGGTCGCTAAATTCAAAGACCCAGCGACCCTGGGTCTCCGGGTAGCTGGATTTAAAGACCCAGCGACCCTGGGTCTCTGGGTCGCTAAATTCAAAGACCCAGCGACCCTGGGTCTCCGGGTAGCTGGATTTAAAGACCCAGCGACCCTGGGTCTCTGGGTCCCTAGATTCAAAGACCCAGGGACCCTGGGTCTCTGGGTCGCTGGATTCAAAGACCCAGCGACCCTGGATCTCTGGGTCGCTCAATTCAAAGACCCAGCGACCCTGGGTCTCCGGGTAGCTGGATTTAAAGACCCAGCGACCCTGGGTCTCTGGGTCGCTATATTCAAAGACCCAGCGGCCCTGGGTCTCTGGGTCGCTGGATTCAAAGACCCGGTTCGCTGGGCCTTTGAATCTAGCGACCCAGCGACCCTGGGTCTCTGGGTCGCTGGATTCAAAGACCTAGCGACCCTGGGTCTCTAGACCGCAAATCCAAAGACCCAGCGACCGTGAGTCTCTGGGTCGCTGGATTCAAAGACCTAGCGACTCTGGGTCTCTAGGTCGCTAAATCCAAATACCCAGCGACCCTGGGTCTCTGGGTCGCTGGATTCAAAGACCCAGCGACCCTGGGTCTCCGGGTAGCTGGATTTAAAGACCCAGCGACCCTGGGTCTCTGGGTCGCTAAATTCAAAGACCCAGCGACCCTGGGTCTCTGGGTCGCTGGATTCAAAGACCCGGTTCGCTGGGCCTTTGAATCTAGCGACCCAGCGACCCTGGGTCTCTGGGTCGCTAAATTCAAAGACCCAGCGACCCTGGGTCTCTGGGTCGCTGGATTCAAAGACCCAGCGACCCTGGGTCTCTGGGTCGCTGGATTCAAAGACCCACCGACCCTGGGTCTTTGGGTCGCTGGATTCAAAGACCTAGCGACCCTGGGTCTCTAGGTCGCTAAATCCAAAGACCCAGCGACCCTGGGGCTATGGGTCGCTAAATTCAAAGACCCAGCGACCCTGGGTCGCTGGGTCGCTGGATTCAAAGACCCAGCGACCCTGAGTCTCTGGGTTGCTGGATTCAAAGACCCACCGACCCTGGGTCTTTGGGTCGCTGGATTCAAAAACCCAGCGACCATGGGTCTCTAGGTCGCAGGATTCAAAGACCCACCGACCCTGGGTCTCTGGGTCGCTGGATTCAAAGACCCAGCGACCCTGGGTCTCTGGGTCGCTGGATTCAAAGACCCAGCGACCCTGGGTCTCTGGGTCGCAGGATTAGAAGACCCACCGACCCTGGGTCACTGGGTCGCTGGATTCAAAGACCCAGCGACCCTGGGTCTCTGGGTCGCTAAATTCAAAGACCCAGCGACCCTGGGTCTCCGGGTAGCTGGATTTAAAGACCCAGCGACCCTGGGTCTCTGGGTCGCTATATTCAAAGACCCAGCGCCCCTGGGTCTCTGGGTCGCTGGATTCAAAGACCCGGTTCGCTGGGCCTTTGAATCTAGCGACCCAGCGACCCTGGGTCTCTGGGTCGCTGGATTCAAAGACCTAGCGACCCTGGGTCTCTAGACCGCTAAATCCAAAGACCCAGCGACCGTGAGTCTCTGGGTCGCTGGATTCAAAGACCTAGCGACTCTGGGTCTCTAGGTCGCTAAATCCAAATACCCAGCGACCCTGGGTCTCTGGGTCGCTGGATTCAAAGACCCAGCGACCCTGGGTCTCCGGGTAGCTGGATTTAAAGACCCAGCGACCCTGGGTCTCTGGGTCGCTGGATTCAAAGACCCGGTTCGCTGGGCCTTTGAATCTAGCGACCCAGCGACCCTGGGTCTCTGGGTCGCTGGATTCAAAGACCTAGCGACTCTGGGTCTCTAGGTCGCTAAATCCAAATACCCAGCGACCCTGGGTCTCTGGGTCGCTGGATTCAAAGACCCAGCGACCCTGGGTCTCCGGGTAGCTGGATTTAAAGACCCAGCGACCCTGGGTCTCTGGGTCGCTAAATTCAAAGACCCAGCGACCCTGGGTCTCTGGGTCGCTGGATTCAAAGACCCGGTTCGCTGGGCCTTTGAATCTAGCGACCCAGCGACCCTGGGTCTCTGGGTCGCTAAATTCAAAGACCCAGCGACCCTGGGTCTCTGGGTCGCTGGATTCAAAGACCCAGCGACCCTGGGTCTCTGGGTCGCTGGATTCAAAGACCCACCGACCCTGGGTCTTTGGGTCGCTGGATTCAAAGACCCAGCGACCCTGGGTCTCTAGGTCGCTAAATCCAAAGACCCAGCGACCCTGGGGCTATGGGTCGCCAAATTCAAAGACCCACCGACCCTGGGTCACTGGGTCGCTGGATTCAAAGACCCAGCGACCCTGGGTCTCTGGGTCGCTAAATTCAAAGACCCAGCGACCCTGGGTCTCCGGGTCGCTGGATTTAAAGACCCAGCGACCCTGGGTCTCTGGGTCGCTATATTCAAAGACCCAGCGACCCTGGGTCTCTGGGTCGCTGGATTCAAAGACCCGGTTCGCTGGGCCTTTGAATCTAGCGACCCAGCGACCCTGGGTCTCTGGGTCGCTGGATTCAAAGACCTAGCGACCCTGGGTCTCTAGACCGCTAAATCCAAAGACCCAGCGACCGTGAGTCTCTGGGTCGCTGGATTCAAAGACCTAGCGACCCTGGGTCTCTAGGTCGCTAAATCCAAATACCCAGCGACCCTGGGTCTCTGGGTCGCTGGATTCAAAGACCCAGCGACCCTGGGTCTCCGGGTCGCTGGATTTAAAGACCCAGCGACCCTGGGTCTCTGGGTCGCTGGATTCAAAGACCCGGTTCGCTGGGCCTTTGAATCTAGCGACCCAGCGACCCTGGGTCTCTGGGTCGCTGGATTCAAAGACCTAGCGACCCTGGGTCTCTAGGTCGCTAAATCCAAATACCCAGCGACCCTGGGTCTCTGGGTCGCTGGATTCAAAGACCCAGCGACCCTGGGTCTCTGGGTAGCTGGATTTAAAGACCCAGCGACCCTGGGTCTCTGGGTCGCTAAATTCAAAGACCCAGCGACCCTGGGTCTCTGGGTCGCTGGATTCAAAGACCCGGTTCGCTGGGCCTTTGAATCTAGCGACCCAGCGACCCTGGGTCTCTGGGTCGCTAAATTCAAAGACCCAGCGACCCTGGGTCTCTGGGTCGCTGGATTCAAAGACCCAGCGACCCTGGGTCTCTGGGTCGCTGGATTCAAAGACCCACCGACCCTGGGTCTTTGGGTCGCTGGATTCAAAGACCCAGCGACCCTGGGTCTCTAGGTCGCTAAATCCAAAGACCCAGCGACCCTGGGGCTATGGGTCGCCAAATTCAAAGACCCACCGACCCTGGGTCTTTGGGTCGCTGGATTCAAAAACCAAGCGACCCTGGGTCTCTGCGTCGCTGGATTCAAAGACCCAGCGACCCTAGCGACCCTGGGTCTCTGGGTCGCTGGATTCAAAGACCCAGCGACCCTGGGTCTCTGGGTCGCTAAATTCAAAGGCCCAGCGACCCTGGGTCTCTGGGTCGCTGGATTCAAAGACCCAGCGACCCTGGGTTTCTGGGTCGCTAAATTCAAAGACCCAGCGACCCTGGGTCTCCGGGTAGCTGGATTTAAAGACCCAGCGACCCTGGGTCTCTGGGTCGCTGGATTCAAAGACCCAGCGACCCTGGGTCTCCGGGTAGCTGGATTTAAAGACCCAGCGACCCTGGGTCTCTGGGTCCCTAGATTCAAAGACCCAGCGACCCTGGGTCTCTGGGTCGCTGGATTCAAAGACCCAGCGACCCTGGATCTCTGGGTCGCTAAATTCAAAGACCCAGCGACCCTGGGTCTCTGGGTCGCTGGATTTAAAGACCCAGCGACCCTGGGTCTCTGGGTCGCTAAATTCAAAGACCCAGCGACCCTGGGTCTCTGGGTCGCTGGATTCAAAGACCCGGGTCGCTGGGCCTTTGAATCTAGCGACCCAGCGACCCTGGGTCTCTGGGTCGCTTGATTCAAAGACCTAGCGACCCTGGGTCTCTAGGTCGCTAAATCCAAAGACCCAGCGACCGTGGGTCTCTGGGTCGCTGGATTCAAAGACCTAGCGACTCTGGGTCTCTAGGTCGCTAAATCCAAATACCCAGCGACCCTGGGTCTCTGGGTCGCTGGATTCAAAGACCCAGCGACCCTGGGTCTCTGGGTCGCTAAATTCAAAGACCCAGCGACCCTGGGTCTCCGGGTCGCTGGATTTAAAGACCCAGCGACCCTGGGTCTCTGGGTCGCTGGATTCAAAGACCCAGCGACCCTGGGTCTCTGGGTCGCTAAATTCAAAGACCCAGCGACCCTGGGTCTCTGGGTCGCTGGATTCAAAGACCCAGCGACCCTGGGTCTTTGGGTCGCTGGATTCAAAAACCCAGCGACCATGGGTCTCTAGGTCGCAGGATTCAAAGACCCACCGACCCTGGGTCTCTGGGTCGCTGGATTCAAAGACCCAGCGACCCTGGGTCTCTGGGTCGCTGGATTCAAAGACCCAGTGACCCTGGGTCTCTGGGTCGCAGGATTAGAAGACCCACCGACCCTGGGTCACTGGGTCGCTGGATTCAAAGACCCAGCGACCCTGGGTCTCTGGGTCGCTCAATTCAAAGACCCAGCGACCCTGGGTCTCCGGGTAGCTGGATTTAAAGACCCAGCGACCCTGGGTCTCTGGGTCGCTATATTCAAAGACCCAGCGGCCCTGGGTCTCTGGGTCGCTGGATTCAAAGACCCGGTTCGCTGGGCCTTTGAATCTAGCGACCCAGCGACCCTGGGTCTCTGGGTCGCTGGATTCAAAGACCTAGCGACCCTGGGTCTCTAGACCGCAAAATCCAAAGACCCAGCGACCGTGGGTCTCTGGGTCGCTGGATTCAAAGACCCAGCGACCCTGGGTCTCTGGGTCGCTAAATTCAAAGACCCAGCGACCCTGGGTCTCTGGGTCGCTGGATTCAAAGACCCAGCGACCCTGGGTCTCCGGGTAGCTGGATTTAAAGACCCAGCGACCCTGGGTCTCTGGGTCGCTAAATTCAAAGACCCAGCGACCCTGGGTCTCTGGGTCGCTGGATTCAAAGACCCGGTTCGCTGGGCCTTTGAATCTAGCGACCCAGCGACCCTGGGTCTCTGGGTCGCTAAATTCAAAGACCCAGCGACCCTGGGTCTCTGGGTCGCTGGATTCAAAGACCCAGCGACCCTGGGTCTCTGGGTCGCTGGATTCAAAGACCCACCGACCCTGGGTCTTTGGGTCGCTGGATTCAAAGACCTAGCGACCCTGGGTCTCTAGGTCGCTAAATCCAAAGACCCAGCGACCCTGGGGCTATGGGTCGCTAAATTCAAAGACCCACCGACCCTGGGTCTTTGGGTCGCTGGATTCAAAAACCAAGCGACCCTGGGTCTCTGCGTCGCTGGATTCAAAGACCCAGCGACCCTGGGTCTCTGGGTCGCTGGATTCAAAGACCCAGCGACCCTGGGTCTCCGGGTAGCTGGATTTAAAGACCCAGCGACCCTGGGTCTCTGGGTCGCTAAATTCAAAGACCCAGCGACCCTGGGTCTCCGGGTAGCTGGATTTAAAGACCCAGCGACCCTGGGTCTCTGGGTCCCTAGATTCAAAGACCCAGGGACCCTGGGTCTCTGGGTCGCTGGATTCAAAGACCCAGCGACCCTGGGTCTCTGGGTCGCTAAATTCAAAGACCCAGCGACCCTGGGTCTCCGGGTAGCTGGATTTAAAGACCCAGCGACCCTGGGTCTCTGGGTCGCTAAATTCAAAGACCCAGCGATCCTGGGTCTCCGGGTCGCTGGATTTAAAGACCCAGCGACCCTGGGTCTCTGGGTCGCTAAATTCAAAGACCCAGCGACCCTGGGTCTTTGGGTCGCTGGATTCAAAGACCTAGCGACCCTGGGTCTCTAGGTCGCTAAATCCAAGACCCAGCGACCCTAGGCTATGGGTCGCTGGATTCAAAGACCAGCGACCCTGGGTCTCTGGGTCGCTGGATTCAAAAACCAAGCGACCCTGGGTCTCTGGTTCGCTGGATTCAAAGACCCAGCGACCCTAGCGACCCTGGGTCTCTGGGTCGCTGGATTCAAAGACCCAGCGACCCTGGGTCTCTGGGTCGCTAAATTCAAAGACCCAGCGACCCTGGGTCTCTGGGTCGCTGGATTCAAAGACCCAGCGACCCTGGGTTTCTGGGTCGCTAAATTCAAAGACCCAGCGACCCTGGGTCTCCGGGTAGCTGGATTTAAAGACCCAGCGACCCTGGGTCTCTGGGTCCCTAAATTCAAAGACCCAGGGACCCTGGGTCTCTGGGTCGCTGGATTCAAAGACCCAGCGACCCTGGGTCTCTGGGTCGCTAAATTCAAAGACCCAGCGACCCTGGGTCTCTGGGTCGCTGGATTCAAAGACCCGGGTCGCTGGGCCTTTGAATCTAGCGACCCAGCGACCCTGGGTCTCTGGGTCGCTGGATTCAAAGACCTAGCGACCCTGGGTCTCTAGGCCGCTAAATCCAAAGACCCAGCGACCGTGGGTCTCTGGGTCGCTGGATTCAAAGACCTAGCGACTCTGGGTCTCTAGGTCGCTAAATCCAAATACCCAGCGACCCTGGGTCTCTGGGTCGCTGGATTCAAAGACCCAGCGACCCTGGGTCTCTGGGTCGCTGGATTCAAAGACCCAGCGACCCTGGGTCTCTGGGTCGCTAAATTCAAAGACCCAGCGACCCTGGGTCTCTGGGTCGCTGGATTCAAAGACCCGGGTCGCTGGGCCTTTGAATCTAGCGACCCAGCGACCCTGGGTCTCTGGGTCGCTGGATTCAAAGACCCAGCGACCCTGGGTCTCTGGGTCGCTGGATTCAAAGACCCAGCGACCCTGGGTCTCTGGGTCGCTGGATTCAAAGACCCAGCGACCCTGGGTCTCTGGGTCGCTGGATTCAAAGACCCAGCGACCCTGGGTCTCTGGGTCGCTGGATTCAAAGACCCAGCGACCCTGGGTCTCTGGGTCGCTGGATTCAAAGACCCAGCGACCCTGGGTCTCTGGGTAGCTGGATTTAAAGACCCAGCGACCCTGGGTCTCTGGGTCGCTAAATTCAAAGACCCAGCGACCCTGGGTCTCTGGGTCGCTGGATTCAAAGACCCGGTTCGCTGGGCCTTTGAATCTAGCGACCCAGCGACCCTGGGTCTCTGGGTCGCTAAATTCAAAGACCCAGCGACCCTGGGTCTCTGGGTCGCTGGATTCAAAGACCCAGCGACCCTGGGTCTCTGGGTCGCTGGATTCAAAGACCCAGCGACCCTGGGTCTTTGGGTCGCTGGATTCAAAGACCTAGCGACCCTGGGTCTCTAGGTCGCTAAATCCAAAGACCCAGCGACCCTGGGGCTATGGGTCGCTAAATTCAAAGACCCACCGACCCTGGGTCTTTGGGTCGCTGGATTCAAAAACCCAGCGACCCTGGGTCTCTGGGTCGCTGGATTCAAAGACCCAGCGACCCTGGGTTTCTGGGTCGCTAAATTCAAAGACCCAGCGACCCTGGGTCTCCGGGTAGCTGGATTTAAAGACCCAGCGACCCTGGGTCTCTGGGTCGCTAAATTCAAAGACCCAGCGACCCTGGGTCTCCGGGTAGCTGGATTCAAAGACCCAGCGACCCTGGGTCTCTGGGTCCCTAGATTCAAAGACCCAGCGACCCTGGGTCTCTGGGTCGCTGGATTCAAAGACCCAGCGACCCTGGGTCTCTGGGTCGCTAAATTCAAAGACCCAGCGACCCTGGGTCTCTGGGTCGCTGGATTTAAAGACCCAGCGACCCTGGGTCTCTGGGTCGCTAAATTCAAAGACCCAGCGATCCTGGGTCTCCGGGTCGCTGGATTTAAAGACCCAGCGACCCTGGGTCTCTGGGTCGCTAAATTCAAAGACCCAGCGACCCTGGGTCTTTGGG
Organism: Desmophyllum pertusum; assembly: GCA_029204205.1. Classification (NCBI taxonomy): domain Eukaryota; kingdom Metazoa; phylum Cnidaria; class Anthozoa; order Scleractinia; family Caryophylliidae; genus Desmophyllum; species Desmophyllum pertusum. The sequence continues at coordinate 93,890 of MU826829.1, read as the reverse complement.
TCGCTGGATTCAAAGACCTAGCGACCCTGGGTCTCTAGGTCGCTAAATCCAAAGACCCAGCGACCCTAGGCTATGGGTCGCTAAATTCAAAGACCCACCGACCCTGGGTCTTTGGGTCGCTGGATTCAAAAACCAAGCGACCCTGGGTCTCTGGTTCGCTGGATTCAAAGACCCAGCGACCCTAGCGACCCTGGGTCTCTGGGTCGCTGGATTCAAAGACCCAGCGACCCTGGGTCTCTGGGTCGCTAAATTCAAAGACCCAGCGACCCTGGGTCTCTGGGTCGCTGGATTCAAAGACCCAGCGACCCTGGGTCTCTGGGTCGCTAAATTCAAAGACCCAGCGACCCTGGGTCTCCGGGTCGCTGGATTCAAAGACCCAGCGACCCTGGGTCTCTGGGTCGCTAAATTCAAAGACCCAGGGACCCTGGGTCTCTGGGTCGCTGGATTCAAAGACCCAGCGACCCTGGGTCTCTGGGTCGCTAAATTCAAAGACCCAGCGACCCTGGGTCTCTGGGTCGCTGGATTCAAAGACCCGGGTCGCTGGGCCTTTGAATCTAGCGACCCAGCGACCCTGGGTCTCTGGGTCGCTGGATTCAAAGACCTAGCGACCCTGGGTCTCTAGGCCGCTAAATCCAAAGACCCAGCGACCGTGGGTCTCTGGGTCGCTGGATTCAAAGACCTAGCGACTCTGGGTCTCTAGGTCGCTAAATCCAAATACCCAGCGACCCTGGGTCTCTGGGTCGCTGGATTCAAAGACCCAGCGACCCTGGGTCTCTGGGTCGCTAAATTCAAAGACCCAGCGACCCTGGGTCTCCGGGTAGCTGGATTTAAAGACCCAGCGACCCTGAGTCTCTGGGTCGCTGGATTCAAAGACCCAGCGACCCTGGGTCTCTGGGTCGCTGGATTCAAAGACCCAGCGACCCTGAGTCTCTGGGTCGCTGGATTCAAAGACCCAGCGACCCTGGGTCTTTGGGTCGCTGGATTCAAAAACCCAGCGACCATGGGTCTCTAGGTCGCAGGATTCAAAGACCCACCGACCCTGGGTCTCTGGGTCGCTGGATTCAAAGACCCAGCGACCCTGGGTCTCTGGGTCGCTGGATTCAAAGACCCAGTGACCCTGGGTCTCTGGGTCGCAGGATTAGAAGACCCACCGACCCTGGGTCACTGGGTCGCTGGATTCAAAGACCCAGCGACCCTGGGTCTCTGGGTCGCTAAATTCAAAGACCCAGCGACCCTGGGTCTCCGGGTAGCTGGATTTAAAGACCCAGCGACCCTGGGTCTCTGGGTCGCTATATTCAAAGACCCAGCGCCCCTGGGTCTCTGGGTCGCTGGATTCAAAGACCCACCGACCCTGGGTCTTTGGGTCGCTGGATTCAAAGACCTAGCGACCCTGGGTCTCTAGGTCGCTAAATCCAAAGACCCAGCGACCCTGGGGCTATGGGTCGCTAAATTCAAAGACCCACCGACCCTGGGTCTTTGGGTCGCTGGATTCAAAACCAAGCGACCCTGGGTCTCTGCGTCGCTGGATTCAAAGACCCAGCGACCCTGGGTTTCTGGGTCGCTAAATTCAAAGACCCAGCGACCCTGGGTCTCCGGGTAGCTGGATTTAAAGACCCAGCGACCCTGGGTCTCTGGGTCGCTAAATTCAAAGACCCAGCGACCCTGGGTCTCCGGGTAGCTGGATTTAAAGACCCAGCGACCCTGGGTCTCTGGGTCCCTAGATTCAAAGACCCAGCGACCCTGGGTCTCTGGGTCGCTGGATTCAAAGACCCAGCGACCCTGGGTCTCTGGGTCGCTAAATTCAAAGACCCAGCGACCCTGGGTCTCCGGGTAGCTGGATTTAAAGACCCAGCGACCCTGCGTCTCTGGGTCGCTAAATTCAAAGACCCAGCGATCCTGGGTCTCCGCGTAGCTGGATTCAAAGACCCAGCGACCCTGGGTCTCTGGGTCGCTAAATTCAAAGACTCAGCGACCCTGGGTCTTTGGGTCGCTGGATTCAAAGACCTAGCGACCCTGGGTCTCTAGGTCGCTAAATCCAATGACCCAGCGACCCTAGGCTATGGGTCGCTAAATTCAAAGACCAACCGACCCTGGGTCTTTGGGTCGCTGGATTCAAAAACCAAGCGACCCTGGGTCTCTGGTTCGCTGGATTCAAAGACCTAGCGACCCTAGCGACCCTGGGTCTCTGGGTCGCTGGATTCAAAGACCCAGCGACCCTGGGTCTCTGGGTCGCTAAATTCAAAGACCCAGCGACCCTGGGTCTCTGGGTCGCTGGATTCAAAGACCCAGCGACCCTGGGTTTCTTGGTCGCTAAATTCAAAGACCCAGCGACCCTGGGTCTCCGGGTAGCTGGATTTAAAGACCCAGCGACCCTGGGTCTCTGGGTCGCTAAATTCAAAGACCCAGCGACCCTGGGTCTCCGGGTAGCTGGATTTAAAGACCCAGCGACCCTGGGTCTCTGGGTCCCTAGATTCAAAGACCCAGGGACCCTGGGTCTCTGGGTCGCTGGATTCAAAGACCCAGCGAACCTGGGTCTCTGGGTCGCTAAATTCAAAGACCCAGCGACCCTGGGTCTCCGGGTAGCTGGATTTAAAGACCCAGCGACCCTGGGTCTCTGGGTCGCTAAATTCAAAGACCCAGCGATCCTGGGTCTCCGCGTAGCTGGATTTAAAGACCCAGCGACCCTGGGTCTCTGGGTCGCTAAATTCAAAGACTCAGCGACCCTGGGTCTTTGGGTCGCTGGATTCAAAGACCTAGCGACCCTGGGTCTCTAGGTCGCTAAATCCAATGACCCAGCGACCCTAGGCTATGGGTCGCTAAATTCAAAGACCAACCGACCCTGGGTCTTTGGGTCGCTGGATTCAAAAACCAAGCGACCCTGGGTCTCTGGTTCGCTGGATTCAAAGACCTAGCGACCCTAGCGACCCTGGGTCTCTGGGTCGCTGGATTCAAAGACCCAGCGACCCTGGGTCTCTGGGTCGCTAAATTCAAAGACCCAGCGACCCTGGGTCTCTGGGTCGCTGGATTCAAAGACCCAGCGACCCTGGGTTTCTGGGTCGCTAAATTCAAAGACCCAGCGACCCTGGGTCTCCGGGTAGCTGGATTTAAAGACCCAGCGACCCTGGGTCTCTGGGTCCCTAAATTCAAAGACCCAGGGACCCTGGGTCTCTGGGTCGCTGGATTCAAAGACCCAGCGACCCTGGGTCTCTGGGTCGCTAAATTCAAAGACCCAGCGACCCTGGGTCTCTGGGTCGCTGGATTCAAAGACCCGGGTCGCTGGGCCTTTGAATCTAGCGACCCAGCGACCCTGGGTCTCTGGGTCGCTGGATTCAAAGACCTAGCGACCCTGGGTCTCTAGGTCGCTAAATCCAAAGACCCAGCGACCGTGGGTCTCTGGGTCGCTGGATTCAAAGACCTAGCGACTCTGGGTCTCTAGGTCGCTAAATCCAAATACCCAGCGACCCTGGGTCTCTGGGTCGCTGGATTCAAAGACCCAGCGACCCTGGGTCTCTGGGTCGCTAAATTCAAAGACCCAGCGACCCTGGGTCTCCGGGTAGCTGGATTTAAAGACCCAGCGACCCTGAGTCTCTGGGTCGCTAAATTCAAAGACCCAGCGACCCTGGGTCGCTGGGTCGCTGGATTCAAAGACCCAGCGACCCTGAGTCTCTGGGTTGCTGGATTCAAAGACCCACCGACCCTGGGTCTTTGGGTCGCTGGATTCAAAAACCCAGCGACCATGGGTCTCTAGGTCGCAGGATTCAAAGACCCACCGACCCTGGGTCTCTGGGTCGCTGGATTCAAAGACCCAGCGACCCTGGGTCTCTGGGTCGCTGGATTCAAAGACCCAGTGACCCTGGGTCTCTGGGTCGCAGGATTAGAAGACCCACCGACCCTGGGTCACTGGGTCGCTGGATTCAAAGACCCAGCGACCCTGGGTCTCTGGGTCGCTAAATTAAAAGACCCAGCGACCCTGGGTCTCCGGGTAGCTGGATTTAAAGACCCAGCGACCCTGGGTCTCTGGGTCGCTATATTCAAAGACCCAGCGCCCCTGGGTCTCTGGGTCGCTGGATTCAAAGACCCGGTTCGCTGGGCCTTTGAATCTAGCGACCCAGCGACCCTGGGTCTCTGGGTCGCTGGATTCAAAGACCTAGCGACCCTGGGTCTCTAGACCGCTAAATCCAAAGACCCAGCGACCGTGAGTCTCTGGGTCGCTGGATTCAAAGACCTAGCGACTCTGGGTCTCTAGGTCGCTAAATCCAAATACCCAGCGACCCTGGGTCTCTGGGTCGCTGGATTCAAAGACCCAGCGACCCTGGGTCTCCGGGTAGCTGGATTTAAAGACCCAGCGACCCTGGGTCTCTGGGTCGCTAAATTCAAAGACCCAGCGATCCTGGGTCTCCGGGTAGCTGGATTTAAAGACCCAGCGACCCTGGGTCTCTGGGTCGCTGGATTCAAAGACCCGGTTCGCTGGGCCTTTGAATCTAGCGACCCAGCGACCCTGGGTCTCTGGGTCGCTGGATTCAAAGACCTAGCGACTCTGGGTCTCTAGGTCGCTGGATCCAAATACCCAGCGACCCTGGGTCTCTGGGTCGCTGGATTCAAAGACCCAGCGACCCTGGGTCTCCGGGTAGCTGGATTTAAAGACCCAGCGACCCTGGGTCTCTGGGTCGCTAAATTCAAAGACCCAGCGACCCTGGGTCTCTGGGTCGCTGGATTCAAAGACCCGGTTCGCTGGGCCTTTGAATCTAGCGACCCAGCGACCCTGGGTCTCTGGGTCGCTAAATTCAAAGACCCAGCGACCCTGGGTCTCTGGGTCGCTGGATTCAAAGACCCAGCGACCCTGGGTCTCTGGGTCGCTGGATTCAAAGACCCACCGACCCTGGGTCTTTGCGTCGCTGGATTCAAAGACCCAGCGACCCTGGGTCTCTAGGTCGCTAAATCCAAAGACCCAGCGACCCTGGGGCTATGGGTCGCTAAATTCAAAGACCCACCGACCCTGGGTCTTTGGGTCGCTGGATTCAAAAACCAAGCGACCCTGGGTCTCTGCGTCGCTGGATTCAAAGACCCAGCGACCCTAGCGACCCTGGGTCTCTGGGTCGCTGGATTCAAAGACCCAGCGACCTTGGGTTTCTGGGTCGCTAAATTCAAAGACCCAGCGACCCTGGGTCTCCGGGTAGCTGGATTTAAAGACCCAGCGACCCTGGGTCTCTGGGTCGCTAAATTCAAAGACCCAGCGACCCTGGGTCTCCGGGTTGCTGGATTTAAAGACCCAGCGACCCTGGGTCTCTGGGTCCCTAGATTCAAAGACCCAGGGACCCTGGGTCTCTGGGTCGCTGGATTCAAAGACCCAGCGACCCTGGATCTCTGGGTCGCTAAATTCAAAGACCCAGCGACCCTGGGTCTCCGGGTAGCTGGATTTAAAGACCCAGCGACCCAGGGTCTCTGGGTCGCTAAATTCAAAGACCCAGCGATCCTGGGTCTCCGGGTAGCTGGATTTAAAGACCCAGCGACCCTGGGTCTCTGGGTCGCTAAATTCAAAGACCCAGCGACCCTGGGTCTTTGGGTCGCTGGATTCAAAGACCTAGCGACCCTGGGTCTCCAGGTCGCTAAATCCAAAGACCCAGCGACCCTAGGCTATGGTCGCTAAATTCAAAGACCCACCGACCCTGGGTCTTTGGGTCGCTGGATTCAAAAACCAAGCGACCCTGGGTCTCTGGTTCGCTGTATTCAAAGACCCAGCGACCCTAGCGACCCTGGGTCTCTGGGTCGCTGAATTCAAAGACCCAGCGACCCTGGGTCTCTGCGTCGCTAAATTCAAAGACCCAGCGACCCTGGGTCTCTGGGTCGCTGGATTCAAAGACCCAGCGACCCTGGGTTTCTGGGTCGCTAAATTCAAAGACCCAGCGACCCTGGGTCTCCGGGTAGCTGGATTTAAAGACCCAGCGACCCTGGGTCTCTGGGTCCCTAAATTCAAAGACCCAGGGACCCTGGGTCTCTGGGTCGCTGGATTCAAAGACCCGGGTCGCTGGGCCTTTGAATCTAGCGACCCAGCGACCCTGGGTCTCTGGGTCGCTGGATTCAAAGACCTAGCGACCCTGGGTCTCTAGGCCGCTAAATCCAAAGACCCAGCGACCGTGGGTCTCTGGGTCGCTGGATTCAAAGACCTAGCGACTCTGGGTCTCTAGGTCGCTAAATCCAAATACCCAGCGACCCTGGGTCTCTGGGTCGCTGGATTCAAAGACCCAGCGACCCTGGGTCTCTGGGTCGCTAAATTCAAAGACCCAGCGACCCTGGGTCTCCGGGTAGCTGGATTTAAAGACCCAGCGACCCTGGGTCTCTGGGTCGCTAAATTCAAAGACCCAGCGACCCTGGGTCTCTGGGTCGCTGGATTCAAAGACCCAGTGACCCTGGGTCTCTGGATCGGAAGATTCAAAGACCCAGCGACCCTGGGTCGCTGGGTCGCTGGATTCAAAGACCCAGCGACCCTGAGTCTCTGGGTTGCTGGATTCAAAGACCCACCGACCCTGGGTCTTTGGGTCGCTGGATTCAAAAACCCAGCGACCATGGGTCTCTAGGTCGCAGGATTCAAAGACCCACCGACCCTGGGTCTCTGGGTCGCTGGATTCAAAGACCCAGCGACCCTGGGTCTCTGGGTCGCTGGATTCAAAGACCCAGTGACCCTGGGTCTCTGGGTCGCAGGATTCGAAGACCCACCGACCCTGGGTCACTGGGTCGCTGGATTCAAAGACCCAGCGACCCTGGGTCTCTGGGTCGCTAAATTCAAAGACCCAGCGACCCTGGGTCTCTGAGTCGCTGGATTCAAAGACCCAGCGACCCTGGGTCTCTGGGTCGCTGGATTCAAAGACCCAGCGACCCTGGGTCTCTGGGTCGCTGGATTGAAAGACCCAGTGACCCTGGGTCTCTGGGTCGCAGGATTCAAAGACCCACCGACCCTGGGTCTCTAGGTCGCTGGATTCAAAGACTCCGCGACCCTGGGTCTCTGGGTTGCTAAATTCAAAGACCCAGCGACCCTGGGTCTCTGGGTCGCTGGATTCAAAGACCCAGCGACCCTGGGTCTCTGGGTCGCTGGATTCAAAGACCCAGTGACCCTGGGTCTCTAGGTCGCTGGATTCAAAGACTCAGCGACCCTGGGTCACTGGGTCGCTGGATTCAAAGACCCAGCGACCCTGGGTCTCTGGGTCGCTAAATTCAAAGACCCAGCGACCCTGGGTCTCTGGGTCGCTGGATTCAAAGACCCAGCGACCCTGGGTCTCTGGGTCGCTGGATTCAAAGACCCAGTGACCCTGGATCTCTGGATCGCAGGATTTAAAGACCCACCCACCCTGGGTCTCTGGGTCGCTGGATTCAAAGACCCAGCGACCCTGGGTCTCTGGGTCGCAGGATTCAAAGACCCAGTGACCCTGGGTCTCTGGGTCGCAGGATTCAAAGACCCACCGACCCCAGCAACCCTAACGCAGAGCGTTCAAAAGTCAAATTTCCCGCATTTTGTTTTAAAAAAAACGCTGACAGCTCTCGAAGTGTTTCGTTCTACTGCAAAACAATTTATCAGGGGTGTTTAAGGCAGATTAACCATTCTATTGGAATGTTTTTGCCATTTTGTCAGTTCTCCAAGGGTGAATGGACTCAAATTTTCACCCTTGCAGCGCCATGTGTGGAATTTTTTTATCTTTTATCTTCAAACTAGGGTGAATAATAGCGGGTTTTCATTCTCTTTTGATCCATTTAAGGTTTTCCTACAATTATAAAACCCTTTGATTATTTGGTGGCATTTATAATAATTAGAGGCGGCCGGTGTTTAATAGTTTAATAGTCCAGTTAACTGTTTTGAGTTATACAAGAAATCCACAGAAAAGTGCTCAAAGCGTAAAACGAAACAAAGCACATGGATATTTTCCGGTCTTCCATTTACAAATTTACGGTGAATTGCATCTTCTGTGATTCAGAATAGTTCAGCTAATCAAGACCGCTGAATAATCAATACTAGAGAGGCACCTGTGAATTACTTCAGATCGAGTCTAACGCTGTACAGATCGATAGGTCTGATTTGACACTGAGCCGAGTGGAGGCTGGGAACTAGAGTTAAGGGGCGGCTTTTGTCGGGCTATAACTAGGCCAGGTTTAAGTGGATTAGGAATCTAAACTGTGCCTCTCTATATAGAGGAAACATAGATCGCGCTGGGGGTACTCTCGAGTTTGTGACAAGATAACTAAGGTTTGAAAAAACAGCGATAAATGTTGGTTGTTATGCGCCCGCACACAGAGCCCGCGATTGTTTTGGTCAGCACCAAGATCTCGCAGCCAGCCCAGCTGATTAGCCGGCAAAATGGCCTTCATGCAGTGAGAAGCCAACATGGATTGTGTGGATGGCTCGATATCTGTGCAAGGAAAAAAGATTGCCCAGGTAAGAATTATTTTGTTTTTCGTCGACCTCGAAACCTCAGAACTCGAAATCTCACTGTGAACGAACAGTCCCTCTATTTCTTTGCGGCCACGTTCGCCATCTTGAATAAGCGGGTGCGTGTTGCATAATTAATATCTACCACCCAAAGTTGCTAAAAAAGATTTGGCAAAACCCGCACTTGTCACCAGGTTTGTCACAGTGACCAGATGTACGAAAAACGTCAGGAGCATATCACCCCGGAGCCTGTATCTGTACTGATTAATGTCAACAGCGTAAGAAATATTGAAGGACAAAATAATAAAAAGCAGTCTCACACGTACACGCCCCATACTGAGCTATGCTGTCAAATGTACTTAACCTATTGTGAAATTAGGAAAATGTTAGTGTAAAACTGTAGTTGAATAAGACTTGTTTTATAAGACTTGTGGAATAAGACTTTTTTTAAGTTCATGTTCTATTTACAATATTTGTTTGTTCATTTTTTTAGTGTCCACAATTAGTACAGCAGTAAAATAAAGTTGTTTATGTTATTTTTTTGTACTTTCTATATAGTATTTTTTATCTGATTTCACTGGTAATCAAAATTGTAAAATATAATCTCAGCAGTTTTTCTTCATGCAAAGTTGCATGTCAATTAACTATTTGCGTTCATCACTCGGATGTAAGCATAAGTAAAAACTCTTTATTTCAGTTGCAAGTTGTTATTGTAGTCAACTGTTGTGTCACCTACAGTTCATAAGTCTCATGATAACTTAGTCTATTTTAAATTAATAATCCTCCCTAGCTTTTTGTTTGTTTAATGTTTTAAATTTTTCGTCTTAGTGAAGTTATCAACGTCATTTGCTGTCAATTGTAAGCTTAGTCTTATAACAAGGAAGAAAACTCTTAAAAAATAAAACAGGTGTTACAAGACAGATTAAGCGTCTAGTTCTTTTCGTCCGTGCTCTCTCGCTCAAGGAATGAGATTCTTGTTTGAGGTTGAATGTGTTTAATCAGCTCCTAGCTCTAAGGCTCAAGGTAACTGAATGTATCGTTTCTAGTCGAACTAAAGCGTAAATGCTCAAACGTAGCGTCCATGCCGCGAACTGTGATTGGTCGATCGAGTACTTATTAAAATTCCATTGATAAAAGTTAATCCAGGCGGAGCCTTTGATACGTTAAAATTGCGCGTTGGTTTCCAAATCACCAACTTGATCTAAACTTATTTCAGTCAGAAAACCAAAACTAGAATCCTAGAAAACCCTTAAACGAAGTGTTTTCGATACCAATCACAGTTGTGGCTGGACAAGATACGATGTAAACTTAACGAACGTGACCTATATTATAATAAGAACAAAAGGCTAAAGATTATACCAGTAAATACTTCGCATACTCAAACTTAATTAAAGTGTTCGCTTGTTTGTTATTAATGAAACCAAAGGTTTCACAGTTCTTGTGGAGCTGGCGACAGGGCCAGAACAGTCTTCAAGTATAAACAAACTACTTAATCGATAAACTAAAGTAAATTAAAAGTCTAACTGGGCTAGCATTATTATATTCTATAGTTACGAAAACAACTCAATTAACTTAGAGGGATTAACTAAAACAATAGTGTTTACGAGTTTATGGCGAAACTAATTAATTTGGTTCTAGAATGTTCGAACCTTGTATCGAAACAAAAGAGAAGGGATTAAGCGTTGGAAAAGTTCCCACGAGAACTTTCCCAAGTTGTGTAACCATATTCAAATGTCGGTCACGAACGTGTGCTTAAGTTGACGTGCGCTCTGGCACGTGTGTGTAGCCTAGCGACGATCTGGTCTTTTGTTCTGACTTACTTTACGCGGTCTGTACAAAAGTACGGCTGTTCAACTTTGTTCAAATAGAAGGTAATAAAAACGAAATAGCAAATGTTTAGGATAAATAAGTTGGATAATATTCTAAGGACATATCGAATGATCGATGACTCAAAATGTTGTCCAACATAATACTCCCTCCCTTAATGAGAGGCGCCTCCTGGCGTCTAGTGTGGAATGATATGATTATATTGTATTGTAAACAAATTATGGAAAACTTTGAATGTTTGATTAAATGTGGGTAAATATGGATTTTTTTTTTTTTTTTTTTTAACACACGAATACTCTAACCAGAGTAGAATAAGATAAAATGGTCTAAAATACTACAATAGCTTAAAAGATAACAAATATAATAAATATATAAACATAGTGATAGAGAACGACCATCCCAAGGTCGTCTTTAAATTTAAAGCGGGGAGGCGGGAAACAATGCCAATTTATGGGGTGTAAAATTGAAATCGATACGGTGGGTCATGGGTGGGTCTTTCTCTATCTACTGTTATGAATGGCAGAAGCGTGGCCTTTCTGTCCAATCATTAACTACAGTATGTGGTACATAATTGAGACGCAATTTAAGGGACGATACCTTACATAAGTTAAATGTTCGTGTTCTAAGATGCTTGATCTTGATCAGGAATATGGCGTCTTAACTTGATTAAAGGGCTGTTGTTGATCTCGGCTCCATTCAGTACAACCACAATGATGCTTGATGCCCACATTGGGTAGTTGTAATTTGTGTACATGTGTATTCGTGTGAGACGAATCTTGTCATGTGTATATCATAGTTATGGCCTTTTTGATGTGACGCCGTGGTTCCTGCTTCGTTTAGTGGAACTCCTGAAATAACCGTATTCTATTTCTTTGACGTTTCATCTGCTGGACAGAGCCAGTCGTTCAGTTTGAATTACATTTGCATCCTGCATGGTGACACATCAGCTAACGGCCGTTGAAACACTGTATACTGAAGTAGTTGTGGTTATTGATGTTGGGCTTCTATTGTTTACTGTTATTGGTAAACTTGTGTGGTTGACGAGGGAGTGGTTTGATCAATTGTCAGAAGAAAACGTAGGAGTACACTTGAATTCTGCTTGTCCTGGTCTTGAGTCTTGAGATGCATACGCAGTGAGTTTGAATGTTCAAGAAAAACCAAGCCAGTTCGGACTAAAACTAGCTAAACTACTGCTAACTACAATAATTGAAGTGAAAATTGTTGCTTATATATACGAAAAAAAAACTAGTATTGAAACACAAGAATGTGATATATAAATTCTTTATGTTGAATCTCAATTTGGGGGTTCTGATGCTAGTCGAATCACAAGACTTCGTCACTTCTGTGAGTCATAATGCGCGTGAAACGTTTTCCAAAAAAAATTAGGCAAAAGTAATTCAGGTTAACCCAAACTGATTTCATTGCAGCAAACTTTATCAGGAGGTTTTCGTTTGCGTGGAATTCTGTAAGAGTACGGCGGCGGCAACTGCTTGGTAACTGTCTCGAAATTGGTTGGATGAAATAAGCGAATTGGAATACATTTCTCGTTTGAAACCTTTACGATCTGGGCGGCGCCTACGATGCAATACCGCGCGGTTAGATCTTTGCGCGCGTTTGCAAGTCCAGTTTTACCTATCAGGTTATGACAATCGAGCTCGACTGAAATGATAATTTCTGATCGCCGCGGGACAAAAGTAGATTTGACTTGTACACAATCAAGAGGGTTATCAGAACTGAATTCGTGCTTCTCGTTATTACTAAAACAAACATGCGATTGTTCCTGAATCGCTCTTAATTGTTCCATGTGTTCCGAGCGCGTGCCAATTTGTTCAAGGGGCGTGTCAACAGAAGAATCGTGGTTATTAGCATGAGGACAAAGAATTGATTGAACCTGCTGACGCGTGCCAAAATTTGCTGCCGTTTCTGTTTTCACAGTAGATAACCGCCTATGCACGTTTCGCGATTTGTTTACCAAAGTGGAGATATAGTTCGCCAGAGAATAAACATGAGCGCAACTTACTGGCTATGTGGCCGAAAAATTGTTTCCTTTTGTCGTCAGAGAAACACGTGTTAGTGTTCGCTGGGTTTCCTTCAATTATTTTTATTACGGCTCTTTCTGTTTCAATGTCATCACAGGAAATCTGTGGTTCTTCGAATACAATTTGACTATGGTCAATTCTAATATCTTGGGCGTCGAGATTCACTTCTTCTATTGTTAACTCAACTGCTGCTGGAGCAGTGTACAAATCTGTTTGGGGCGAAACAGCAGTGTTGATTTCATGTGTTACTAATTGGTGTGTGTTGTTCTCTTGATGAACCGTGTGTTCTTTTGTCTCCGTAACTGCTGTACTTGAACGTTCCTTCGAATTAGAAGTTAAATCCGTTTCTATTTTGGTACTATGAAAATCTAGATCATGTGGAATATGAATAGTATTCATTTCCGCGACTTGGAGTGTGGGATAAATCCCAAAATTTTGAATCTCGTCACTAAAACGAACTGTGTTATCGCTGGACTTACCAATTGGTTTCGCTTGACTTTGTGCGTGAGACTCAAAGTTCTCTCTAGGCGGGTTGCTTTCCTGTACGTGTCGTTTCTGGTCATTAATTTGTGCTCTTTGCGTGGACCGTACAGCGTAGCAATTACCGACAGGTTTGGCTATAACTTCACACGAGTCTATTGCTGAACTACTCGGGAAAGTAGTTGCGCGTATATCCAAATCAGTATCATTCTGTGACGTTTTAACTTCGTTTGTGTCCTCATAATTAGCTGTGCTTTCAATTTGCGCGCGTACGCCTAAAGTGTCCTGTACAAATTGGATATGTGCTGTGCGTTCATTGGAATTTCGATCATCATCTAGTAAATCGATCTCTCGTTCTTCCCGTGGAAAAGAGATCGCTGCTAGTTTAAATGTGGCTGTCCTGCGGGGCGAGGGAAAGCTGGCGTGCGCTGCCAATTTTGATTCTGGCGAGACTGGCTATTTGGAAAGGGACGCGAGGGTCCCTGTTTTGCTGACGTTGGCGACAAACTGCTTGTACATGTCCCGGTTTATTGCAAAAATCGCACACGGGTCGGCCGTCAAATGTCCGCCGTCCTCGTTGCGGTGGGCCATTAAATTGTTGATTTCGAGCGCGGCGAAATTCTTGGCGAACCTGTTGCGAAATTAACTGCGCAATATCGTCCTTTGTCAGGTGCTCGTTGTCCCTTGGGGCCCTCCCTTGGTAATTATTATTGGTCGGTTCGAAAGCAGCCACTGCTGGGGCAGGTTGATCTGGCGACTTTTGTAGTCGTTTGAGCGCGTGTAAGATTTCATCTGTGCGATCCGTGGGGCGATTTTCTGGAATCGACTCACGTAATTTGGCTTGTGTCTCGGCATCTTCGAACGATGTCGGGCGTTGTAAAAGAACAAAACTTTTGAGGTCTGGTCGCAGACCTTGAATAAAGTAATTTATACTCTCTGTGCGCGGCAAATTTATTCTTTGGCCGAGACGTCGAACTGCAGCGGCATATTCGCTAACCGATTCGAGTGGAAGTTGTTTTCTTTCGTTTAGCTTTTGGCGCAATAGCCAGATGTCTGACTCCGAATGAAATTGTGTCCGTAGAGCGGCGGAAAGTTCGTCGAAAGTTTTTCCCGCCATGTGAGGCGTGGTATTGAACCAAATGCTGGCGGCACCCGTTAAGTACAAAGGCAACGCCTCTGCTTTACGTATATTAGTCAATTTGTAGAAAGACGCTGTTCGATCAAAATTGGCCAAAAATTCTGTCACGTCTTCCGAGGACAGGCCGGAGAATTTAGGCATCGGGACACTGTTTGTGGACGGAAAGTGTGGCGTCGAATGTGTTTTCTCGAAACTCTTTGATATGGCGGCTAATTGACCTTGCCATTGTTCGGCGAGTTCTTTGGTGTGGTCCGAAAGTAATTTTGCTACATCGTCGGCGTTCATGGTAATAATTGGTTCTTCAACGGTTAAATCTTCGTCTGTGATATCGAAAATTACAGATTCCGAACTGTCCGAATGGATCGAAGAGTGGTTTGATTGGTCACCCACGCGATCTATGGGTGCGGTTCCTAAAAAAGTGTCACTGCCGGTGCCAGAGCTCGGAGTTTTTGAGTTTGTTAGATTTGCGAAGCAGTGGCCGTCGCAAAATTCTTCTGATAGCGTGTTGCTAAATTTTCGAGGCTTAGAGGCCTGCTTAGTTTTGCTTCGGGTCCACAGTTTTGTGCGAGAAGTGTATTTGCGTGAAATAGGAAGAAAAAAGGCGCGAGTTTACAGAAATGCTGATATACACATGCGGGAAGTCTGAAATGGTCGGTTTTGTAAAAGAAGGTTCATACATTTAGCCCCCCATGGAAGAATGTGAACATCATGGTACGAATAAATAGATCGTAAACGTCGAAAACTTATCAAGTCAGGAAAACGATTGAAAAACTGAGTTGTTATTTGTCCTTAGTTCCGAAAAGAACTGTTTCTGCTACGCAGCCGATGCTTTTCGTATTAACGAGCGGCTTAAGGGCTGTGCTACCTTAGTTTGGCTCGGTTTTCCTGGTAATGGTGATATTTCACTGCGTAAAGTTCATAAGGATCAATGTACTCACAGTGGGATGATGTCTTTTGCTGCGGGAGGTGTCCAGGGATCGAAACCGTTCTTCTCCACCAATTTCTGTTACGCTACAGATTAAGCGTCTAGTTCTTTTCGTCCGTGCTCTCTCGCTCAAGGAATGAGATTCTTGTTTGAGGTTGAATGTGTTTAATCAGCTCCTAGCTCTAAGGCTCAAGGTAACTGAATGTATCGTTTCTAGTCGAACTAAAGCGTAAATGCTCAAACGTAGCGTCCATGCCGCGAACTGTGATTGGTCGATCGAGTACTTATTAAAATTCCATTGATAAAAGTTAATCCAGGCGGAGCCTTTGATACGTTAAAATTGCGCGTTGGTTTCCAAATCACCAACTTGATCTAAACTTATTTCAGTCAGAAAACCAAACTAGAATCCTAGAAAACCCTTAAACGAAGTGTTTTCGATACCAATCACAGTTGTGGCTGGACAAGATACGATGTAAACTTAACGAACGTGACCTATATTATAATAAGAACAAAAGGCTAAAGATTATACCAGTAAATACTTCGCATACTCAAACTTAATTAAAGTGTTCGCTTGTTTGTTATTAATGAAACCAAAGGTTTCACAGTTCTTGTGGAGCTGGCGACAGGGCCAGAACAGTCTTCAAGTATAAACAAACTACTTAATCGATAAACTAAAGTAAATTAAAAGTCTAACTGGGCTAGCGTTATTATATTCTATAGTTACGAAAACAACTCAATTAACTTAGAGGGATTAACTAAAACAATAGTGTTTACGAGTTTATGGCGAAACTAATTAATTTGGTTCTAGAATGTTCGAACCTTGTATCGAAACAAAAGAGAAGGGATTAAGCGTTGGAAAAGTTCCCACGAGAACTTTCCCAAGTTGTGTAACCATATTCAAATGTCGGTCACGAACGTGTGCTTAAGTTGACGTGCGCTCTGGCACGTGTGTGTAGCCTAGCGACGATCTGGTCTTTTGTTCTGACTTACTTTACGCGGTCTGTACAAAAGTACGGCTGTTCAACTTTGTTCAAATAGAAGGTAATAAAAACGAAATAGCAAATGTTTAGGATAAATAAGTTGGATAATATTCTAAGGACATATCGAATGATCGATGACTCAAAATGTTGTCCAACACAGGGCGTGAATAGCATTGACTGGTAACTGTGTTTATCCATATCTAATACGATAGGAAACTGTTTGACTGTTGTGGACATGTTTAAGAGGCCCTGACTGGAAATTTCGAGAATCGCTGGCCAGCTCGAAAAATCGAAAATCCTGATAACTTGGCTGAAGGACACTTTTGGAGTACTATCTTCGAAAATATAATTGTAACTTTCTGGAAATTTATAATTTTCGAGAACTCAAGCCCCCGAGCTTTGCCTCATTAATTATGCAAAAATAACGCCCAAATTAACTACTGTACAACCGGCAAGGCGATATTGGATATATACGTCTTACTTATAAGGTAGTAGTATGAACTAAAACATCACAAACAATACCTGTTTAACTTCTCATCATTCGTGTCACTTTTTGCGGCTACGATATTCACCACTCCAGGGGCTGGCCATGGTTGTCTTCATGGACACTTGTAACCTAAACGTTGCGTGCCTCCGTGTAGATGTTGCGTGCATGCATGATAAGTGCGGTTGTACGTACTTGACAAGCGTTATGTTAGTGCGTTAATTACCCGCCTGCCACTCAACGATATGCAAGCTGTACCTTCATACATGTTATCAGGAGCCCATTATGTTATCTACTGCTGGAGATGTCTATTTGAGCGTATGAATGTAATTCGTATGACTGTAATTCTATGTATGGCGACAGATCCTTTTTCGCTTGTGCACCAACACTTTGGAACGGCCTACCAGATCATTTGAGACTTGCAGTGGACCTGCCTTCTTTTAAGCGCGACTTATTTGTTTCGCCAGTATTTTTATTAGTCTTTTATTAGTTTTTACCTTGTGACGTAGACTTTTACCTTGTGATGTAGACTAAATTGATGTAACAGCGCCTTAGAACTTTTAATAGGATAATGTGCGCTATATAAGTGTATTATTATTATTATTATTTATTATTATTAATTATGGAGAATCCGGCGACAGAAGCGAAATTTCAGATTTCATTTTATTTGACCTAAAAGACCCCTTTGGTAAACTATTTTCGAAAATCATATCAACAAGTTCTATCGCTCTTCCGTTTTTCAGAAAAAAACTCAAAAAGTTCAAAATACGGCTAAGCGCTCGTTCGAGCCCGTTGCGCAACAATGAAAAGCATTCCCGGTTTGCTCTTTGGCTACGTAAAAAAACAATCCTTTAATCTACCCTCAGATATAAAAATAATCTAATATTTTTAATTTTGAGTCTATATACTGACCCATTGAAAATAGTAACCTTCGGGTGTTTTAGGCCAATATAAAATTAGGGTCAACTTCAGAGGCCCATATAACTCCTAGTATATGTATTTCTAAAAAAAATTACACGGCCAATCTCAGCTTTGTAACTCCTACTTCACTGTCTCAAAGTATCTTTTTTGGCCCGCGAAAAGCTACGTATCCAGAGTAAAAAATGTCGAGGCTATTTTGACTAATTCCGTATGTTTCTCGCAACACGACTGTCACGCAAAACACAACGGCCGACAACAAGTTATTCATAAAATTGCCTAGAAATGACAATTAACTATACCCTTCAACGAATTATTTTCATAATTTACACTTCAGTTGGTTTTGGTAACATTTCGACAGCTTAAATTGGCACAGCACAGTACCTAGAATTCGATGAATTACTTCGTTCAACCGCCGACATGTACATGTACCAAGGAAGCTAATATTTTAAAACAATTTTTAAAGCCTCACCTGATAACATTGTCCTCTTGTTCATCTAAGGATTATTTCCCCATAGATTCCGAGCAGGATATTGAGTAAGTTACTCTCTTATTTAACATTTTCGCTACTGAAATACCGTAAATCCTCGAATAAGCGCCTCCCTCGAATAAGCGCCCCCTATAGAATCATAATATAAACCCACCCCTCTCCTTAAATGCAGTTAAAACGAATTTATGAAGTAAGAGAAGGCATAATTACTACAGATTTCTTGCCAAAACGGCCGTGCATGCATAAAATGACGTGTGCAAATGTCTTTATAGCTGAGAAGAAAACAGCTGAGGAAATTGTGTCGCTCCCTCTGATTGTTTTATTAAATACTTCACTAACTTTTGGTTAAACTTCGTTACGTTTTAAAAGTTTTAAATCGACTGAGTGATTTTTCAGTTCCATCTAAATGAAGCATGATTTGTAAGAAAACGGCGGCAAACTTTTGGCGCGGTCTTCAGTTAGCAAGTTGAATGAAAAGCGAGAAAGTTCAAAAAAACTTTTCCTTGGATTAATCTTCAATCAATCTCTTCCAAAGTTTCATTTATTCTGGAAAATTGTGCAAATGGTTTACCTTAAAATGGGAAGATCTGAAATAACTGTGGAGCTGAACATTATATTCATTTTACAAGTCGAACGGACTGAATGGAGCCAAATATTTCACTTGTTTACGGCGAGCAAACACGCTTGACGATATTTATTGTGCTGATTCCAGCTGGAATTGACAAGCCTCTTCGAAATACAAGGTAACAATACTGAATAGGCTAATAAGCTTAAATTTGTGGTGTAAACAGTTTGTCATTTTCTGGACGAATTTATGTCGGTTTTCAGATCTTCCCGCAAATTGTTTAGTGCTCACAGGGCCCGCGCAGTAGATTTTTGATTGGGCGGTCTAATGCGAACGCGTAAGCGTCAGCGACGGCCAGCTCCCCTGGAAAATTTTGAATTTAAGTCCTCTGAAATGGCTGGAAATGCATATAAAATTTGCAAGCGTGGTGCAAATTACAACCTTTCAGCGCTTAAAAAGCGATGTTTTTAATACAAGAATCAACAGAAAAAGAGAGTACGTTTTCCACTAATTTTCGAAAAGTTATCAGAAATTTTTGTAGATCTTTTCTTTCCGACATCCAGCAGCTTTCCTTGTTCATTTGATCATATGCGCTTTTTGTCGCTTATCACCGCAGGATTGAATGTTACAGGATGTCCAGAGCTGTATATCATATATTATCCGTATAAAGTGGAACTATGGCGATAAAAAGTTGCTATAAAAAAGAAAAAACGTTTCTCCACAAAACGCGCGATACAATTACTCAAAAATTATAACTCAAAGTTATCTATTTGTTCGCTCAGTTCTACTTTGCTAATGGTAATTGCAACTTTAATTTGTCTGTTGCGAACTAGATCGAAAAACCAAAAATATGTAGTTCCAAACTTCGTGCATTATTTAGTAGACTTAATGTTTGTTTGATTTAGAAGTTTTAATGATTTGAGCCGCCATCTTTTTCATGTCTCGAACAAACCGCTCTATCAAAATTGTCTGAATTTTGTAATCAATCACAAATAAAAAGACCTGTTTTCACGCGATATTTTGTTGCCAATATGTTATAAAAGAATTGGTTCATGCTTTAAGTCTACTAAATAATGCACGAAGTTTGGAACTGAATATTTAATAATCATTTGAACTCTCGTTATCCAATACTATTATATTATGCTCGTACTCCAGCATTATTTGGAAGAGTACAACAAAAATTGAAAGGTAAGATCTTAAGTAAATCTTAACTTAAATTTTAGTTGCAATTTAGGATTAGATTTAGTATTTCCAAATATTATTTATCGGGGGTGGAAGCGGAATAATGAATAACGGCTTAAAAAAGAAAATGAATAAGGAATATTTAGGTTTTTAACATTCGGAATAAAGAATTGTATGATTTCCGTAAAAGAATATAATAATGAATATATAAAACGCGTCTGATTTTTATTAACAAAAAAGAATCGCATATAGAGATTCGATCACGCTCGATCGTCACTTTTTACTCATTAATGCAGAATGCATGGATGAGTTTAGCGGTTGGGGACATGCATGCAAATTAGTCCGTCGATCAGCTGAAAACATTAATTTATGCATAAAAATGCATATTAAGTTATGCATTAAATATTCATGAGGCTGAGCCCGCAATATGTAGTGGTCACCTGCCTTACCCATGGGGCCGCTTTGGAGGGAGGGGAGGATGGGGAGTTAGACGCAGGGGTTGGGGGTGGGATTATTAAAAGGCCCTGGGCTCCAGCCAACAGGTATGGATGCAAGATGGCGGTAGAACTCCCGGGTTGAGGAAGGATCAGAAGGATGGATAATATTAATTCGAGAAGAAATGAAGGAGGAGAGCTTGTCGGTTTCCCATTTCGACCGATTTTGTACGTGCGTGACTATTAAACGGAGGAAGAAAATACGCGGGTTGACCGTGGCATCGATCGATCCGCATCGTGGTAGCCTTGATCGACTTGTTCACATTTTCAAAGTTTTACGTACACTACAAATCCATGTTTTACAAGGTCTTACATGTAGGTCTTGATTAGGTTTCTAGACTCCCCCAGAGCTGAAGAATAATTTTCCGTGTTCGCCGACTTATTTTTGGATTAAACTTTGAACGGCTTTGAACCAAATCATGTGCGTTGCATATTGGCACGCTCACAAGAAAATTAAGAGTTATTTTTCTTCCACGAATATTCCGCGAAATTATATAAACACAGTGCATTTATTATTAGCTCTGAGAAAAAAAAGAAAGAAAAAAAAAGTACATGCCGCTACCTGGAATATAATAATAATAATAATAATAATAATAATAATAATAATGACTTTATAAGTGTGTCAGTAGAGTACATAGCCGAGGGTGGAACCCTCTACTAATTGGGGACACCTAAATCTAAAATACTATGTTGATTATCAACTCAGAGTTGATAAAGGTAAATTAACCGCCGTAGCGAATTTCTAAAAGCTGACGTTTCGAGCGTTAGCCCTTCGTCGGAGCAAAGTGCTTTCAAACAGGGCAAAGCCCCCGACGAAGGGCTAACGCTCGAAACGTCAGCTTTTAGAAATTCGCTACGGCGGTTAATTTACCTTTATCAACTCTGAGTTGATAATCAACATAGTGTTTCACTTGCCCGCAGACGCAGCACCACAGTTTCATTAGAAACTAATCACTTTGTAAATCTAAGGCCCCGTCCACACGTATCCGTTTTCGTTTGAAAACGCAAAAGTTTCTTTCCGTTTTTGCCTTCCGTCCACACGTATCCGATGAAAACGGTCACCGAAAACGCAAACTTTTGAAAACGCTTTCCAAAGTGGAAACTTTTGAAAACGCCGTTTTCGTTTTCTCGTGTGGACACCTGAAAACGGAACTTTTCGAAAACGATGACGTCAAGAGGCCGAATTCAGTTCACTGCGCACGCGCACGCTTCAGTCAACATGGCGGACTCACAGGCTAGCATCTCTCTTACTTCGTTTGAATTCGAGCTTAATTGCATGTCTGCAGTTGAATGTAGCTCTTATGAATTTGCAAACGCACTTCAGGAGAAGACATTTCAAATGCTTTTTTTTCCAAAGACTAGTAAAAGCGATAAAAAGCTATAAACAGCTCGCAGGCTCGGCTAAACTCAGTGGTGCGCATGCTCTTTAGAGGCGTCTGAAGCGTTTTCTGTCGTTTTTGCGTATACGTGTGGACGGGCAAAAACGATTTGAAAACGCTACGTGTGGACGGAGAAATTTTGAAAAACGGAAAAAAACTTTTGCGTTTTCAAACGAAAACGGATACGTGTGGACGGGGCCTAAAATACGCATATTTACATCTATATAATTATTTTAAAAATATCACCTAGCTACAATAAATAAATTTACAATGTTAGAAACCTCGTGTAGAAAAGTGTTATACATTATCTAGGCACTACACAGGACACAGTTACGACATCCGTGGTCTAAAAGCGACTTAAGCTCATTGTTACGTATCTGCTTTTTGAATGTTTGGATGGTGGGAAGTTTTCTGAGTTTGTCCGGAAGCATGTTCCATAGTTTCGGACCTAAATACCTAAGGGAATGTTTCCCATAGGTACTAACGGAGTTGAATCTGGGTAGGGTAAATTCAGTTCTTCGTAGGTTGTAAGGAGAACAGTCAACTGTAAATAAATCACTGACATTTTGCGGGCACAGGCCATGTTTGACTTTGTACATAAGTATTGTGATGTCTTGTAATCGTCTGTCCAGTAGAGTTGGTAGTTCTGCCCTCTCAAGTAATTGCTTGTATGTTAAGTTTTTGTCTCTGAAAACAGCACGTAAACCCCTTTCCTGAACTCGTTCAAGTTTTCTTGTGTCGCTGGCCCTGCAGAAATGCCAGGTCAGATGGCAGTACGTTAAGTATGGGAGGATAGCTGCCTTGAATAGTTGAAGTTTGGCAGAGGTAGGCACTAAGTTCTTAAGTCTAAACAATACGCCAACTCTCTGACTTGCCTTCTTGTATGCGGTAATTATGTGTTCGATAAAGTTCAGCTTGTTGTCTATGGTAACACCTAGTAGCTTCAAACTATGCAATGATTCGATTTCATTTCCCTGAACATTAATACAGATCTCTTCGTTGCCCTGTTTTGGTGCCGATTACCATGGTTTGATACTTTGATAGGTTTCCCTTGAGTAAATTTGATTCATACCAATAGGAAGCCTTGTCGGCATTAAAATTAAGATCGGAGTTCACCTTAAGAATATCATACGCCTACTACTAGTCTGATGGTCGTCGGCATACATGGATAAATTACGATTGATTTCGTAGCTTAGGTCGTTTTGAAAAATGTTCCACAGTAACGGGCCTAAGGCTGAACCTTGGGGACACCCACGATTAACTCTTATCCACGAGCTGGACTGAGATCCCAACTTTACTCTGTTGGGACGATCGTAGAGATAGTTGCGTAATAGATCAATAAAACTGTCATGAAAGCCATATGCCCTGAGTTTGCTCAGTAGCAATGCTGGATGAAGCGAATCAAACGCCTTAGACATATCCGTCCATAAGATCCCAATCAACTGTTAATCGATATCGGAAATCAATCGATACACTCGATATCAATCGATATCAATCGCCGATTGCTATCGATTGATATCGGTAATCGATAACAATCGAACTCACAGAAAAAAAATTTATCGATTGTTATCGATTGGCAAAAATCGATAACAATCGATAATAATCGATAATAATCGATAACAATCGATAATAATCGATAATCCAAAGGAGTATTTGTTTCAAACATATTACTGAAGATGGCGTGGCTCGTCCAGGCAGAGTGTTCATCGCGTTCACTTGGTTTTCTGGGATTTAAAAGATTTGAACATGTCCATTCATTCGAACCCTTGTTTTATGACGACGAAAAATACAGAAAACTGCTTCTTCTTTTGCATGTATTGTTCCTGGTCGATATTTATGGAGCCAAAGTGATTACTGCTGTGCTACTGGATTATTTTTTATTTCTTGCTTACTCTGTGATTTATTCTTACGTTTCTTTTTTAATGCGACTAATTGAAATCACAAAAACACTGATTTTGTTGTTTATTCTGCTTCATCTTTATGACGTTGCTATAACGAGACTAGAGGGTTGCATGCCGCTACTTTGCACACCGCAACTTCTTCTTCCGGTATTATGAACTGCGCTGAAGATCGATAAAAGGACCAAATTGTTCCTGTTATTGTTTTTGTTCCTATAGTATTATTGTTAAACTATTGCATGCTATATGCTATGATGATTGAATGACTCAACAAAACCATACAGACAACATGTCAATGATTAACTTGTAAAATGACAAAAATCATTTCCGATAACAATCGATAATAATCGATAACAATCGATAAATTAATCGTTATCGATTTCTGTCGGAAATCGATATCAATCGAACTCACAACTTTTTTTCTTTATCGATTTATATCGATTGATATCGGAAATCGATATCAATCCTCGATTGGTATCGATTGTTATCGATTGATATCGATTATCGGTTTATCGATTGACTACGCCTGGAGGTTTTACGGTAAGCTGTTATACCTTGACCCAGACGATTATCGAACATTTCATTGACCTGTTTGGCGATTAGTTGTTCAAACACCTTATCCACAGTAGGAAGGATGGTGATCGGCCTATAATTTTCTTTTACTAGTGGGTCCTCTCTTTTGAAAACGGAGTCCATTCACCCTTTTTACCCTTTTGTCACGCGATATATCGCGTGACAAAAAGGGTAATGTGGACGATCGATGCATTCTTGTCATATTTCTATTGTTCCATTGTTAACATCTTCCATTGTTAACATCTATTGTTAACATTCATTGTTAGCACAGGAATCTGAAGAATGTCTGATAAGAGCTTTCTTGTCTGGCGGTCTTGTTGGCCGCGCAAAGTAAAGTTTTAGCGGCGAAGCCGCGAAAGCGAGCGGCTCAGAGTCGGGCGGGGAGGTCCAACTCGCGCTTCATTTCACTACAGGCTAAAATATGTCCTGAAGTTTATAAGTGTATTAGTTTTACTTGAAGAAAAGAGTTTCAATTTAAAGACGCGTATTATGCGAGTTTAAACTCCTGATCTACTCGAATTCTCTTTACGGCTTACAAACAGAGGAATTTATGTGAGCAGGTGTGGAGAATTTAAATCCTGAGTTTAGCAATGGAATACTTCAAAAACGTATCGTTATAATATTTCCACCCGAAAAAAATATCTAACCAAGTAAGTAGATTTTCAATTTGAAATACGTGCATGTGAGTTTAAACCCATGCGCTATGGTGCAATGCAATACTACACAGATTGTCAAACAAGAGTGTTTCAGAAGCTCTAATTATTAACCGAGGGTCTGGATGGGGGGGGTCCAAATGTCAGTTGTCAGTTAAAAATTAGGCCATTACTCAGTTGTCAGTTAAATTTTGGGTCATTTGTCAGTTGTCAGTTAAACGGCTATTAATAATTAACTAAGGACCTTAATAATCGTTTTTGGCCCATTTTAGACCCCCTCAGTTAAGTTTGAACGTAACGGAGGTAATTATTTATTGAATCGGGGAGGCTTTCCTTATGAATAAATAAAAATTAAGCCAGAAATGAACACTTTCTTTCTTTTTATTAATTAATTTATTAACTTATTAATTTATTAATTTTATTTAAAACGAAGACCCCATCAATTTCGTGTTTCTCGGCTGGGCGTCTTAATTACAAAGCCTTTAAACGACGGTCTTAGGTTACAGGTCTTAGGTCTTAGCTCTTCGTTAAAGCATCGCAAATTAAGGAGGTGCCCCACTGTACAGGGCGAAAGCCTGACACGCCGAGAACCAAACTTGACCTCTTAAAATTTGAACACAATCGAATGAAGACACAGTCGAAGGCTCCATTCCACTTGTAAGTCATCTTCATAATACAACATATTGCCCGTTAGAAACATACTTGAAGAAGAAATAGGTCAGAGCTAAGACCGAATTTAATAGAGAATTCGAACGGCAAAATGTACCAATGTCACGAACCGTAGGAGTCGCGTTTTGGTCTGTCAACACTCCACATATGACATCACGTGGTCTAAAGTAACCAATCGGAAACACGGTTCGTCTGGTAAACGGCTGGAAGTAGGGATAGCCACAAGTTGCAACTTTTTCTTTTTTCGGCAACTTTTTTGTTTTGGAGCAACTTTTTGTCAACTTTTTGTCGGCTTCGATGTCGCTCGAAAGCCGTATCGGAATCGAGACGATAAAATCCCACGATTGCTTTTAATACTAATGCCGCGAGCAGACATCTTTCCTTAGACCGCGTGGCCACCATAAATTGAGGATCATGTAACAGATATGTCATGTTGTCATGCTCAAATTGCAAATGATTCATTTTAATACTTATTAACGACATTGGAAATTCGAGTCTGCTGTTAGTCTCCTTCCTTGCTGATTCGGTGTCGTAAAACACATAAATGATAACCGAAAAATATTATCTTTAAAGGGTTTAAAGATAAAGCCTGTTGTCAGTTTGTCAGTTAACCTTGTTCCAAATGTCAGTTGTCGGTTAAAATTTTAGGCTATTTGTCAGTTGTCAGTTAAAGTTTTAGCCATTTGTCAGTTTTCAGTAAACCCCATCCAGACCTTCTTAACCTGATTTTTTACAAAGTCACTGACGTGATTTGCCCCAAATCAGGACATTTTAGTGAAAAGGACAATATCTACAAATTATTGTTGAAATTTTCAAAACAAATTATTGAAAAAGCGAGTAACTTGAATGAGATTTATGC
Organism: Desmophyllum pertusum; assembly: GCA_029204205.1. Lineage (NCBI taxonomy): Eukaryota > Metazoa > Cnidaria > Anthozoa > Scleractinia > Caryophylliidae > Desmophyllum > Desmophyllum pertusum. The sequence continues at coordinate 67,921 of MU826829.1, read as the reverse complement.
GCCAATTTGCTACTCGCGGCTGTAGTCAACAATCAAGCTTCAAAATTCTGTTCGATACAGAGGACATTTCCCTAGGTTTTACGAGCTGAAATATTTCCTGAAGTTTATCAGCGTATTGAGTTTATTACAGGAATCGCATCGAAAATTAAATATTTGGAAAGCAAAGACGAATGTCTGCAGGCAACATCATGTATCGGTGATTGTTGCAAACGTGTGTATGAAATAATACTGTGACCTTAGCACTTTATTCGATCTCTTTAACTTTATACCAAGGGTGTAACGCAATACAGTCAACTCTCGCCTTGCGGACACTCCGTAATACGGACACGCGCTATTACGGACATTATAATACAGGCTGAGAAATTTCTGAACGCTGATTGGTCAAAACGAGCTGAAAGTAAAATAAAATAATATATAATAAAAAATAAAAATAAAAATAAATTTAAAAAATAAAATAAAAATAAAATAGAAAATAAAATAGAAAATAAAATAATAAATTAAATAAAACAGGAGCCCATTACCCTGAATAAAATAATAAATTAACTTAAATTAAGGTGGCTGCATAGAGTATGAGCGCGCGCGCGCTGGCTACGCAAGCTTTTGCCAATAAGCGCGCGCGAGCTGACGCGAGCTTACGCAAAATTTGCATGGCTCGAATTTTTGCAGCTATGTTAATCATTTCAAAGTAAACATTCATTTATAACTTATGTTTAAGCCCGGATATTGCTGTTTTGAACTTCCAAAGATGACGAATTTCGTCCAAGGAATTGCATAAAACGCCCGTAAACAAACCTCATCGATCGAAAGTTCACGCATGCTCAAATAGCGATCTTGACGAGTTCCTATTTTATGACGTATTTGTAGGCAAAATGAGAAACTTTCGTCTTTGTTTTCTCGAGTTTCCTTCGGTGAAAGTTCGTAAAACTTAGCGGAAAGGTTATGCTTAGTTTGCTTTACTTGGTGCCCGTTTTTGAGGAAAATTTATAAGACCAGTTTTTTACGCAAAGGCAAAAAGCACAATTTTGTAAAAAGCGAAGGAGCTGCCTTGACAACCCCAATTTTTTTCCTCATTAAAATTCTTATCTGGGCAGACTTTATATATTGTGAAAAATTGTAGAAACTTTCACCGAAGGAAATTGAAGAAATTTACAATTAAAGCTTCGTAAGCATTGACAAACTCCTTTGTTTGGACAGTTTTAATTCAAAACCTAAAGTCAATATGTTATCAGGGATGGTTGTCGAACACTATTTCATCATTACTTATTACATTCTGGAAGGTTTGGGTGAACTGGTAGTAAAAACAACGCGAAAACCAGCTTTCATACTCTATGCAGCCACCTTAAAGAGATTTTTCAATATTCTGTATGTGCGCGCGCTCGAGCGCGCGCTAATGACGCGAGAAATTATGCGCAGAACGTATGCGCAGAAACAATAGGAAGCACCGTTGTGAAAATACGTGAATCCATATCGATACACAATAAGTAAGTATAAGTAGTATATTTAATCACGTAACGTTAGGAGCTTTACGTACATGATCTAAGATTAAAATAAATAAAAAAGCATCTAAGGGCCTCGGTACAGACTAGAGCCAATTGTTATCGATAACTATTTAGTTGTCGATCATAAAAAGTTGTCGATAACAAAAAAGCCAGTCTGTGAAGCTAGTTATCGATAACTTTATTAATAAGAACTATAATAAAATGTAAAGTAAATAGAATATTTGCCTGCAAATAGGATTTTTATGTCTTTTCTCTGCAGTAATTTTGTTCATTTAATATGATACTTCTGGGGAGGAGTTATGGGTATTAGGGGAACCCCCCTCTCATGTTCGCGCGTGGGTCACGTGACAATCCAAGCCATGTGCTCGTCATTCGTCTCGCGTCAGCCGCGGATCAAGACATGTTTTTTGATTTATTGCGGTAAGCTGAATTATTTTGAGCTATTTTTGCCATTTCAGAGGGGTTTATCTCAATTAATCGGTTATCTATAAGTTACTTGTATTCCCACTTGAAGGTTGTAATCCCTCGGGGTTTATTACGGCCTTTTTCATTCATTGTTTATAACTGAAGTCGAAGCCATTGTTGGGCATTGTTTTTCGCTTCATTCTTAGCTTTATCATGTGCTTATAGTTTATTGTTTATTTCAATTACTTTTCCCCCTCCCACAGTACTTGTTTCTTTTGTTAGGAGGTTGAGATACGACCTCAAGTCAAGTCGAATTTCCATCCGCGAACGGACGAGACGTTTTTAATAACGATGTCATGTCATATGCATTGCGTCGGCTGACGTATTTTGCTTACTGTTATGACATTTCAGATTTGCTCCAACATGATATTCAGGCGTTGTGACTGTAAATTAAACCGGCCATAGAGCAGACAGAAAGAAGCATTTTGTCTAAATTATAGCTTTGTAGCTTTTTTCATAACCGAGTTATCGCGAAAATAATTTTCAGACAATTACAGCTCAGTATGCTGTCGCCATGTTGATGTCCTTCTTTGTGACACAAATACGATGGCCATAAAATTGCACAAGGAGTAGAGTAGATTCTACCATCAATTATCATTAGCTTTACCACGTCTAAAAATTTAAAATCCGTTTTTGTAGCAGTTCATACACACGCTCATCTGGGACATCACAATTTTCAAAATGCTGTATTTTCGAAACGAAGCACTGAATCAATATCAAAATTTGCGTAGAGATTAATGGTCGTACATCTAGAATATGTGAAAATAATAGCGTTGTAGAATTAACCGTGTAGATTTTTCGAATTATGAAGACATCAGATGAAAACCACCAAATACTGTATTTCGTAGCTGCATTTGCCAATTCTGTTTTATTAACTTGAGTTTTATTGAGGCTTATTTTTGTCAGTATTCGCAAATTATTTTCCCGTGGGTATCACTATGGTTGGTATAGGCAAGGGCGACTTCCTACTGGGTTAATTTTCATTTATTAATGTTTGTTATACATATACTCCCCTGTCGCTCATATTTATTTCTTAATTTACATGTATATTTTATTAGTGAGCTCATGTTATTTTGTATTATTATGCTATTTATTATGTATTTGTTGCTCATATTTACTGAGGCCATTTTCCTCGGTTATTTATTTTGAGGCCAGTATAGGACTTGCTGTTGCCGGCGACAATTTGTCAGCCATGCTTGTTCCTGCCTCTTTATTTTTATTTCATATTTATGTTTATATGAGCCATGTTGCTCATATTTGTATTTTATGGAGCCCATGTTGCTCTAATGTTTATTGAGCCAATGTTTGCTCATATTTTGATTGGGCCCTTGTTGCTCATATTTTTATCGAGCCCTTGTTGCTCGTAGTTGTTGAGTCCTGTTGCTCATATTTACTGAGGCCATTTTCCTCGGTTATTTATTTTGAGGCCAGTGTAGGACTTGCTATTGCGGCGACAATATATTTGTCAGCCATGCTTGTTCCTGCCTCTTTATATTTATGTTTATATGAGCCATGTTGCTCATATTTGTATTTTATGGAGCCCATGTTGCTCTAATGTTTATTGAGCCAATGTTGCTCATATTTTGATTGGGCCCTTGTTGCTCATATTTTTTATCGAGCCCTTGTTGCTCGTATTTATTGAGCCCTGTTGCTCATATTTACTGAGGCCATTTTCCTCGGTTATTTATTTTGAGGCCAGTATAGGACTTGCTATTGCGGCGACAATATATTTGTCAGCCATGCTTGTTCTTGCCTCTTTATTTTTATTTCATATTTATGTTTATATGAGCCTATGTTGCTCATGTTTGTATTTTATCGAGCCCTTGTTGCTCATAGTTATTGAGCCATGTTGCTCATATTTACTGAGGCAATTTTCCTCGGTTTTTTATTTTGAGGCCAGTATAGGACTTGCTGTTGCGGCGACAATTTGTCAGCCATGCTTGTTCCTGCCTCTATTTTGATTTTATTTTATATTAATGAGCCTATGTTGCTCATGTTTTTATTATTATATTGAGCCATGTTGCTCATGTTATTATTATTATTATATTGAGCCATGTTGCTCATGTTATTATTATTATATTGAGCCATGTTGCTCATGTTATTGTTAATATATTGAGCCATGTTGCTCATGTTTATTATTATATCGAGCCCAGGTTGCTCATGTTATTATTATTACATTTTTATTTGAGGCCTGTTCCTCATTTTTTAGATGCCTGGTTCATCGTGTTTATTTTTATTGAGTTCCTCAGGTTTTTGTTTGAGGTAATTAAACCTTCTGTAGGTTCGGATACTTGCTTTTATTTGTTTTAATTCTTCAGATGCCTCCTAGACAGTCCCAGTGCCAGAAGCATCTTCTTCACAGGCCTGAGTATTTCCACCAGGGCGGCATTAGAGGCAGTGGTCTCATCCAGCAGATTGTTATGCTGCAGGCCCCTTTTATAGAGCAGGACACCCCTAGGAATGGCTTAGGAGTGCCTGGTTTTGATGGCAGGAAGTGCAGCTCTTTCCTTACCTTTGGCAATATTGATCACATCGCTGACTTGGTTACTAAGGTGACAGCCGTGGTTTCCAAACAGATACCACCCTTGCTGACCTTCCAACACCTGGCACAGGCTTACATGCAGCCACTTAATTGGCCTAATATGTAGCTTCATTTTTACTGCGGCCAAGTCAGTAACTATAAACGTGCGTGGAAACTGTTTACAGCAAGTAATCTTATGTTATCTTAGCATCTACTCAGTTTTATCATTCTAATTATTTTTTATCATTTATCAAGTCATGGTCCTGTTCAATCTACATTATGCCCTTCTAATGTCAATACTTATATTTCCGCCCTTGGCCACAGTGTAATTATAAGCTCATGTTCTGTTTCTCAGATTTCAAGGGCTATAATTAAGTAGGTTTCTTTCTAGATAGCTGTCTACCCATCACACTTCCTAATTTGTACCAGCTGATATTGGGCTCTCCCTACCACAGGGCCTCGACGTTGCGACCTGTGGGGTCGCCAATGCGACTGGATTTGACCATTGGCGACTAACTTTTCACCCTTGGTCGCCAGTTTTGGCCCCTAAGATATTTCAATTTAGAATTTTTTTTTACTTTCTTAGTGCTCAAATGAATTAAATGAATATTTAATACCGAAGAATATACTTTCTCATTTTCAAGTATGAAGCGACCGAAAGTATTCTTCTGTCAGATTGTTTGTTTAAAACCCGATCTACGAATCTCGTCACGCAATCTTTCCTAAAGCGACATGTGTTTCTAAAATTAGATTTTTGCAAAAACTACACATTTTACTATATGAAAGTGTATATTATAGGTTTTGGATTCAAGAATAATCGCATATTATTTTAAATTTGTAGCTTTCTATGAGATGAACAAGATATAGTAATTTGATTCAATAGAGGCGGTACATTATGATGTAGTGACTGCGTGTGTGCCGTGGTTTTCTCGACAATATTAAATCGCAGCTTTGTTTCGTTTTTCATTAGCAACTGTAGTTCTCAAAGAATATGCGAAACAAATGAAATAGTTGTCGCTTACGGTATTCATAATACTGAAAACAACCGGCCGTATTAAACCGGTCCTGAAACAAATCGGATTTCGCCGTGTCTGGCCGTGGCCGTAGGACTCGATCGAGTACATCTTTGTACATTCATCTTATCAGTGTTACGTTATCAGTAAGTTTATATCTGTGATATCAATAGGACATAGATCGATTGATATAGAGTTAACTTTTCTCTTTCAATTTCATTAAATGTATTTCGAATGAAAATAGCCCGCTATTAAAAATTGGCAAGTTTGTTTATCAGATATCGCTGGCTGTCAAGCGTCAGTGAAGCGTGAAGGCCGATTTTAATACACGCTATGATTTTTCGGCCCAGTCCGACTTTATCAAAATGTGTTAGACTGTAGCAGATTTATAAATAGGGTCTTAAAGAAACTACTCTGTCGATAAAACAAATTTGTAGCGCGTTACCAGTGATTGAACAAATCGGACGGCGTATCGTACTGCACGTAGCATTTATTCGATGCGACCAGTGAAACATGTTTCGCATCAAACGTTTGGCAACATGTACGAAAATTACAAAGACCGGTTTTGGAAAACATCGGTTGACACGTCATTTAAACATTTTCGAAGAGTCAGATCTATAAAAAGTCAGTCATGTACTATATGTTTTTCGACGCTGGTTAATGAAAAATAATGAAACAAAGGTTGCATCTTTTAGGTTTTCTTTTATAGATACAAAAATTGTATTATGTATGTATGTATTCCCATTCCCCTAGCGAAACGCGGCAAATTTAACCAATGTTGTTGTATCCATTAATTTCCCCCTAACTTTCTCCCTACTTCCATAGAGCACTATTAAGTAGTTTTAGACTGCAAAAAGCATATGTGAGCAGTGGCGGAGCTAGGGAAGGGCTATGCCTATATTGTAGAAAATGAAACGGCCCGAAGGGCTGCCGAAAATTTTTGGTGACTAGAATACTTGTGCTGGCGACCAAGTATGAAAACTTAGGGGCCAGCTGGCCCCAAGGTTTTTTCCTGAAAGTCGAGCCCTGTACCAGATTGGTCAGTTCCCGGAAATGGTTACCTGGCATTTCATGCATAAAATGGCTCCCAGGTATGGCTCAACTTGCCAAATGGCTGAACCCAACTGGGGACCTAATGGGTTTTAAGGTGATGCTTGAGATTTTATGTATAATTATAACCAGCATCGATCCTATAGTGGTCTCGCCAGCTTCGTTCGTTCTGTTGAATTTCAACTGCTTGGCTATGCGAGGAGCCCAACCGGTCCTCTTTTCATTGTAGCAAATGGGTTGCCCATTTCCTGATCTACTTTTTCTCACCATCCTTGACTGGCAATTCAGTTATGTGGCCTTGCCCCCTCATTACAAGGGTCATATATTTTGGATGGGTGCGGCCTAGCATGCAACAGATCAGAGATTCTTTTGATACCCAGTTTCGCTTGTTAGGGCGATGGAATTTTAATGCTTTCCAGAACTATATTACCTAACGAGATAGTCAGGCTGCCATAGCTAGGTAAACTGGCATAATTCTACATTAGTTGGCCTGGTGGGTCAGTTTGAAGTGGCGACTGCTCCGTCAGGCCATGTATCTACTGAGCCTTACATTAACTCATCATAATAAGGTAGTCAGGTTGGCCTAGGAGTGCAGCTAGCAAGGGCAGCTGTTCTGGTAGGCTCTCCTGTCATAGTTAGGTAAAGTGGCACAATTTTTACACTGGTTTGCAGTGTTACCACTTATTTTAGTTCCAGTAATTGGGGGTAATTTCTAATTTTTAAGGGTCTCCTAAGGAGAAAGGCATTTTAAGTGATATACACATCATGTAATATTACATGAAGTATTGACCGCTGACCATCTGTTCGCGTGATTATTGTCGCGATTCTTGCTTCGCTTTCAAATTTACAGCCAAATTTTACAGCCAAATTTTCAGTTTTCAGCCTGGAATGGTAATGAAAAGGTAAAGGAAACTAGTAAAACTTTCACATTGTTTCTTATGTGTATTTTATATCTTGAATAATCCTATTCCTCTCAAGAGTAGACTAAACTATGAAAACATTTGCAACTTTGAGAGCTTATTTTACGCACTGTGGCAACAAGCTGTGCGTCCTTTTTATTTTTAGTGCATCAAATACACACAGCGTTGTGTAAGTGGGAACACTGAGTTGGCCTGGTGGGTTAGTTTGCAGGGGCGACTCACCTATCTAGCCATACATTAATTCATCATACTGAGGTAGTCAGGTTGGCCTGGGAGTTCAGCTAGCAAGGGCAGCTGTTCTGATAGGCTCTCCTGTTATAGTTAGGTAAACTGGCATAATTCTAGTCACTAGTTGGCCTGGTGGGTCAGTTTGCAGGGGCGGCTGCTCCATCAGATCACGTATCTAGCCATACATTAACTCATCATAATGAGGTAGTCAGGTTGGCCTGGGAGTACAGCTAGCAAGGGCGGCTGTTTTGATAGGCTCTCCTGTCATAATATAATAATAGGTAAACTGGCATAATTTTACTTTAGTTGGTCTGGTGGATCAGTGTACAGGGGTGGCTGGGGGCTTACTTAAATTCATTAATCATCTAGCCATCCTCATAATGTGGTAGTCAGGTTGGCCTGGGAGTGCAGTTAGCAAGGGGCGGCTGTTCTTCTCGGCTCTCCTGTCTTAGTTAGGCAAGTTGGCCTATTTCCACACTAGTTGGCCATGTGAATTACTGTGCATGGGCGGCTGCTCCATCAGGTCATTTATCATACTACTGTGTTGTAGGTTGGGCTATTGTTGACCTTGTTGGCACAGTTAGCAAGGGCGGCTGTTTTATCAGGTTCGTTGATTGTAATACTTTAAACATGTTTGGCCATCTTCTGGATAGTTAGCTTGGGTGGATGTTCCAACAGGTTCGCCTTTGGTGCAATCATTGCTTGTTTGCCGTTTAACCCTTCATTACTTTATTTGTGCAGTTAGCAGGGGTGACTATCGTATGTTGTACTCTTGCACCACTCTATAGCATGGTTCACTTTTTCCTTTTAGGTTATTAATTCACACCTTGTGACCCTTCTTGTTAAGTTTTCTGCAGCAGTTAGCAAGGGCGGCTGCTTAGTGCTACCCTTGATGCTGCTCTTGCCTGGGGTGGGGCAGCATATGTGCTTGCACTCCATATGCTTTTGGCGTTTTCAGTGCCCTCACCTTTACTGGGCCAGACTATGTATCAATCATTTTTCAACGAAATTTGATATTTTAATAAAAGCGGCTATGGGCCTTTGTCCATAGCCATATTAGTCCAAACAATATTGTTTGATCATTGCCCAGTAAACAGAGCTCAGGCAAGGCAGCTTTGGGGTTAAGTTATTTAGGGTTAAAGAGAAAAGGCATAAATAGAATATTTGCCTGCAAATAGGATTTTTATGTCTTTTCTCTGCAGTAATTTTGTTCATTTAATATGATACTCCTGGGGAGGAGTTTATGGGTATTAGGGGAACCCCCCTCTCATGTTCGCGCGTGGGTCACGTGACAATCCAAGCCATGTGCTCGTCATTCGTCTCGCGTCAGCCGCGGATCAAGACATGTTTTTTGATTCCCTCCTCCTCCCCATGCCTTGTCCACTTGTTTCATTGTGTAGTTAAGTGTCTGTTTTCAGTGCCCTCACCTTTACTGGGCCAGACTATGTATCAATCATTTTTCAACGAAATTTGATATTTTAATAAAAGCGGCTATGGGCCTTTGTCCATAGCCATATTAGTCCAAACAATATTGTTTGATCATTGCCCAGTAAACAGAGCTCAGGCAAGGCAGCTTTGGGGTTAAGTTATTTAGGGTTAAAGAGAAAAGGCATAAATGAACTATCTATTTGAATTCACGGCTGACTAATTAGAACTTTTTTAAACTCGGTAATGTTGTGCATTTCTCACAGATCCTGCGGCAGACTAATCTATAATTTTGCAGACTCGATAAGAAAAAGAGTTTTTCTTCCATTTAAGATTAAAATGGGGCTGTTGCAGAGTAGTTCCATTTCCTCTTAAATCGTATCTAGTGTATCTAATGATTTCAATAATAGTGCGATCAGCACGTTACATGACAAGTTCCCTGTGGGGGAAGCGTAAACTATACGCTTCAAAGAGTTTGTTATTGTGATTAATTCCTGTTACCACGACAACCTTAGAAACACCAATGAAATTTAATTTGGCCGAAAATGTTGCGGAATATTTTTGTCACGGCGATACTAGCCGGTGTTTTCGTATCGTTTGCACCTGTCCACACTAATATGGTTTTGAGCTACACAGTGGTCTAAAAACGAGTATAGATTTTGAACATTTTGGTCTCAAAGTGGGTATGTTTTGCTAGCTTGTCTGAAATAAGGTAGACATTTTAAATTTGCTATTTTGGCTTGAAAAGGTTGTTATTATTTATTATGATGTTGGCGTTTCTTTCAAAGCTTTACTGCTTGCTGATGTGTATTCAAGACCTTATACCGATCAACGTGATTGTATACCCAAGTTAAGTCAGTTGTATTTTCCTCTTTAGATTTTTAACAAATAAATGCATGGTTGTTGTGTAACGTGACAACTGGAATCATGGGCACCTGCGCGAGTACATCTAATGTCATTGAGCCTGCAGGTCAATCGGATCAGTCTGTCGATCATGGGTATGTATGACATGAAGGTATCCTATGATTTCATGTAAGCATTCTATGCCAAGTCCATGCTAATTACACCAGACATCGTTACTGCGTTTTCCCCTAGCCAAAACAACTAAGTACCACTATTTTTAGAGCGCTCAGTTATGTTCATTGGTGCGTGCACCTTCGATACTTTGCGAGTAGTATAGAACATGGGGGTACCAGCGCATTGGATACATCAGATTTTGAAATCTATATGTAATTGAAAACAAATGGTGTGTTTATTTCATTGCGTGATTTCCTTTGCGTGACATTCTCGGAAAACCGGAAGTCAAATTCGGCTGACAAGTCTCAACATGTTTTGATAAACAGGAAATGAGTCATCACTTATAGCTATTGTTTCAGATCACGAGACGGTCGTATGATTTTTTTTAACCAATGAGGAATTGATTGTCCGATGCATCAGACTGATTCTTTTTATGGGTACTGCGCTTGCGCAAGTGCCCATTATTGTCGTCGTCGAAGCATTCTTTGTAACATTCCTTCGTAAGACTTTTTTGTAACAATTCTTTGAATAACTGAACATGATATGGCATTGTTCGATTGTTTCGCTTCATTGACAGTGGTGTCAAGTGCAATGCTCAAAAAGAAGATTGGCATATTTAGTGAGCTACATGGAGAGAAATTGCGTTGCAAAATAAATATGAAAGACACGTTTGTTTTTAAATGTTTTTATTTACGTAGGTGTATTTCTTTGACAACTGCACGAACAGGGTCGCGTTTGATTGAGTCACATTGTTGAAGCTTTTGTTGAGTAACCGCCGGTCTTTTTGAGTCCTTCGTACAATTCATTTGTTTGAGTTGTACTATCGTTATTGAAGTTTCCTGAAATAAAGATAATAAATATTATCAGTTGCTAAAAAGGGAATAGGTAGTAATGTTTATGTGGGAGCTGTCAGTTTGTTTGGCTAGGCTTCAAGGAGACTTACGTTTAAGCCTCACGCGCGAGGGGCGAAGCCGCGAAAAGAAGACGGCGAGCTAGTTTACTGGAGCAGAATTTTTGAAAATCATTCCGGCACAGCTTCAGTTGTTTAAAACGAGCAATTGATAACTGAAGAGATAAATGAAATTTCTACAGGTAAAAGGTTGTCGTGTGACGTGATATTCGTTAACTGTGACCCTCCATAGGAAAAGGGGACTTATCGCATCAGCGTTTCAAGGCGTTTATATTTGAAACGCATTTGAAACCCGTTTGAAATAATTTGAAACCCGTTTGAAACACATTTCAAACAGTGTTAGAAACGTTTACTTTTTTCAGCGTTTGAAACGTGGAGAAACGCATTTGAAACGCCCATCTGCCAACAACCTGCATTATTATTACCACTGAAGCATAATTATTCGACAACACAACAAATGCTGGACTGAAGATGGTAAACGGTAACTTCAGGCGTCGTTAATGAAATTTAAAAAGCTAGATAAATCACGGTGGTGCAGTCACACTTTTTAGTTTTGATTAAAAGTTCAGTAATATTCCATCGTTAGGTCGATCAATAAAATAAACAACAAGAAAGTTTTTATAGAGTGCATAGCAGTATTCTCAAAATTAACGGAAATGTCAACAAATATGATGCGTGAACAAGCTATGACATTATTTGTCAACTCCTGTAATTCTGTAATTACCTTTCCTTTCGAGTATGAATTCAAGATCGTACGACATTCCAATGCATGAATTAGTATTCTTGGAGCGTCGTCTCCGTTGATTTAAGCTTCATCTGAGTCGCAACCATCGAAAACCTTCCACTCGGTTTTCGTACAATATTTGGACAAAGTCAATCAAGTTCCGTATGCGAAGCCGGTCGCTTCGCCAACAAGTTAACTCGCCCACACTGAAGTCAACTCGCCTACATCATGTACCTAGTAATTAATTTGTTTAATAAGAGAACAGCGCGTAAAAGTGTTCTAAAGACGCTGGAATAATCCTGGGGAATAACCTCGTTCTAAAAGCATGTTTACGTGCATAAATACGCGAAAGATATCAAGAAAGATAACAGGAATGTTCAGGTGTATTTCTTGTTCTAAAAACGTGTAAGCGAGCACGTACACAGTATAAACATCATTACATGTGTATAAATTGACGATCTTGCAACGTTTTTCAAACACTTCGCAATGCATTGAGCGTGCACCTAAAACAGAAACGCTCGGACAAGGCTTGACATGACATCGACAGCAGACAAGACTTCTAAGGGGCGGACCATTAGATATCCCGGGAGGGGGGGTGACAATTACCAAAAAAAATTCCTGCAAAGGAAAATTGTCTAAAAAAAATATCCTGCAAGCAGCTGACCATCAAAAAAAAATTCCTGCAAGCAAACTGGAACATATGTATATATAAAAAGATCTGTGAAAAAAAATTCGTGCAAAGCTTGCTCTCCTAAAAAAAAAATCCTGCAGACAACTCAGGCTGGAAAAAATTATCATGCATTGGAATTTTTTTATCCCCCCTCCCTGGATATCTAATGGTCCGCCCCTAACCGCAGATCGAGCATAACGCACGCAACACTGACGTTTGTCACGGAGGCCCATCAGTTCTATGCCTCGATTCCAAGTGAAACCAACACTACGATAACTCCTCGTTTTCTTTCCTGTAATGTTACAACAATTTACCTCAATGTATTAACTCCTCTGTAACATACTTGTAACTCTTGCGGGTCGAAGACGTCAGTGTTATCTTTAGTTTAATCAGTCCGCCGATCATCTGTTCACAAAAGCGCGACATTCTTTTGTATCTTGAATGAAGGAAATGGCGGTCGATTTTTACATACGTTTGTAGTTCTGTTTCAATTTTTCAGTTAATGCACTCTATGGATTTTTTGTGTGTTAATTCTACTAGCTGTTAGCAGTTTTTTATTGCGTGCGTCATGTATCCAGCATGATCCAGAGAACAGATAATAATCTACGGAATGTAAATTAGGCTACGACCGTCGATGATGCATACAAGATTTACGAATGAACTTTATAATTTTAGAAACTTTACACGTCATCGATTCTTAATATTTTGTTAACGTTTAATCCATGATTATGAGCTGCCCCTTCGAAGCTATCCGTATATCGGATACTATTTTTGAGCTAAAGCTATAAAGTTCCCGCTTTTAGCATTTATTAATAGGACTTGTTTCCATCACGCTTGAACCGGTTCTGCAAAACTTTTTCTATTCATTCGTCTAATAGTTCGTGCGCGAGCTTCCCTACAAAAAAGACCCTAGTTGTCCGGCTCTGTTATAAATTTGGCAGGCGTATGGCCGTTAACCTCTGTAATGGAAATAATTATGCACATCTTAATTAATTATTTTTGTGTTTCAAACGCAATGAAACGCGTTTCTTCTGTTTGAAACGCCTTCAGTTTGAAACCGTTTGAAACACATTTGAAATGCATTTGAAATAATTTGAAATGCGTTTGAAAAGCATTTCAAACGCTGCGTTTAAATGCGTTTGTAAAAAATCACCTTAAGCCCCCTTTTCCTATGGAGGGTCACATATTTATTTTATTTATTTATTTTATTTATTTATTATTTACTCATTTAGTCACACGCGCGCGCGAGGGGTGAAGTCAGAGAAGAAAGTATTGCTGAGGGACCAAATAATTTTGTTATGCTAGCGTGAATTTACAACTCTTTGAAAATCTTTCAGAGCTTCAGTTGTTGAAAGGCTGATGTGCAATTTATTTTTAGATTCTGTTATGTCAGCGCGAATGCTGCTGTGTAAACAAAGATATTACAGTATGACGACAATCAGAAGAGTATGAGTGATGAGTGATTTGAGAATTTTGTTATGTCAGCATGAATGCTGCGAATGCTGTTGTGACAAAGATCAAAGCCGCGTGCTGGATTGCAGAAAATTAATTCACCGCGCTTTCGGGAGTCTGACGTTGGACATCGTGACAAAATGATATTAGAAAATGGATTTTAGATCTACTATTGTTAAGTGTGTTAAATTTTTTTCGAAACGAGGAATGATTTTAATATGAAAATATCTTCTAAAATTAAAGACGAACTTATCTGCTTGGTTTGTAGACGAAAGATAAGATCATCTCATTTGAGCACAGTTTCCGTTGTTTTAAGAAAACAGTGGGTGATTGTATTCAAATTAGCTTGGGTTTCAAGTCTTGTTAGATGTACTGATCAAAATGACATGAAGGTAAATAAACTGAACAGAGTTTGTTGTCCGCAACTGAGAAGTCGGCGAGCTAGTTTACGAGAGCAGAGTGTTTGCTAAAAGTGACCTAATAAATTTGTTACGTTAAACGTGAATCGTGCAGTGTACTGTAATTACCCAGTTCAGTTAGCTAGGATATGAGCAGAGTCACGTCACGCGCGAGGAGCGAAGCCCGGGGAGGGGGGGGGGGGGGGGGGCGGTACTCCCCAAAAAAATTTGGGTAGGGGTGTGCCGCTGGACTATAAAACCCCTTAACCTGTACCGACTACAAAACGCTAATTTTGCGACCCTGTTCCAGACTAAATGTTAAAAAAGATACCCTGTTCCAGACGATTTTTTTCTAACCCAAAAGGCTAAACTAGTAAGCAGCAGTTGTAAAGCTTCTTTAAATTCAAAATGGATTAATGACAAACAATTGCAAGAAACTTTATGTGACATGTAATTTACAATTTACGGACAAATGTATCCATCGATTGACAGGATTTTGCTGCGGCCTTTCTATTTCGCTCTTCTGTGACCTCTGGCTCTGTTCGGTCCATTTTATCCAATATTGAAACACATGCTGAGCCCTTTTGCAGTTCATTATTGGGGTACCCAGTCTTCTCTCATTTTGATAGAGCCTGGGGATTAAAATTCCGTATGAGGGTTTTAGGTCGAATTTATCGTTAACGTTAAATTCAGCTTATAGAATCTCAAGATCTGGTCCAAAATTTAATATGTCACCCAGCAAATCTACAAATGGCGGACCTTCGATGTTATCTTCGTTGATTCAGGCTTCATTTCCAGACTACACCAGTTAGCGAATTAGAGCTTTTCATTCACTTTATTTTCAGCCATCGGTCCACGGACACACCTGTCGCATCCCTCGCCCTACGGGCCTGATTATTTTAGTGTGGTTAGCCAAAGCAAGAGATGTTGCCTTAGGGCTAGGGTTATCAAATGCAATACACCAAAGAAAAAAATAACAAAACCAACAAAGTTGCTGCACTATCCTCAACGGCGACAACTCGGAGAACGAAGTCTTGACCCATATTATCAATTGAGAGGTCTGGTGAGAGTTAACGAAAGCCATTGGCGTGGAAATGTTTATATCTAGTATGTCTAGTATACATGTTATAAAGGGATGATGTGGATTCATGACTGCTGGGTAGAGAAAAATATAACTTACTGATTGAAATCGTGAGAGTCCCTAACCCATTTCGTTTAATCGGCTCATGGGCTACATGTATGCGCATTCTCTGAGTAAAAAATGCAGTAGCCATGAGCACGCCTCGCGGGCCTATTTTTTAAATTAAGTTGAAGGAAGGAGTATTTCAGTGAAAACATGAACAAGAAACGTTTCACGGAATTTGCAAGTTACGTTGAAGGTTTTACACAAAGGATTATCATTCACTTTCCAAATGCCAAGGATTTTGTCGACAATGAGAAGAAAGAAATGTTGGAGAATTTCCAGAGCTTGCAACATCTTCTAATCCCTCATCAAGACAAAGTCAGTTTGATGTTGTGAAATATACATTAGATTCTTCAGTGAACAATGAAAGACGTATGTGTTACCACGATGTTGAGATCAAAATGAACTCCCCCGAAGAGTGTGTAGAAACTATCAACACGTTAGCAAGAGCTGTTGGAAACGCACACAGAGATATTTTATATTATTCTTCAATCCAAGGTCAAATACTTTCAACCTTGAAAGATTGTTGCGGTCAATCATTCACTGCGATTTTACGAAATAATATCAACATTTCAAAGTCACATGCTTACTTTCTAATGAAATTTCACAAACTTGCGTTGGAATGTCCAAGACTTTTGAAATGTGAACTGCCGCTGAGCTATTTTCAAAAAAACTTTACAAACATTAAGTTGATTTGTGAAAATGATAAAATATTATGGAAGGCTTGACCGCTTATGTATTGTTTCTCAGGCTATTTTATGATAACCGTAAGCATAACTTGTTTATGTCGTTAAAAACGCTTTCTTGTATGGTAAGTGGCTAAGTCAAGCTTTCAACAAGTTTCAAGAAGAAAAAAAGGTAGCAACATAAAAATATAATCTCATCTAATAGTATAGAATGAATTGTGATGCGAATATTCATAACGGCTTGAAGGAAGAGGGAGAGATTATCTGCCCTTTCTGTGATCAAGAGTTAGCTGAAAATGTAAAATGTAAAGATGATAAACAATGTTGTGATAATAAAGAAACGATTAATGAAAATGGTATGATTGTTTGTATAAACTGTGGTGTAGTTGATGGTTATGTGTATGCTTCTGAATACATAGATTTTTATGAAAACATGTGTAAATTTAAGAAGAAGTCGGTCTATCATCGGAAATACCATATAAAGAACGTCTTAGACAATAAATGTTTTAAACACAGGATTCAAATATCGTATAAAGATAGAGCCAAAATTAATAGTATGTTTAAGAAGATTGAAGGTGTTTTACTTAACGACAAAAGAAAACGGTCAATAAAATTTAACTTCATATTCCGAAAGCTATTTGAATCATTTCAATCTCCATGTTATAAATATTTCGACTTATCTAAGAGCTTGAAAACCTTACATCAGTATAATAAAATATGGAAAAATATTTGTGAAAAATGCGGCTTGATATATATTAAATCTGAAAAAGTAGATAATGATCCTTTCCAAAAAGTTATGTCATCAATATATTTGAAAAATATAAAGCTGGTTAAAGAGACCGATAATATTGATGATAAATATAATAAATTAATGAGTAATTTTTTATGGATAGTGTGACATAACAACACAGCTGTGTCGTGACGTTATGATACAGGTAGAGATTTTACAGATTATTTAGTCGTGAATTTCTCAGCATATTGTTTTTCGAATTTATCTACGATAAGACACAAGTCAACAATTATCTCATCTAATAATCTCATTTCATTTATGAATTGGTTATGATTAAACTGGCTCCCCCTCAAACAAGATCTCAAATCAATCAAAGTTTTTTGATATGTTGTGAATGCAAATTTAGCCATTTCAATTTTCCGAGAGAAGTTTTTAATTTCACAATAACTTTTTAGAAGAATGCCTGTTCCTGATATTGTTCCTAATATAATAGGATTCAAAGTAATACCACCAACCACAGATCCCACAACAACAAGTCCAACAGATGATATATTTGCCATTATATTCAAGCGTTTAAAGTATTTGAAAGCCTTCTTGTAACACCATATTTTTTATGGTAGTATGTATATAACGATTTTATCTCATCGATTGTTTCTTTACTAAGTTCTTTATCAATATGATTAAATTGATAAATGCTCTCACTTATTTTTTTTCGCATATATATTATTCAATTAGATTAAATGATTCATCATGGAACTCTATATTCAACCATTAACAATATTTCTTCATCTTCAATCTGTGTTGCTAATTCGATAGATATAAGACCAATAGCAAATATTATATTAATATCTATTGTCTGCAATCGAGATATCTCATTTGAAACAATATTAAATATATTATCTAAAGTATTACCATGTTTTATTTTTAGAGAAATTTTGGGATAAGATACTTTAATCTTGAAATGCATTGCTTTGATTTGAATAATATGACTGTAATTAGGCAGAATGATTTTATCACAACCATTTAATAAAAATGTCTTATTACCATCTTTGGTGTTCAAGATACCATGAATGAAATGCGTGGAATTTTTTATTTGATGGCCATTCATATCAATATCAGTTTCCATCACCATTCTATTGTTTTCGAAAATGAAAGGAGAATCAAAAAACGTCTGGTGATACATCACTTTGACTTCCTTTAACAGCATAAATTATTAAATGTGCAATTCCTTGTGCAGCACTTGAAGGTGTACCATCACATCTTAAATCAACATCTATAGCAACTGGAGGAACATCCCCCATTTATGCATATGAATTATACTTCTTGTATAATTAGAAAATTCCTTAGTTGATTGTTGAGCTATGTTTAAACTTGTTGAAACCATATTCACACTCACATTTGTCATTGATGGTGGGAAAAATTCAATAACAATTGTATATTCTCCTTCATCTAATGAACTCATATTAAAACCTATTCTTGATGAATACTTATTTTGAAGATTTTTACCAAGTTTCAGATTATAAGCTTTTTTGTTGAATGTATGTGGAGAATCTTGAAAATCAGAAATATCAACAATAATAATATCATGTTCTGGAATGCTTTCATCTTTATTAACCATTAAATAATCAAATACATTTTTTTTATTGTTTGATGAAGTAATATGCGACTCATTAACATATTTTTTCATATCATCTGTTAATTGAACTGTAATTTGTGTATTTAATTTTCGTAATTCTTCACTCACGAAGGCTACATTGGTTGCTGCATCATATTCTTGACTGAGAGGTGTGGCCAGATTTTTGATTTTATTGTTATTCATATCAATAGACGTTTGAATTTTTCCAATATTAACATGTGCCCCCGAAAGGAGGAGTTTAACGCTATGAAGGTTAGTGGCATCTGTTTCAGCATCACTGTCGTGCAGATTACTTATGAACTTGTTTTTCATATCAAGATTGCCAATAACGTCTGTTTCAATGAAAAGTTGTGTTTTTGATTCGATCACAGTATCAATACCTTGTTTATCCAAATAATTTTTATCCAGATATAATTTGTTAATCACTCGCATAGCTCCGGGGTTCGGGGGGTAACACTATTGATAACGGGGATGGTTGCTGTCCTGATTAGAGCATTGTTGACGTTTTTCAGATTGAAGTGATCCATATCCAGATCTGAAAGCATGTGATTTTTCCCTCGTAATGAAAGAGCAGTCGAATCGACGTGACCTTTCATCGTCACGTTATTGACAGCGGTCAGATCATGATCATCGGTTTCGAGATTGACTATCTTCGTCCGGTTCATAACAATATTTCCGACCGAATTCATATCATTTCCATCCAAATCGAAGCTTCCCGTCATCTTATTGGACCCGTCCAATAAGAGGGTCTGAGCCTTCATTGTCATATAATTAACCGAATCTTGAGCATTTGTTGGATCAGCTAGATTGCTGATTTTTTTATGTTGCATGTCGTAATTACCATCTGAATCCAGTTTGAACCCTATTCCTGGTGGTCCTGTTTTTATGATATCACTACTATCAGTGGTGGTAGTAGAACTGCCATGTTCATTAAAAATACCCATTATATTATATCGTTATATTAAATAGCCCCATAAAAATTTCGTTTGATTAATTTCATAGGTTTATCGACATATAAAAATGAGTATGGTTTTTTGGTAGCCTTAATGTATTTTTCCTTATCAACACTAAGCTCTCTAGATATCAGATTTCTTTCATTAGTAGATGGAAAATTATAAACGCAATAATGCGAGCAATTCAATGTAATGTCTTTTGGCGTTTTATAAAAACTTTGACTAAGATAAATTATTGAACAGTTTTTATGCCGTCCTTGAATAAATAATCTACTAAATCCTTTTGATTTTTCTCACATACATAGTCATCAAAAATAACAACTCTTTGTAAATCTTGATTTTCTAAATTATTTACGGGGATAATTTGATCATTACTGGAAACTAAAACATCATAACCAACTTGTTTACTAATTTTATTCATTGTCTCCACCATGTTTTTATATTTATCCTGTTCAAGATTTTTCCCATATAAATGAATTTGATCGTAGTAAACAAGCGGTTTCGTAATCATATGATATAAAAGATTAGTTTTACCGCTACCGCTATTTCCGCAAATTAGCATACGAAATGTGTTCTTTGGCATCTATGAATACAACTGTTTGAAATTATCTTGTTGACTATTACCAGAATCGTAATTTGGTATATCCATATATATATTATGTTATATATTAATGATAAGTTCAGATAAGTTAAGATAAGTTCAGATAAGTTCAGATAACTTTATATAACGTAATAATATATATGGATATAGAACGATATAAGAGACTCACTATTCCTAAAATTGAAGCAGGAAAAATAACCAAAATTGTTCGTGATGTTATCAAAGATGATAAAACATCAAAGCAGGATGTCTATGAACAAAAA
Organism: Desmophyllum pertusum; assembly: GCA_029204205.1. NCBI lineage: Eukaryota > Metazoa > Cnidaria > Anthozoa > Scleractinia > Caryophylliidae > Desmophyllum > Desmophyllum pertusum. The sequence continues at coordinate 47,577 of MU826829.1, read as the reverse complement.
AAGAAGAAGTTAAACCGATTACTGAACAATTGGAGAAAGAAATCGATGAAATAAGTAAGTTGAGAGAGGAAGCAAAAGAAATACAAGCAGTTCCATATTATCAGCAAGTTCAAAAATTATCATTGCCAGGGCCTGGCGGTGAACAAACAAAAATGGTTTCAGATATGAACAAAGGGTTTTCAGAAGATGAATATAGTATATTTCAAAAATATCAATTAGATTTACCATCAACTGTTCTGATTAATACCATGAAAGATTCGACTGCTGCACAGACCATATTAGAGAAATCGGGTAAGTTAAATAGCAAACTAGGTCTAGATAAAGGCCGTATATCTACAACAAAAAAAGCTAGAAAACAAAACAAAAATAAAATAGACGAATACACCAGAGACATTGATGCTATTCAAAAATATAGAAAACGTATAAGTGTAATCGAAGAGGGTACAAAAACTTTGAAAGTCGGAAAGGGTATATATACACAACAAAAACGAAATGCATACAAAATCAACCCAGAAAATGGCACATATGGTAATTTAATCATTGATATGCCTGAATTATATAGACAACTCAAACTAATTGCTTACAAAGATGGTAAAAAAGTATATGATAAACGAGTTGATTTTGATACACTTGATCTACTCACAAAGAGGTTCAATAGTAAAAAGAAATATAGTCCTTTATCAAAAATAGTATTTAACGACCTGAATAGAATCAGTGAAATACCAATACATAGAACAAGTAAAAAATACAAAAAGATAGGTAGTGGGGTTGTCTATTATAATAACCCACAGGATTTATTATCACGTATGGAGCTGTTAGGAGGGTCAATAATGGCAGGAAATGATGGTGTAAGAGACGAATTCACAGAAATTGTGCATACATTAAACAAATTAGGTGTTTTAAATAACAATCAACTCAATGATCTTTTAAAAGAATATATACTCAAATAATATACTCTAGTAATATACAATGAACGAAAGAGCAATTCATATCTCATCCATCAACAGAATCAAAGTAGGACGAAGCAAAACTGAAGATTTTGTTGTTAAATTCAATCCAATTTTAAAATTAAACCCAGATATGCAACATGAACTAGCTGTAGATCGTCTGACAATGACATACAGTTGGCATAATATTTCTCCGATATATGGAAATGATTCCATCAAATATTCTACAGATGGAGGTCAGTCATGGGAAACAGTTACTTTTGTTGCTGGGATGTACAGTTATGATGACATTAACGATTTTTTACATCAATACATGACCAAACAAAACCACAAAACGGGAGATGACTATCACATTTCTATAACATTTATTTTATCATTGTATAGAGTTGTTGTGGAAGTTGATGATAATTATCAGTTAGATCTTAGAGGTACTGTATTTGGTGAGTTAATTGGATTTGAACAGAAGATTATTACACAAACGGAGTATGGATCAATGCTCCCAAATATTACGAATTCAATTGATGTGTTAAATATTAATACCGATGCTATAACAGACAGTATTGTGAATGGTAATAACAGTAATACATTGAGTGTTATCCCAACTGATAATTTAACAAGAAGCTTTCCATTTACTTTTGAACCGAGGCATGCTCTCTTTAGTCCTGTATCGTCAAATAATATAAGTCAAAAGAGGTTTTATGTCTCGGATGCTTTAGATAGACCTGTGATTTTGAATGACATCGACTGGTATATAACATTGATTCTAAGATCAACACCTATTTAATCTAACCAAAGAATATAGAATGACAAGACAATGTGAATACAAAAAACATTACGACCCAGAAATGGATCGATATGTGAAAACACATATTTATGGTGAGGGTATGTCAGATGTAATGAAATCAATTGTCAGTAAAATATTTGGTAAGACAGTAAAAAAAACATTGAAAGCTGGGATTCAAAAAGGTGCTGAAAAAGCATTCGAAAACGCAGCTACGAAAGCAGGTGATTTTGCAGCAAAGAAAGCAGGTGATAAAATAGTTCAGCTCTTAAGTAGAAATAATATAGAAACACCATTAATAACACAACCACCACCAACACAATCACTACCAACACAATCATCACCATTAACTGATTATGAGATAAATGAAAGAGTTAATCAACTACTTTCAGGTGGGAAACTTCGTAAGATGAAAATTATGTAATGTAATGATATATGTATAGAAATCCAAAATATGTTGAAAGATGTGAGGATGTTGTTTTTGACCTGGAAACAGCTTTGAATATCCCAGCCAATAACGCTCGACAGAAAAAAGATGGTTATAGATTTGTGGTAGATAATTCCGGAGAGGTGACACCGTTTGATTGGTATAATAGTAGAATATCACTAGATTTCAAGGTAACAAAAACAGCAGGTGGGAATCTCGCTGTTGATGATCATAATGGTATTGTTAATGGGTCTCATACTTTTCTCAAAAATTTTGATATTAAATTAAACGGGAAAAAGGTGTACGACTGCAATGATAGTAACCATGTTGTGAATATAAAGAACCTGCTTGAATACAGTACATCTTATGCTCAAAGTATGGCTTCAAATGAATTTTTCTATCTTGATACTAACAGAAATGCACATGAAGACAAGACAAATGCGGCTTATAATAAAGGCTTTGCAAGTAGAAAAGCTCTTCTGGGTGTGTCTAGGGTTGTTCATACTGAAGTATCGCTAAATAGATATTCTTTTTTTGAAAGTCTTATGGGTGAGCTATTGCCGAACACCCGAGTGGAATTGAATTTAGAAATTGAGAGCGATGGTAACTTGATTTGGCAAGCTGCTGATGATTGTAGAGTTATAATCACTAGAATGCAGCTGTTTGTTCCTAGAATAACTTTTAATTCAGAGGGTCAAAGCTTGTATATGAGTGAATTTCTGAAAACGCGAAATTGGACTTATCTTCGCGAAAATGTGGAAAGATCCAACAGTTCGCAACAGAGAACTGGTAATTTTAAAATAACCTCTGGGATAACACGACCTCGTCATGTTTTTGTGTTCATTTTAAATGACGCAAACGTAGACGTACAAACAGCAAATCCGTACCTGTATAACACCTTTTCAGTTAGTACAGACCCTCGAACTCTTTTGAATTCTTATCTCATTGTAGGAAATGGAAACGAGTATCCAGAGATTCATTATACACCTTCTTCAGATCCATCACGTATATATAGAGATGTTTTGAAATATGTCCATGCTAACAACGAATACGGAGAAGGGACACTTTTGAATCAAACAAACTTTGGTTCTATATTTTCCATTCCTATACTTTGACCTCACGAAACAAAAAGTTGATGTCCGAGATGGTACTACAAAATTGGCGTTCAGATATGAGCTTTCGGGAACAACCGCTACACCCTATTCTATTTATGCGATTACTCTGTTTGAACAGGACGTTGAGCTAGAGCAGAAGAATGGTAAGCTGTTGCTTAGATCTTAAATATATTCAACCGATGTTTTTAAACTAGGTATGTTATAACAAAAGATAATACCGAAAATTATTAATTAAATATGTTAGATAAAACCTGAATTTTTATCTAACATATATTATTTGACTACTTATTATTCTCATGGAGTCACTCTATCAGAAGGACAGAGATTACGACTTGCGAAAGCGTATCAAAATAATTCTGCAATTACAATTAGATTATCAAGAAACGAATTGAATGGATCTGATGAATTGATGCTTACAAAAACTCAGATAAATAAAATCAGGAAAGCGATAAAAAATGTAACAGGTGTTGACATCAAAATATCAAAAACACAAATAAGAAAAGCAGTTAAACATGGTGGGAGTTTATGGACATCTTTATTTTCATTAGGAACAAAATTATTGCCTTATGCCACAAAGGCGGTTCCAGCCTTAGCAACTGGTGCAATGAGTGCATTGGGTAGTTTGGGGATTGACAAGATTTTTGGAAAGGGACAAACGGGTGGTTTTCTTATTCCACAAAATAAGGTGGATCAACTGATTCAATACAAGGACTTGTTGAATGGATCACAAAAAAAGCAAATATTAGATGCTCTTCAAAGTGGTGGTCAATTAGTTATTTTAAAACCACCAAAACACAACAGGGAGGGTTTCTGGGGACTCTTCTTGCCTCAATTGGCATTCCCATGCTGATATCCGCGTTGACTGGGAAAGGATTGCAGGTTGATAATAATAGATCAAGAAGATCATTACCAGTATATGTCCCTCCTCCTACTTCCCTAAAATCAAAAGGTGGCTTGATTAATCCATACCCGTTACAACCACCACCATTCTTTGGAACATGGGACAACCCAATAGGGATGGGAATAAAAATAAAAAAGCAAAAAAGGGAAAGGGCTTCTTCTAGGCAAAAACAGCCCATTCAACGGAATCCCATTGCTCGGAGCACTCCTTTAAAATTCATAAACAAAGCATTATCAAACATTGATTTAATAAACTGGATTGTACAACTCAAGATCAAACATTTCAGGGGTATTTTCAGTCGTGATAATTTACCTAACAAAATAAAGAAAGAATGTGGGATTATCAATTTGGATTCACAAATAGGCCCGGGCACTCATTGGGTTTGTTATAGAAATATTGATAAATATTGTGAATACTTTGATCCATTCGGTTTAACTATGCCCCATGAGGTCAAAACGTATTTATCAACAAGTGGAAAACACATAATATTTTCGGGAGATGAAATACAGGAAAGAGATTCCATTTTATGTGGATATTGGAGTTTGTATTATCTACATGAACGTCAAAGAGGTGTATCATTATTGGAAACCATACATAATTCAAATTTGATCCAATAGATCATAGTGTTAATCATAGATTTCTTATCAACTATTTTATAAATATTATGTAACTTATTATTATAATGGTGAAATCATATTGTGTTAAACAGAAGAAACAAACTGAGTGTGTGGAACCATCTGGCTATAAAAAAGCTAAGAATGGTAGATTGATGTTCTATTGCACCTGTGCTGAGTGTGGCATAAAGAAGACTAAGTTCGTTAAACAATCAAAAAACTAGTTATGCCCTCTCAAAAAGGGGGCGATCTATCGAATGAACTCTTCAAAGGAGCTCTGAAAATGGGATCTTTAGTTGGACGCCAAGCTTTGAGCCGAGCTGTAAAATCTGATTTTGTAAAATCTAAGATCAAAAAGGTTGGGCATAACTATTTGGATCAAGCTCTGGATTCATTCACGAGTGATATTTCAAAGAAAATATCACCGATTGGTAAAGGAATAGCATATGATATGAGTATGTATACCGATACAAGTGATCCTACTAATCCACTTTATGATAGAAAGTATGGTCAAGGGGTTGATATTCATAAATTGATTGGTAAATTACCCAAACCAAAAGGGGGCTTTACCTTACCAGGTCATAAATACACAGGTCCGTATAACGATTTAGATTCACAAGTAAGATATGACCCAACAACAGGTCGAATATTAGAAATCTATGATCAACCAACAGGTAAAACAGACGCAGTAGCAATGCAACATGATGTAGATTATTCTGTGTGTAAAGATGACAAAAAGTGCAAAAATAAAGCAGATAACAAAATGGTAAAAACTCTAGACAATATACCTTATAATGAAAGACAATGGGGACATTGGTTAGCAAGGAACATGATAAATACTAAACAGAAATTAGGTCTTGGTGTTAAACAAAAGAAGCCAAAAAACGGAAAACGGCGTTGAGTAATAATGATTGGGCTCAACAATTAGCCGATGAACTTCATAAACCAATCAAAAGGCATTTCAAAACAAGAAGAGTTATTGTAAATGGAATAGATGAGATATGGGCTGCAGATCTGGTTGAAATGCAACAATTCAGCAAATGGAATAAAGGAGTTAAATATTTGTTGACTGTAATTGATGTTTTCTCAAAGTATGGATGGATTGAACCATTAAAAAATAAAAAAGGCGAGACAGTTACTGAAGCATTTAAAACAATATTCAAAGAAGGTAGAAAGCCAAAGTTTTTATGGACAGATAAAGGTTCTGAGTTTTATAACAAACATATGAAATCATTACTTGATAAACACAACATTACACTGTATTCAACAGAAAATGAAGAAAAGTCATCAGTTGTTGAAAGATGGAATCGTACAATGAAAAACAGGATGTGGAAACAGTTTACAGCTAAAAATACAACACAATATTTAGATATGCTACCTCAGTTGGTAAAAGAATACAATAGTACAAAGCATTCAAGCATTAAAATGACACCTATTGAAGCGAGCAAAAGGAAAAATGAAGGAGTTGTATATTTCAATCTATATGGTGAAATGGTGCCATTATCATCTAAACTAAAATTTATAATCGGTGATAAGGTAAGAATAAGTAAATATCAACGGAAAGTGTTTGATAAAGGTTATACACCAAATTGGACTGAAGAAGTATTTACAGTTGACAAAATTCAATACACTAACCCAATAACTTATAAATTAAAAGATTTGAATAATGAATCCATAGAAGGATCATTTTATAAGCAGGAGTTGTTGAAAGCCGAACAGGATGTATTTAGAATTGATAAAGTCATCAAAAGAGATTATAAAAAGAAACAAGCTCTTGTATCATGGTCTGGTTATCCAAAAGAATTTAATTCATGGATACCACTAAAAAGATGTTAAAACAATATAATACATATATATAATGAATACACAGCAATTCAAAATTTATTCAGTTGAGTTATTAAGTGAAATCATGCAACATGAGCACAAGATCACTCTGTTGAACGAATCCATTGATGATTATCAATCTAAAATCAAGAAATTGTCTCACAAACGACAGTTGATCAATTTATATGTTCAGAAGATTGAGCAAATTGATGAAGATATCACCCTGAAGGACCTGTTGAAAGGGATAACCTATGAGATTGTCCTGGATAAACATACCGGATCAGATAATGATCTGATGCTACATACCAAAGTCGATAACATGCGATATATCAAAACATTAATCTGACCAGATTTGAACGCATAAAAAACAATATAATACACATATATATACAATGAATAGTGACGAGAATAAAGACAAGATAATTAGAAATGTTGACAAAGCTGTCAGGATAGTTGATAAAGAACTCGATATTTGTTATGAAGAAGTTGATAATCTCCATGATGAAATATCAAAAATATAATCATAAAATTGACATGTTAGAACATAAATCGAAATTATTGAAATTATATTCTAAAAAGTACAGCAAATAGACCAAAATATAACTCTTTTAGAGCTTATGAAAATTATAACTAATGAGATTACAAATGGTGTTTATAATAGTGAATATGATGTGTTAAAGAATACAAAAATGGATAATATCAAATATCTAAAACAAGAAAATAGTATATATGGCACACCAAAAACGATTAGAAACTCGGATTTAGAAAAATGGAAGGATATTCAGATGATTCAGGGCACTTGGCTTTAGAAAAAATGGAAAGGTTGCAGTTGGATATCAATCAAGGATTTAAAGGATTTATGAAAATATTTAAACGTAAATTATCTAATATATTGTAGTAATTGCTACAGTATATACTGTTTTGTTTGCTGCTTTGTTGGTAGCCAAAAATATAATTGTTTCTGGCTATTATTTTCATATTCATTTACACTTTTTATTATGAATAAATTTGCTATTATTTTTCATCATTTTATTACATTTCAAACATGTGTACTCTTTTTGTTGCCATTTTTTCATTGCTTCATTCTGATGTTTCCTTTTTTCTTCATCTGATAATAAAATCTGTCTATTTTGGCCTAATTTTGATGATTTTTTATAATCTTCTGGCATATCTTCCTTTTTAACATATTCAAATACGTATTTGCAACCATCTTTTTTCGAAATACCACTTTTACATTTATTCATGCCCTCAGCTGCCATCTTTACAATACCAGCATTAATATCAAGATGTTGTTGTACAGCATACAAACTATTGTAATATGAAACTTCTTTTGTATTTTGGTTAAGGGCTTTCACACACTTTTTATTTTGATGATTATTAGCAACAAATTTATAATCACGATCTTTTGCTGACTTCTTATTATTCTGTTGTTGTGTCATTATTTGTAAATTACATAAGCGATTGTCCTCCTTATTATTATTAATATGATCAATTACCTTGTCCTCTGGTATTAATCCATTGAAACACTCCCATACAAACCTATGTACAAAATATGTTTTTTGACTTTTTTGTGCATGTTTTCTTACCATACACTGCATATAACCGTTATGGTTTTTATTTCCTTTTATTGGTACTTGTTTCACAATATGAATTAATTGAGCATCTTTAGACGCAGCATACATATCGAATATTGGATGAATATTATAAACACAATTATCAATTACTATTTGTTTCATTATAATATAGTTTGCATAATATCTCTTTAAAACAGTTTTATTTATTATTGGCTTAAAGAGATATTACTATTATCTAATATATATATATAGAATGGAAAAATCTCAACTTAAAAAACTCAAGAAATCAGAATTGATCAAACTGTTATTAAAACAGAATGGTAAGTTAATTCCCGAAATCATAATAGTAGATGATGAAACACCAAGAAAATCTGTTAAACAGAGGGTACAATCTTATGAAGAAAATATAATACAACCACCAATTGAATTCAGAGATAAGCCTATACCAACTCCAAGAACAAAAAAGACATTAGTGAAACCAATACCTGCACCAAAAACCAAAAGACCTGTTCCTACTCCAAGAACAAAGATAACACAATTAGATAAAGCTCTGAAGGGTTCTACCAAATCATTCGAAATTACAATAAAAAATAATAAAGACCCTCTAATACAACTAACCGATACGAGGAAAGGTATTGAATACAAACTTAAAACATTATTGAATGAATTAAAAGGCTTTAAATTCGTTGAAACACTAAAGGTAACATTTGAAAAACAATTAGATGAAGACGAAACAAAAATCAAAACAGCTTATTTCAACAGTAAAGCCTTTACAATTATAAATGATGATATAAATGAAGGATTGCAATTATCCAAACAACATATAATCAATAGCATAGCACAGTGGATATCAGAGGGTTCAGGATGGACCATTGAATCAGTTGATAAACACTATATTAATTTGGTGAAATACAAACCACTAAAAGGATCAAGCTACTTACAATTACCATCAGAACTTAGAAACTCAGCTAAAGGATTAATTAATATCAAGAATAAAGATAATGAATGCTTCAGATGGTGCCACATAAGGCATCTAAACCCACAAGATAAAGATCCTCAAAGAATTAAAAAATCTGACAAACTATATATTACAAACTTAGATTATTCAAAAATTGAATTTCCAGTATCACAAAAACAATATAATAAAATAGAAAAGCAAAATGAGATTAACATTAATGTATTTGGGTATGAAGATAAACAACCATATCCTATCTATATATCAAATGAAAAGTTTGAAAATCAAATGAACCTACTATTGATAACAGAGGGTGAAAATAAGCATTATATTTTGATTAAAGACTTCAATAAATTCATGTACAATCAAACGAATCATAAAGAGAAAAAACATTTCTGCATGTATTGTCTCCAGTGTTTCAGTTCAGAAAAAATTCTAAACAAACACAAAACCGATTGTATAGTCATCAATGGTAAACAAGCTATTAAAATGCCTGAAAAAGGTGAAACGATTGTATTCAAAAATCACCACAAACAGTTAGCTGTACCATTTGTTATTTATGCTGATTTCGAAGCTATCACAAAAAAAGTACAAGGTTGTAGACAAAATAATGATAAATCATACACTGAAGCTTATCAGACTCATGAAGACTGTGGTTACGGTTATAAAGTTGTTTGTTGTTATGATGATAAATATACAAAACCAACACAGGTATTTAGAGGTGAGAATGCTGTTTATAAATTCATGGAAAAAATGCTATATGAAGTGAACTACTGTAAGAAGGTTATGAGAAATAACTTCAACAAGCCATTAAAAATGACTAATGAAGATGAACTGTGCTTCAAACAAACTGATAAATGTCATATTTGTGATAAAAAATACACGGATAAAGACATACGAGTCAGATACCATTGTCATATTACTGGAAAATACAGGGGATCAGCTCATCAAGAATGCAATTTAAAACTCAAAATTAAACCTGAAGATATTAAAATTCCTGTTATATTTCACAATCTGAGAGGTTATGACAGCCATTTTATAATGCAACAGATTGGTCAAATAGTAAAAAATCATACATACAAAAATAAGAAAGGAGAAGAAAAACAGATGAATATAAATGCAATACCAAATAATATGGAGAAGTATATGGCTTTCATGTTAGGTAATCATCTAACATTTATTGACAGTTTCCAATTCATGAGTCAATCACTTAGTAGTCTAGCAAACAACCTTCCAGCAGAAGCCTTCAAATATACATCAAAAGAATTCCAAGACAAAAGACTTACATTGATGATAAAAAAGGAGTATATCCTTACGATTTCATGGATAGCTTTGAAAAATTTAATAAAAAAGAACTACCAGCAAAAGAAGACTTTTACAGTATCCTTAATAATGAGAATATCATAGATGAAAATTATGAACATGCTCAAGATGTGTGGAATACTTTTAAATTAAAATCGATGGGTGAATATCACGACTTATACCTTAAAAGTGATGTTCTTCTATTAGCTGATGTTTTTGAAAACTTTCGAAAGACATGTATGCAATACTATAAGTTAGATCCATGTCATTATTTTACCAGTCCAGGTTTGTCATGGGATGCTATGCTAAAAATAACTAATATTAAACTGGAGCTAATGGTTGATATTGACATGTTTCAATTCATTGAAAAGGGAATAAGAGGTGGTATAAGTTATATCACCAATCGGTACGGAAAAGCAAACAACAAATACATGAAAAAATATAATGAGAAGGCGCCCTCAAAATATATCATGTATCTTGATGCTAACAACCTTTATGGTTGGGCTATGTCACAATACCTACCAACAGGAGGTTTCAGATGGATGAGTGAAAAAGAAATCAATAACATTGACTTAGCTAAGTATAAAAAAGACTCAAAAAAAGGGATTAATTTTAGAAGTTGACTTAGAGTACCCTCAAAAATTACATAATAGTCATAATGACTACCCTCTAGGACCAGAGAAGGTTAATGTAACCAAAAATATGCTGTCAAAATATTGTAAAAAGATCCAAAAAAAGTATAATATATCAACAGGTTTAGTTAAAAAATTGATTCCAACATTAAGTAATAAAGAAAAATATGTACTTCACTATAGAAACCTTCAATTATACACTGATCTTGGTTTGAAAGTCATAAAAGTTCATAGAGTGCTTGAGTTCGACCAGTCACCATGGCTGAAACAGTATATCGATTTCAACACTCAGAAAAGAACGAATGCAAAAAACACATTTGAAAAGGATTTCTTCAAGCTCATGAATAACTCTGTTTTCGGTAAAACGATGGAAAATATCCGTAAAAGAGTTGATGTAAGACTTGTAACTAATGAAAAGAAATTATTAAAAATAACTGCTAAACCAACTTATGTAAGTAGTAAAATTTTCAATGAGAATCTGGTAGCAGTGCATAAGATCAAAGAAACACTAACCTTAAACAGGCCGGCATATGTAGGTATGTGCATCCTCGATCTCAGTAAGACACTAATGTATGATTTTCATTATAATTTTGTTAATAAGAAGTATGGAGATAAAGCAAGACTACTATTCACAGATACAGACAGTTTAACATATGAAATTGAAGCTGAAGATGTTTACATGGACTTTTGGAATGATAAAGATAAATTTGATAATAGTGACTATCCAGAGAACTCATCATTCTATGATAAAACAAATAAGAAAGTAATCGGTAAATTCAAAGATGAGGCTGCTGGTATACCTATAGTTGAATTCATTGGATTGCGATCAAAAATGTATAGTTATATAAAAGATAATAACAAAGGTGGAAAAACAGCTAAGGGGATTAAAAAGAACATTATTAAAAAGAATATTAAACATACAGACTATAAAAACACACTATTTAATAACAAGCAAATGCATCACGAAATGAAAAACTATAAGAAGTCAAAACCATCAACTTGCAAGCTATGAAATAAATAAAGTATCACTCAGTTGTTTTGATGACAAAAGATATATATTAGATGATGGAATCAATAGTTATGCATACGGACATCATAGAATCAATTAAATTTTAATCTCTTTACTTTCTTAATATATTGGTATCTATTATGTAGAGAAGATATAATTCTATTTCCTTGGATCCTTTAGAATGTAATCATTATAAAGGAATAAACCAAATCAACCATCAGAGAATGTCACGCAAAGGAAATCACGCAATGAATAAAACACACCATTTGTTTTAAATTACATATAGATTTCAAAAATCTGATGTATCAATGCGCTGGTACCCCCATGTTCTATACTACTTTTGAGCAATTATTAATAGCATAAGATCGGTGAACGAACTAAGGAGTTCAAGACCCAGGCGAAAACGCCATCTCAAGCGCTTTCTACCGCCCTAGCATTACCAATATTATTCTAGCCTGCTTTATTTAATCCTTTATGTGTTTTCATATTTTGTATTATTTGTTATTTAGTTGTTTGTTTTTGATAAAGTAATGAGGAGTCTAGCTATATCTATGCTGAACTAGATGTTCCTGCATATTAAGACAGTTTTAATTTTTTTAATTTTGTCACTTGAAAATGATGTGATGGCGACCATCGAAACGTGTTAAACTTTTCTCGCTAATTTGTATCCTTAAATGCATAAATATATTGTAACAAAAAAAGAAGAAGAGGGGCGCAGTGATTTACACGACTAACAATCTGTTGGTCTTGGTAAGCGAAAACATACGATTATTAAACAATTCTTAAAAGCAAGTTGGCATTTTCGAGCCAAAAATTAGTCATGGCGCGCAACATTTCTGCCGGTTTATTGATGTTTTTTCGCCGATCGCACAACTTTTTCGTTGAGAGTTTTTAAATTAAAAGATCGAGGTGGCGGAATTAATCCTTCTCGTCGATGCAGCAGGTAAGTTTGCTTCAGATTTATTACTGTTAATTTTCACAATACTGGGAAATACCGGTAGCTTATAGTGGTATTCCTGTTCAGCCTGTTTTATAGGCAAAGTTTATAAACGTTCAGAACTTTAGTGCAACAACAACCCCAACATTAATGATTTATCCACAGTACTCGTTTATTTGGAATATAGTTTTAAGTTTGATCACATCGTTCTTATCTCGGGTGTGTCGCCTGATCAGGACAAGTGATCGGGTGTGTCGCCTGATAAGAACAAGTGATCGGGTGTGTCGCCTGATAAGAACAAGTGATCGGGTGAGTCGCCTTCGCTTTGTTTAAAACTGACTGAAGTGCAGGACATTTGTTTCTGTTTTTTGTATCAAGCTTTTCCTGACTGATCGATATTTTTGTCAAATTTTAATATAGAGCTAGAGAGAAAATTGACATTTCAGAATTTTTCTGTTGCACATAGGGAATGAATGTTGACTGCCTTGATTTTTTGTTGAATTAGCGTAAATTGTAAAATCGTAATGACGGAAAAAAAATTGCAGGGCTTTAGAATATTTAAAAATAGTCAGTTGTTTTCGAAAGATTCATTGTCTGCAATAATAAATTGATGTAACGCAATACGTCAGGGAGAATAATCTCAATAACGTAATAAAAGCCGGACAACCAAAGGTTTTTGGCATGAAGGTTAAGCATCAATAATTACGAGTTGAGTGTTTGTGTACTCGGTCTGAATCGAGTCCAGCTACGAAATTTCAAAACGGCCAAAATGACTGAAGGGTTTGAACTGGATAATGTTTATAAAACTAGCACATCGAATTGTTTTAAATGGTGTTGATTTTTTATGAAAAATTTCGGCTTGACGTTCTCGTCGCCATTGGTTCAGCTGCTAGAAAAATTGGTTAATTATGATATATATGCGTTGGGTGGCCAAACGGACACGCAAGCTTACTCGCAAGTGCACGCAAGCTGCTTCAGTACTCGAAACTGAGTAAACAAAAAGACTACCTATTTTGGTTCGGTTTGGCTCGCCAGGCCCTCCCAAAATAAACTTATTTGGTGTATAGCGTTGTGTAGTTTATTTGTTGTGGAGTGGAGACAAAATATTGGTTAATTATCATATATATTGCTTTTAACCCTATTCTGCCTGGGGGGGGGGGGGGGGGGGGGGGGGCAGAAAGTGCACGCGCTGACTTCAAATTTATCGTACTTAAAGAGCATTCAAGCAATCATAGCCAAACTTTATGACTTTTCCTAAAATTATCTGAGAACATTTTAGTGTGTCAATATTTTGATGACGTGACTTGATGTTTCAATGGCAACCAAGTTTTGACAGGCCGTTTTAGCCAAATTTGGTATTTTCAGCTTAATTTTCAGTTTTCATGAGATTTCCGCTTTCTACGAATAGTTTCCTCCAAAGTCTTTGCAATTGTTGCAACCTTATATTGTTTTCGATGTTTCAAATCAAATTTGGTGATTTTCTGACATTTCTGAATAATTTAAAAATCCAAGATGGCGGATCCAAGATGGCGGACATTTTTAAAGTATAACGTTATTTTGGCGTGATATGATATCACAATTGATTCGTGATTGTCTCTAAAATAAACATGTTTGAATGCTTTATACACCACATAAGTTACATTTTTATAGCACAAATAACTTTCGAGATACAGGTCGTTTTACCCAAATTTGTTGTTTTTTTAGCTTAATTTTCAGTTTTCATAAAATGTTTGCTTTTTACGATGAAATATTTGCAAAATCTTTGTCGTTTTAGCATCTTTGTATTTTTCTTAATTTTTTCAAAACAAATTTGGAGATTTTCTGACATTTCTGAACAATTTAGAAATCCAAGATTTAGGATCCAAGATGGCGGATTTTTTTAACGTATGACGTCATTATGGCGTGTATGACGTCATAATTGACACGTGACTGCCACTAAAATAAAGATTTTCGTATGCTTTACACACCATGTAAGTTTCATTTTCTCAGCGTCAATACTTTTCGAGATACATAGGGGGGGGCACTATCTCCGCCCCCCCCAGGCTCAGGAACGAAAAAAAAGCCCAGGCAGAATAGGGTTAAACTTGCGTTGGGTGGCCAAACGGACTCTCAAGCTTACGCGCAAGTGCACGAAAGCTTCAGTAATTCAGTACTCGAAACTGAGTAAACAAGAAAACTTCCGTTGGGTGGCCAAACGGTGAAAAACTTGCGTCGATTTGCGCGCAAAATTTGATCTCGATCAAAGTGAACGCAAGTCATCGCAAGTCAACGCAAGTGCGCGCGACAACTTGCTTCTATTTTGCGTCTCCGTTTAATTTGGTTAGGGAGACAGTAATGTAACACAAATTTGTAGGAATTAAAAAAGCACCCTTCCACCTGGATGGGACCGGTATGTGTTTACCCGTTTATAAAACTCGCTTGAAACAGTGCTGTCATTAACATTTCTGAGACTGCAAACAGCTCACCCAAATATCAAATAATAATAATTTTTCCAAGGCAACGGCTTACTATTCTTAATTGGTATTGCATAAAGTAAACATTATTAAAAAGAAAAAGAAACTCATATCTTCGCAGCTGCATCGATAAATATATCTTTCTCTTAATATCTTTCACCCACAGTTCACATATATTTATGATTGGCATTTCATACCATTTCAATAAACGTTGTTTCCTTTTTCACGGTTTTAAACTTGTAGAAACGAGCTACCTTTAGCCAAACTCAGGACAAACTTATTTTTTAGCAGAATTTTTCAAGTGAAGAAAAAAAAATGGAAAACATTATCTAATTGCAAAGATATCGGTGACGTTACTATTGTTATTAATGTGCCAACCAGAGAACCATTGCCTACTTATTTTGTTTAATGGTTGGAAAATTTTGGATAACAAAAACAATGTGTGAAAACATATGTCCTCCCTTAACAAATACATCTCGTGTAAAATAAAAACTTGTAGACTTCTTTTACATCGATATGCCAACATTCTAATGAACTGACCCAGACTTGTGTCTAGTTGCGCAGGTTTAACGCTCCTTATATAGAAAGAGCATGCAGCTGTATCTATAATATGAATCTTTCATTTTATACCATGTACCCAGGGGCACCCTTCGTTTCCCAACACACTTTCGCTATCAGCTGGAAATATCGTATTTACTTTTGCATATCGCAGGTTTCAGGTTAGCGAGGAATCATGAAACGTATTTTAATTATACAGTAGACTCCTGCTATTTCGAACTGTCAAGGAGAACGGAAAATTGTTCGAGATAGCGGGGGTTCGAGATAGAGAGGGTGTGTCAAATTTCGTAATTTTCAACGAAACTAAACTAGTATACAAATCATCGACCTGTCGGTGCTCGCAAAGTCTGCTCTATAGGTCTATGTATCCAATATTAGCAATAAATACTGTTTGTCATTGTTTTTTTCTCATTCAACGAACAATACATGCTTTATTGTAAAGAAAAAAAACCCAGTGTATTTTATACAAAGTCCAGTATAACTGTAACAATTGTTATCCTCCTGCGAGTGCTTCTATAAAAAGCAAACAGCTTTGTACAACGAATACTGACCAACAGTACTTCACATCTGGCGGTCAAAATGAAGATTCAAAAGTGAATCAAATTAAGATTATGTAGGCTCGATTAACAACCGCTGTTTGGGAAAACGAGCCCACGCTCCTCCCCCGAAAAGACTTGAACGGCGACACAAATTTTCAATACCGTAAATCCTCGAATAAGCGCCCGGGGCGCTTATTTCAAATTTCCGGCTTTTCCCTTGTCAAGTCCATAATTGAACCAGTTGTATTTTTATAAAAAAAACATTTTCTGGCAAGAAGTCTGGAGTAATTCTTCCTTCTCGGGTTTATATTTTAAATTTCAAGATTTTTGGGGGGCGCTTATTCGAGGAGGGGGGCGCTTATTCGAGGATTTACGGTATGCGGTGTTGGCGTCTTCTTAAGTCATTCAACATCATAATTACTGCAGTTCGCGATAAGAGTTGTTAATTTATGCCACGGGAAGTGACTTTCACTTCGAAATAGCGGAGGAATCGAGATAACCGAGTTCGAGATAGGCAATAATAAATGACTGAAAACAGTAAACCAAGGGAAACGGGTTTCAGTTCGAAATAGCGGCGAGATAAAGGACACCTACACGGCCTTACGGCTTACGTTAGGAGTCCGACGGCTATGCCATGCAGATGAGGCCTAACAAGGCCGAAAGAGCTGTCCATGGTTGCCACTGCCCGGGTGATTTGGCTGTGCGCATGCGTAAGGTAATGGCCATACCGCGGAGTTGGTGTATTAGTGTGCTATCTGCAGTTTATAGTTTCCTAGGATTCGAGATAGCCTGGGTTCGAGAGAGCGGGTGTCTACTGTATTCCACTAGTTATTTGATTTTCGCTACACCGTGCTTACTCCAAACACATTTTCGCTGGAAAGACCGTATATTCTTGTTGACCTCTATATAATTTTACTATTGCAGGTTTCACTTGAAGTTATATCGCAACATGCCATTTGAAGACGTAATTAAATATGTCGGTGACAGCATTGCCCAAGAGAAAAGCAAACGAGCCAGGTTACAAGACCTGGACTTGCTTGTAGTGGACAACTCAATCTGTGAGAGCACTGTGGGTCAGCTGCGTGGACACACACTGGAAAACAAGTGGAATATTTACAACGAGGTTAAAAAGTGCGGATTCAAGTTCATCGTCGTAGCTGCCTTCTCGCACATGACACGCGTGGACGACACCTTCACCCGTGAGATCGTGGCTAAAGGCGAAGACGTGAACAACCTGTTTGCCTTCACTGAGGTAATTGAGGAAGTCAATGATGGTATCCCTGACACTAAAACTACTCCAGTGGGTCTGAGTAAGATGCAAGAGGTAGGATTGATCAATCCCATGATCGAGATAGATCTCGCCATCGATTCAATCAACTGGGATGTCTTCACCGTGCAGGACATGTGCCAGCTGTTGGTGCAGAGGTTTAACTGGAGCCGAAAGAAGCTGTCACCCAATACCAAGATCATGGTCAATCTAAGAGATTTCCCTGATGCCATGGTTTATCAAATGGGGCGATTGTTCACCGTTGTGGACTTCCTGGCATCCTTGCCTGCTTCTGAGCGTCCTTTTGGGATCATGTTCGAGGAGCCAACTGGCAAGTACTTACCTGAGGAAGTTGGAGCCTGGACCGCGGGTAAGCTGGCTCACTATTACTAATGACTCTTGTGTAACACATTTGCATTGCACTTGAACAAGTATTAGGCTGGACACTGACGTAGGTAATTAAGGAACATTTTCGTCAGTTATGTTCTGGAACCACTGTCGAACAAATGAAGAACAGCAAAACGCAATAGTGCATTCGATAGGTCCATAATACCCATACATCCAACGAGTGTATCGCGCAATAAGCATTCAAGCCTCTTGCTGACACTATTCGGGATAATTGTCTTTTTATAACAGTTCTAGGAAGTATTCTGTTTTTATTATTCAGGTGTGCGTAAGATCATGGACTCCCGTGGATGGTCTGGTAATCTTCTGGCTCATGTTCACAAGAAGTGGGCCCTCGGAGATATGACCCAACTTGAATGCCTTGTAAACGGAGCGAATGGCATCTGGGCGAGCGTGTGTGAGGAAGGTGCTGGTCTGGGCCACGCGTGTTCTACAGTGACGCTGATGAACCTTGTGCGAATGGGTAACACTAAAGTCCAGCAGCGTTACAAGTGCACAATGCTGAGGGACGCTGCAGCTAATGTGACTAAGATCACCACCGGGATGCCTCCTCATCCCAAACAGGTAATTGGCCATGGTCTGGTAGTTGGTCTGGTAATTGGTAAAAGCGTACTTGTCTGCCTCGTGTCAGTTAGGATTCTTAACCATGTTATGTTCATTTACAATACTTGTTTTTAGTACAGGATGTACTTTTGTGATGATCAGAGTGGGGTCGTTCACGATAACCCGCTTTATAACATAGAGGGCAAAATTACTGAATTCTGATTGGCTGAGACAGAGGGCATTTTTCATTAATTTTGGTTTGCCCGGGGCAAAATTACTTCATCCTAATTGGACGAGCGGCAAAATTCCTCGCTCCTAATTGGCTGAGCGCGCTGCACTTAGTTGGCTTCTTGACGGCGGGATTTTGAGCAGAATTTTTCAAACACAGCGCTCGCTTGTACGTCGCTTCGGAGTTTGACTTCAGTTTCCCGAGTTATTTGATGAAAAAGGAATGAAAACCGGGTGATAGCTTGAAGCGAAATTCCGAAAGCTGAATCTCAGTGTTTCACTCGAAACAACAGTAGATTATTTCAGTTGAAAACTAGAAAACATCAGTGAGACACTTGGCGAGTTTGCGACGAAATTCATTCATGGCGGCCAACTGACTTCTTCGCTTCACTTCTGTTATACGGGCTTCGTCATGTGCAACCCAGAGTAAAGAGCACAGAGTTTTTTTCAAAGAAAGAAGAAGAACAAATTAAACGGGAGAAATTACCTATACAAACCGCCAGGCGGTGTCGGACACGGTTCACGTGACTACATTCGTCCAATCACGCGTCAGCTGGGCGATACTAATGGCGGACGTGTTTTTGTGTCGTGAGTGAGGATAGCTCGTCCTTTTTCGGTGGATTTCTTCTGTTATCGAGCGATTCAGTTCATCATTTTCGGAGATCTGTTAGAGGATTACCTCAGCAAGCTATGGTTCAAGCTATAAGTTCAGGTAAGCATTTTTCGTATCACAATTTGTCAATGAAAACCGAGCTGTCTTGGAAACCTTTGTTTATCATTCGCGTGTAACATGGGTACACATATGGCGTTTTCTTTGCTAAAGGTGATCAGTATCTTAGATTATTTTTACACAGAAATGAAGTTGGATAGTTAAGTTTGTCGGCGGGCCCAGGCGGGCCCCTCCGTTTTAACGGTCAAAATTGGACTTGAAGTTGTAGCTTTTTTCGTGTTTCGTGACATGTCCTTTTGATTTCGCGGGAGTGATCAGCACGAGTTCACACTACTGTTTTCGAGTTATATTCGTTTCTTTTCACATGTTTGATCATGTTTTTTTTCTCCATTTGTTTGATAGGTTTTAGCAGCCTAAATGCCCTTCGTGACAACAGAGGATCATTTCCAAGATGCCAAAATATGTTGCTATTTCTTTATATTTTTGTATTGTTATTCAAAACACTGCTCCACTTGGGACCTCTTCCTCCAACTCAGTGTCCAACTTTAGCCAACTTTGATTGTGATTATGTTTATATCTGTTCATAAACTTGCTGATAATCTGTGGATAATATCTCTGGAGGCTGAGTTGTAAGAGACTAGCATTTATTAAATCCATTAGATTGTGGAAATGAAAAACAATAACAAATAGCCTGAGTTCAGATTGAATATATTGAATACACTGTATACAGCAAGGTTTATTTAGTAGCTTGCACTGAGGTTTCAAGTGCTTCAAATAAGCATATATACTTTTCTACAAAATTTGGCTGCTCGACAGAAGGAGCTGGTTTCTCAGGCTCTCAGGATCTCTCAGCCACCTGTAATTTCATCTCCTATTTTCTTAACCAAAATTTAATTCAGGCACACTTGCATAGTGCTTTTTGTGTTCCAAGAGTGAAATTGGGTTAGTGGTCACCTGGCCATTCACAGGGGTGAACACTTTTATTTTGCTGTCCAATCAGACAAGAAATAAAACCACAGGGATAATACCATTATTAGGGTTTGCAGTTTATATATCTTGGATCTCATTGGTTTTCCTGCATGGCAGTCAAATTACAGTGGAACCCTGCTTTACGGACACTCATTAATATGGACACCCTCTTATTACGGACAGTTTTGTTTGTCCCGACGACACATATTTTCTCTTATATCAGCCTGCTTAATACTGACACCCGGATAATACGGACACTTTTCCATGTCCCTTTGGTGTCCGTATTAACCGGGTTTCACTGTATTTCCAGAATGTTTTGTTACAGTCGCACTTTCTGATTCGCACTGTTACTGCAAGGGTTTAGCGCAAGTATTACACAAGTTTCTCTAACGTGTGATAGCCTGTGAGCTTCACCAGTAGTTCATCCACTCATGTGCAAACCTGGCAACATGAGCCTGAGCCTTCTTGCAGGCCATTTTAGTGAAATAAAATGGAAAAATGGTCCCTATAAAGTAAATGACTGAACCCTTGAGCATGAGGACTGCAACAATAATAGAATGTTGCTTTTATAGTCTTATGCTGAAGATGTCACACCTTCATTTTATCCCTCTATGGATGCTGCATCTAAAGGTGGCACACATGAGGGGAATAGTCGCAGGGACGTGAGTCCCTACAGTGTACGACTAGTCCCGGGCACCAAGTTCCTTCGTGTGAACAACCCTATGACTTGTCCCACAAATTATGAGGGGTATATTGTAATGGTAAATAAAATAATTCAAACTGGTTGAATTGAAGGGACTATCCCCTCAAATTGTGCTTGTACCCTTGTGTGTACTGTTCATGCGACTGGTCCCTGTGACTAGTCACCGGACTGTCCCCTCATGTGCGACTAGTCCTTTTGTGTTTGTGCAAGTGTGACTAGTCCCCTCGTGTCTGCCAACCTTGAGGATATTGAGAAAGGAGGCCGAAGCAGATTTTAATTTAGGTTATATTTGTTCATACTTGATATGCCAATTTGAAATATTATTGTACTGGCACAAAACTTGCATACACAAAAATATGTCACACAAAAAACCCAGCACAAAACGTGTGTACAGGGACAGTTAATCTGGATGGCATGGATCCAAAATTGCTGGTCAGGACCTGCTTTTGAGCAGGTACAATGGTGCAATTAAACTTACTAGATAAAACATAAACCTCTGGCATCCAGGATAATTCAAAATGGATCCTGTGCAGTGTGAACAATGCATACATGTAGCTTTCGATATTTCATGAAAGACAGAAACTGTCCAATATATTGCAGTGCCATAATTCCAAATCCACACCGAGTGAAGTAGTACAACTGTAGAACTATTATTTAGGTGAAAAGCTTTATTTCCATTGTATCAAGCTTATACCTTAGTGACAGACATCGATCCAAATTTACATTCAGCAAAACATCGTTCAATTCTCGAGATTTAACTCAATTTATTTCCATGTACACGTTCACACAACTAGAATGAGAAAACTATAGGACAAAATCGGGTGGGCATGAGTTAAAACTTGGTTTCGACAAAAAGCTACAGGATTTGAACGATGAACGAACTACGACATCGCCGAAAAGCTTATCCGGTCGAATATTCATCGCTAAGTCCGTTCCTTGAGCACAAATGAAGCAGTTGTAGTCGTGAAGAAAGTAGATAAATATATGGGATGAAACAGCGGGCAGATTTCTTCAAGAAATGTATCGAACCGCGGAAAGCTGAGATGTTTACTGCTCGCCGACATGTTGCAAATGAGCTCGCGATCAATTTTCTCCCAGCATGCTTCGCGACGCGTGTCCAACACCGCCTGACAAACCGCTAAACCGCTAATTCGCTAAGGTGTAAACTTTGATAATCAATTAATTAATTAATATTAATTAATAACTCATGCGTGGGGCACGCGTGTACACCACGCAAAACGTGGGTTATCTATCTGCGTCATTATTACTAGTATTTAGCAAAATATATATTTGTTTCTGACAACGCTTTGCTCTCCTTGTGGTAGCTTTCTTTCTAGAATAAGGTGCTTACATGTAAATTTACCGTTTTACGCATGCGCTGAAGCTCTGTAGTGCATTACTAACAACAAGTACAATGTAAATAAAAGGTGAAGCTTTGAGGTAGATAACAAAACAGTTTGGTATTGAAGGAAAGTAAGTTATCGTTTCTCTCCGGTCTCCAGTGAGCAGTTCAAACAGAAAAAAGAGTTCAAACTATCTACATTTGCTCGAGATTTTCCACAGATTTTAGCATAAAATGTTTTAAAAGTTCTCAACCTCTCAAATATTACTGCAGACCCGTGACGCCTAGTTTAATTAAAGTAGACTCGCGGCGCCTCTGATTTCACGGGAGAGAATTTTCGGTTAAGCAGCGCTGTTTATAATTCTTGGCATGCGCCATTAATAAGTAGCTCTCCAAAAAAATCAAACTATCTATATTTTCCGAGATTTTCCACAGGTTGTGGAAGAAAATGTTTCAAAACTTCTCACTTCTCAACAAAAGTCCGTAACGCCAAGTAAAACCGCAAATTAATTAAATTAGACTTTGAGGCACCTCTAAAGGCTCTAATTTCACGGGAGAGAATTTTCCATTTCTCTAAGGAAACGAAAATTATTTGGAGAAATCGGGAGTTCGAAATATCGGGGTTAAGATTACAGTGAAACAAATCCAAAATAAATGACTTTTGGTTCGAGCTTATCGGGATGTTTGTACGAAAAACGAAAGCATCATGTTACATTCCTGCATGCGGAAAACAAAAGTATCATGTTACAATCCTGTGTAATTAAAACAAAAGTATCATGTTTGCTATTTTAAAATAGGGGTAAGTTAAGAATATGGGTTCTAAATAATTATTGTTGTCTTCTCGATTCAGAATTATTTTTATCCGATTCAAAGCATTTGTTTTAATTCCATCGGTTATTTCGATGTTTACGTTCACCGCTCGATTTAGAAATTATTTGTTTGGTTTGGTCCTTTTGTTAAGTCAACAAACGTAATTATTATTATTTTTTATTTTTATTTTTATTTTTTTAACAAAACAAACGTAATTATATTAAAGCAGAGCCAATGAAATTCAACTGCTCCCACGGCTCACATTCCACCAAAACGCTAGCCAAGAAACACAAGACGAGGGGAACGCCACAATGCACGGAAAGTGAGTGATATTGCTTACGAATAAAATTGCTAATTCTAAACAAAGAGTTCGTTAAAATAATTGCTCTGCATTGTAAAACCTGTTTCATTTGTGGAATTTGTTAAAACTGGTTGCGAGTGAAACTTTGTTTTTAACATCAGATGGCGTTTTTCCGTGGGCAGTGAAGTCAAGAAAAAATTAATTGTTTTTCTTCAAGATAATTGAAGTGTTTGAATATTTTATTTAGTGTACTGCTGAATTGAATGTTGTTAAATTCAAGCACTTTAGTATATGAATAATAAATGTTTTGTATGCCTGGGTCAAAAGGTCATCAACAAAATTTACATGGATATTTGAAGCAGACTTACAGGAACGCTTTCCGATACAAAGGTGTAAAATTCACTATTTACCACCCATTTAAAACTGTTACCCTGAATATTTCGTTGTAAACCAGAACTAAAAGGGTGAATGTTTTAAATTTGAAATAAAGTATTTTTTCTTGACGTTGTCCCGTGTAACGCACATGTTCGTTTCAGCTGTCACGCATTCTTATCTGTTTCTTTGTCTAGTAGCAAATATAGGGAAGAAGTAACGACTTGATCAGACCCATATTTTTGTAGCAATGGGGGTTTGTACTCTTGCCCACCACCTTAGGTTGAGATGGAATGAAGTAGAGGGGGTGGGGGAGGGGGGCTGACAGCTACATGCCACCTGACATGTATATTGATTGGGGGGGGGGGGGGGAGGGGGTGTCCATTAATTACATTCTGTACTACTCCTTTGAGTCTCTGAGTTGTACTTATATGGCTCACGATGTAAACTACTGTGTTTACCAGTACAATTGTGTATAGCCAACAAAGTTAATTTTCTTAACAGGTCATCTATGGCGACAGGGCGCTGGACTTGGCATTCGACTTCGGAGGCATAGCTGGTGGTGCCGTTGGGGAAACTGACTTCGACATGGCCAAGTTCTTTGGAGAGAAAGCTCCAATTAGAATCAGCACCCTGTCTTCCGAACGCATGGTCCACGAGAGGCTACTAGACCTGTTTGGTGAAGATCCGCAGTTCACAATGGAAATGGCTCTTATCATGAAAGAGACCATGCTTACAGATCTGACTGTAAACAGGAAGGAAGAGTACATGAGTGCAGTGGGCATCGCTCTCCTCTTTGATCGATCAGGAGGAAAACTCACGGCCAAGATGGCTGATGTGATTGAAAAGGCTGAAGTAAAGAGCGTGCATGCAAGCAAGTAATTTCCTTATGTATTGTTTAGAAATGCCTTTTTAATCGCATTTTACATATGATATGTGCATGTTAAAGGTTTTAAGCACAATGCGATATAAATCCTGTCGGGATTAGAGTGAATTCTGCACGCCGGGTTGAAAATGTCATCGCGAACGTACTCTCGAGCTACAATTACCGTTCATCAATATGTTGGACTTTTAATGGATTATACGACTCAACACGAAGCAAGAAAGCTGAAATTTACTTCTACGACAGCAGAAAAGAGTAACAATTTGAAGCTGTTTTTTGAGCTGAAAACCGCAAATTATTCAATTTTCGAACTTTTTTAAATTTCGTCCGTTAAAAAAATCGTTGGAACTTTTAACTATTTTTCCTTAAGTTAGTACACCCAAAGGAATGTTTTGGCAAAATATAAAAAAATTCGAATTTTTTGAGTGTCTTCCGATTCTTGGCATTCTCGGAGAATGGCTCTTAAGGTATCAAAATTATATTTGGCAGCTAAGTAGGGTATCCTTATTGCAACACGAAAAATATAAAAATATCGCAAGAAGATGCATTTTCACATGTCGTTTTGAAAGCCCGAAGATTCCTATCTTCAGCACTTCGGTAAACACTTGAAACTTAGGAAACTTTGTAGGCAAATTCAAAATAAAAGCTATACTAGCGAAAAGCCCTGTTATTGTACTGTAACATATCAAAAATCCAGCTTGGGTAATTCAAAAGCCACCCGCTGAGAGAGGTAAACGCATTGGAATTTTTCCATGTATTTACTACAAAAATTGAAATGGTCACGCAACACAAGAAAACACATTTCAAATAGATTTATTGATTATGTCTTGTTTTGCTACAGTAGGATAGAGTTTTGTTTGAATACAAAATCTGATGTTCTAATGAGTTCTGTATTGCTCTATATTCCTATAAAAATGAATTCTAGAGTAGGTGATAATTAAAAACTTAAAGTGCCTATAACGTTTACCCAGTTATAATGGATTTCGAAAATTTATGTCTGTCTAAGACGTTTTGCGAAGAAATAAATCGTATTCTGTGTTTAATCTTTATTTTATCAGAGGACAAAATCCCCGAAAAGAGCCCATTTTCCGTCATTTTGAAAACAAAAAGGAGCAATTTATTGAGAGACTGGGCACTAGCTTGTGACGTCGACCCAGTATCACGGCTGCAGAGCTTTTCCTTGTTTATCACTCTATTCTCTGTATACCAAACTAGAAATATGCCGAGTAAATGTGTTGCGGGTGGATGTTCAGCCTTCCCAGATTTGCAGAAGGGTATAGTTCTGTATGCTATACCTTTCTTTGACGACGATCGTCCCGAAGCAAGGAAACACAGAAAGAAGTGGTCGATTTCGTAAAAAGCAAAAGGCCGACCCGAAACTCCTCAATATCGCTCCATTTTGCACCTAATATACCTTCATGCATATGCGTCGCTTCAGTTTTGTTGATGACGAGACAAGCCAGTGTTCCCAAGACTGAAATGAGACGATATCGGCATAAATGTTGTGCCAACTGTTCTGCGAAGCGAAGTGACCAGAAATCCAGTTGTGAGTGAAAGTGCCAAACGTCGCCACCGATCGACGAGCCGCGGTGAGAACTGATAATTTGTCAACTGTTTCGATCTTAATTCTTTATTTAAGCTTTATAATAACTTAAGCTTATATGTACAGCCAATAACAAACCTGCTGAAATAAATAGTAATACGTGAGACGCTCAAGAATGCGAAGTGGCGAATGGAGTCTTTGACATGTTGTGTCTGATTTGCACCATCAATGTTATATCACCAGAGAATAACTGATGTATATAATAATTTCTGGCAACTTACACTGTATTCTCAAAGTTTATTAGGTTTTAAATCTTTATAGTTTTACTCATAAGGAGTGCAATATTCAGAATGGTGCCTGGATTAGCATAGGGAAGTGATTTACTTGAATTTTTCAATAATTGAAATTATTGAGGTGAGGGAGCTAAATATAAATTTATGCAGAATTGAACCTGGCCAAAATATAATGGCACTTTGAATTGTCTGGTGTCTGTTTTGCTTATCCTCTTATTGCTCATAGCCTCTTAGTATATCTTGCTTGAACAGACAATGTGTCTTATTATCTCTGTAGATTATGTGGAGGATACACATGTTTGTATACAGACATTTCTTGTTGCTTAGGCCGGTTGCTATATGTAGGATTTGAGTGATGAATTTTCAATACAATGTTCTTCACGCAAACTGCCTATGAAAGGGCATACAAATGTAACCAATTGCCTAAAGAAATCAACTGCAGTTACCAGTAACATAAACAAGTCTGAATTATACTGAGAAGAATGAGAAGTATAGTGAGTACATTTGAGATAACACTCATAATGTATTGCATGCTACAATTTTTTGTAGCTCTAGAATTTGAATCACTCATCAATTTTGTTCTCAGCATTAATTTCAGAATTTTGTATGTAAAATAAAGTGCCAATTACCAATAACTTGTGAATGATTATTGCCTTATGTCTGTCGTACAGTAACTGCTATATATACCACTGTAAAACTAGTTATTCAGCAGACTGATAATTATTCCTTTCCTGCATGCATCAGTTTATTGCAAGAGACTGTTTATTGTTAAAAACAATGCTGTTCCTTCCCAACCCTAACGCAGAGCGTTCAAAAGTCAAATTTCCTGCATTTTGTTTTATAAAAACGCTGACAGCTCTCAAAGTTGTTCGTTCTACTGCAAAACAACTTATTAAGGGTGTTTATGGGAGATTTATCATTCTTTGGAATGTTTTTGCCATTTTGTCAGTTTGCCACGGGTGAATGGACTCAAATTTCCACCCTTGCAGGGCTATGTGTGGAATTTTTTTTATCTTTTTAATGGGTGGAAAAATTATTTATCTACGTGTTTTCTATCGAAAGTGGTTATTGGCTGTGGCACGATTACGATTTCACGGATGCACGTTGCACAATTTTGGGTTTACTTGAATCACACATCGAAAATTAAATAGTTAGAAAGCAAAGACGAAGCAGTGCGCTAAATCGGGCTGTGATATTCACTTCCAGGTGTTATTTAGCCATTCGTGCTCGGCTTTGTTATTATAATGATTCGCTAAAGATCAATAGCCACAGCATAGATATTCGTGTTACTCAAGCCTGCATTGCTAGTAGTCCGTAACTGATAACATCTTTTGCGCGCTCGAAGAGACGCTGTTTTGAGACGCTCTGATGCTTGATTGTTGCCGATTTCGGCTGTTTTGAGACGCTGTTGCACGCGCACTTGCACGAAATGATCTTGCGTGACATTGTAACAAATGTGTCTGTCACTACCAGATGTTATTATAAGGTTATATTGAGACGCACTTGCACGAAAGGATCTTGCATGACATTGTTTTATTAAACCAACGATGATAATGAAATTACAAATGTAGCAGCACTTCACTTCCAATATGGTAACCCTAGTTTTTATTCTATTCCTTTCCGACTAGCTGAACTTCAGACCCAGTTCCCTTCGCAAGCCTCTTGGGACAAGATTATGTCCCGCGTCGCTAGGGCAAGAAGTGCGCAGACTCCGTCAAAACTCGTTTCTGATTGGCCTAGCTTATTTCAGCGTCGCATCCTTTATATAGTGTGGGTTTTTCGATATCTTCACCATTCGCGGCCACGTTATCAGGCTTCATAGATTTAGCTCCAACAAGAAATGGCTTCGCGGCTGGTTTTATACAGTTCTGACTCTTCCTTGTCTGATGATGGAGAAAGAAGCCCTCCGCCAGATGATTTTAACCAAAAACCAGGGCCATCCAACGAATTCCCATCCCGATCCAACTATCACGAAAGCCACAAACGTGTTGTGCTCGACGTTCATAGCTCAGACTCAAATCCCGAAGACAGTGGTCCTGCAGATGCGGTCGGTGCGTTATTTTGCGCTGAGGGTTACAGACCTGATAAAAAACCTGAGGTACGTGGAATGAGCATTTCAATGGAGTTAGACCCGAGTCACGAGGATGTGATAATTCCGGATTTGGAGCCAGTCAGCGCCGAAGAAGAACAGCCCGATATGGCAGACCAGCGTGAAAACGCAGAACTGAGTGCCGAAGAAGAACAGCCCGATATGGCAGACCAGCGTGAAAACGCAGAAACTGAGTCATTCATTACCATCCTCGGAAGCAGTTCAAGATGACCGGCCCCAGTATGGAGCGAAAAGGAAGGCTTATGCTCTCAGCATGCGTGATTTACCGCCAGGTATGCGCACTTTCTTAGCCGCCGTGAGAAAGTATTTCACACAGAAGGTAAACTTGGAACGGCAGAAGGCGGCTGTGAGCGAAACAACATACAGCAAAGCCGAAGAGCGGATATTGTGTAAAGTAATTCTCGTTTTTTTTTGTAGCACGTTTAAAAAACGTAACTAACAGAAACTGAGCGTGAAATTAATTCAGTGCTTCCCATTTTTTTTTTTAACTGACATGAATGGAATTTGTCACACATTACAACTAAAATTTTTCTCTTCTGATTCACAGGCTATCTTGGCTATGTACAGAAAGCGATGGAGTTCGATGGATTGAACCCAGATGTTTTCATGCGTGCCATTCTCATCGAAGGATATGTCCATTATCTCAAGGTAAAAATCCACCTTGTATAATTTGGGGAGTGCTCGCTAGCCTCGTGCGCGAGATCAAGCCGCGCTCGTTTCTGCGTGGAAGGGTGGGAGACTGGGTTCGACAAGTTAGTGTCGGCCATGTTTTTGTCACTGACATTTGAAAATTTTGGTACACTTTGCATCTATCAGCTCTTTGCATCGTCAGGCTTGTAGTGAGTATGAAAACTCATTGTCGCCAGCCTACCAGGATTTCGTAACTCCAGTTACGATAACGAAAAAATTTGCTAAAAATTTCTCCCTTTAACCGCTTTGCGTGATTTTTTAGACTGGCGTGACTAGGGTCTAGCCCAGTCCCCTAGCAAGGTACATTCTATTGTAAGTTACACAACGTATTTTCCAAAAAAGTACAAACATCGTGAAAACGGAACTAGCGATCTTTAGGAAGTTTTAGCAAGAGTTTTGGACGAGGAAAGTGATCCAGAAGGGATGCCAAGCAGTGAGGAAATTGAATTGCATCTGGAGCTCGAAAATCGAACGATGAACCAAGATAAGTGTCACGAAATATTGCATCGATCGATCGAATGAACACAAATGCAACTGAAATGATATTTTGATTCGCTTTTTACATTTGAAAACCTTGTTTGATGCTTTGAATACATGTTAGGATTCATATTTCAGTAT
Organism: Desmophyllum pertusum; assembly: GCA_029204205.1. Lineage (NCBI taxonomy): Eukaryota > Metazoa > Cnidaria > Anthozoa > Scleractinia > Caryophylliidae > Desmophyllum > Desmophyllum pertusum. The sequence goes on along the minus strand of MU826829.1, from coordinate 17,262 downwards.
AGGGAGAGGAGAAAATGCGTGTCTATACATATGCAGTAGAACCCCGCTAACTCAAACTCCCAGTAAATGACTGAGCTTTATTTTTGCTATATCAAATTATTATTAATTTATACATACATAAGTTATAAGCTTACATACCAACGTAAACTTTATTTCAACTGATATCTTTGAGAAATTAGGAAAACAAACAAATAAATGACAAAACAACACAAAATTGCATCAACGATAAGATACATGATATGCAAACAGTAAACATGGAATGTCTCAGTTAAAATAATTATAAATGATTGAAAAAGGAAATTGTTCTGATGCTATCAGGCAGTTTCATACAGTAGTTTTGTTATCAAATGACAGTATGGTTGTTTCTCCCCAGGAAAATCGCCAATGCAGTTCAGCAACAATTTCAAATCACATCAGTTCTATTCTCTATCCAATAAAATTCGCAAATCGGGAGGAAGCACCAGATTTCAAAAAAGTGGCCATAATTTGCCAACTTAGAGCTCAGGCATCCCTTTTGGGAAAAGAAGGTCTCCTGGAACGCCCCTCCACTCAGGAAGATTTAGATGCTGCAAATCGCTGGCTACCTTGGTGAGTTGAAATTTATTAGTTCATACATTAATAACTGGATTCATAAATGGCAGGCACCCATGCGAAACTGCCTTGCTTGGCCACGCTAGTACAACAATGCAATAAAATCGGTGAACAGCCAGTATTATTGTAAGCTCTCAAGCGAAAATGTACACTACAGATACAGGTATCTGTTTGAGTGGCAACTGAACAGCAGTATAAATTGTTTTTTCACTCACATGATCATAGGGCTATACCGTTATGACAACCATTGTTAGCTGCCACATTGGTATTCCATCGTGGCAATGTTTATATTACGCCTAGTACATCTTTTACGGGTTTTGGACGACTTGTTTATTCAGCTTACAAACAAAGCCGTTTTGGCATATATGGTGTTTTGTCTCGTGACAAACTGTGGCCAAAAAACTGGATGAAAAATTGAGCTTTTACTGTTCCAAGTGTGGTGACAGACAAACTTATATCTGAGAGAAAAAGAAAATAGATCGCTGTGGTTAGTCACTGATGAAATTTAACTGATGAAATTTTGGAAATTGCACACTACAGCAAAATATTTTTATTGTCTTTACACTCATGACATAACAGACGAATGGCCATGTAATGTAATGTAAAACTTTATTAAAGTGTCAGTCGTTCTAGCGGCCATCTTCAAATTGTAACATTTTCTGAATACGAAGGCATTCATTACACAATTTACATGTACGATTCTGGAGATGGAGCACCAATATGGAGATGAAATTCCCTTCCCCCCCCCCCCCAAACCGTGACGTCACATGAAAACGCACTATTCAGAATTTCTGTGAGGATATTTATGTTAAGGAAATAAGGAAAAGTAGGGACAGCTTACATATACATCTGGGGAGGAGGGGGCTTTATAACTGGATTTCTTTTTCTGTTTACAGGTAGATGGGCCTATAACCGGGGGGAATTGTAACTGTGGGGAGGAGGGGCTTCTCTGCAGCAGTGTAGAGATTGATTAATCCTTGCTTTTGATCCGCAGGAATGAAATCGTCCGTGCTGTTGGTCTCCAGCGTGACAGATTTGAGTTGGCCGGGCCAATTAAATCGAGAGCCAGAGAGTGCTGCAACCTGGTGATGCTCAGCTTGTACGTATTTATTCCGCCATCTAGAGGCCTTGAAATAAGGACCCTCGAAATAGTTAACGAAGGAGAGGGCTTTGACCGAAGACAGTACAAAGACAGGAATGTCTTGCTGATCAAAGAAGATGGAATAGTGCTTTATATTAATAATTATAAAACTAAACGCTCCTCCGGACGGGATGAGCTTGCTCTGCAGGTTAGTCATTACCTGGTTGTTATAACCTATTATATAATAGGTAATTACATGTATAATGTGAGGGACATAACAAAATGTAATAATTATGTTTTAACAGGGAGCCCATTGCACTATTGTGTTTTTCAATGGGGCTGAGTGTAAACTAGAATAAAGATAGGCCCCCATGGCTTACTGACTTGCAAGAAAAGTATTGAAATCACCATCATAAGCTATAGGTGTTTTTAAACACCTATAGCTTATGATGGTGATTTCAATAACAGAAAATCCAGGCACTAAATATGCAGATTTAACCCTTTAAAGGTGCAGGCCACTTTATCTCCAGTTTTAACTTCACGATCCAACATTCCTTCAATTAATTAATTAATTAATTAAATATCTCTTTCAGAGAGAGGACGAGCTAAGTAGGATTTTGTTGGAATACATTAAAACCTTCCGTAGACACTTGACCAAAGAAGGAAGTGGCAAATACCTGCTCTTGGTAAGTTAGAGTTTTGAGAAGCTACTGAGTCGGTTATTTGTGTGTTACAGGATTTCAATTTATTACATGCACGGCCAAGTTAATCTGAAAAACATTGAAACAGTAGTTGGAATGTCACCTCTGTGTCTCTGCTTGATATTTTTTGTCTTTTCCTTTAGAACAAAAATGGAGATAAGTTCACCTGTGCTGCATTCTCTTCATATCTTAAGAGAGTGTTTTATGGGCTAACTGGAAAGATGGTATCAATCAACGTGTTAAGATCGTCGTTCATTACATGGGCATATTCAAAAAGGTAACAATAAACGCTATTTAGTTGAGAAATGATTTTTCCTTGGATTGAAAATCCAAGCTTAAATCAAAGTGTTCCGCTTTTTCGATTAGCACAGTAGCATTGATGCGGTTTCTTAAAAGGAGGAGGGAACTATAAATTGTCATATTTTTCAATACAGCTTAATGTGAAATGAACTAAAACATGGAAAACAAGTAATTAGTATCCTTTCTTCGCAGAGGGCTACCTGCGTAGCAAGCTCTCTGGGGGTGGGTGGGGTGTGGAAGGGAGGGAAAGAGAGCTTGCTAGGACGCCTTGGAATTTTGAATATCCGCGCTCAAAAAGTCGACTCAAAATGCTGATTGGTGGAGATTAATAATTGATTGATGTAGTTCTGTAATTAATTGAGTGAAATTCCTAACAAACAAATGGAGGACAAATATTCTGGCGGTTCTGCACTTTGAAACCCCTTTCGAAAGATATGTTTTTGGATTTGATCCGCTTAGTACTTTTCCAGAAACGACTATTGAATACAAACCATTGTGTTATGTAGAAAATTGAGACGACCACGAAGCTTCAATTAACATTACATTCTGTTTCGGTTTGCTCTAATTGGCCAAATTTTTAAAGCTCAAACAGCCAGAAGCGGCGGGGGGTTTTGATGTGCAGGCGACATTCAAAATTCCGAGGCATCCTGGCAAGATCTATTTCTCTCATGTGACCCCCTGAGAGAGAGAGAGAGAGAGAGAGAGAGAGAGAGAGAGAGAGAGAGAGAGAGAGAGAGAGAGAGAGAGCCAGAAGAAAGGGAACTTTTGTAACGAAAATAGGGAACTTTTGTAACGTAGGGAACTTTTGTAACGCTACTAGGGAACTTTTGTAACATTAGGGAACTTTTGTAACGTGACTAGGGAACTTTTGTAACGTGACTAGGGCAACGTTAAATTGCTTATCCAAAGCTTACTTCCCGTACACAACTAGCAAACTGAGGTGTTGGTATTGTCAACTCAATATAAAAAGACACTCATGATCATGTCCAAGAAAACATATTTCGTCTATCGGCGAGTAAGTTGTATCTATTTGCCGGTTGTTAAAATATCTCGAGAAAGTATACAAGTCAAGACATATTTCGATTCTATCCCATTTCCTAATGCGTTTCGACCTTTTCACTCTCGAAAATAAATTACATACTTGTACTTAATTACCCGAACGACCTAGGAAAAGATGACTGGAAACAACAAAATTTTTTATGCAAATAAAATCTTGAAAATACAACATCACTTTCGAGACGGATATAAACCACAGTCATAGGTACATCTACAACATTAAAATACTATTTTTTTACGTTTCAGATGGTGATCAATAGGAAAAATATCTAAACGATGTTGAAGTTGAAAATAATATGTAATTTCGTGTAGAATATAATCAAAATAAAATAGCATTTTAGAGTGCGAATACGCACAAAAGCGAGTGCAAATATGAGACCGCGCGCTACAGAAAACACTGTTGAAAGCCTATATTTTAGGAAATATATTATGTCGTATAATAAACAATTTAAAGACTCGAAAAAATAAAAACTGACTCGTAAAAATACCCACCGGTATTACACAACTTTCCGCTTAATAACCTCTTTGTATTTATTGCCTTACCAGCTTAATTTTACTGCATGGAATCTTAAGCTCCGAAGATGATGTTACGCCGTGATTTTTGCTTATTATTTCTGTCAAGAGACTCAACAAAACTAAACATATAGGGAAAAGTTTTAGAAGCGTCCATAATATATGTCACAAGTTTACTAAAACTACTCCAGGGGTAACTCAAACGAAGATCTAGTACATCATTTTCGCATACCATAACAACAACAACTTTAAAGTAAGACACTTAACTTACAATTAAAGGCAACGTTTGATTTGTAAATGGATGTTTATGGAATTTCAAAACGTTCAAGGCACGACTACATGAGTGTTTTCGGGCTTCCTTCAACTGTCGAGAAGATATGACTATTTCAGTGTCTTGCACTTTACAATGCGCCTCTCGTATTTGACGCGGTTAACTATGGTGTCCAAGGCCGCTTTCTTCAAGATCTGTTTGCCCCAATCTTCCTTTTGAAGAATTTATTTTCGCATACCATAACAACACTTTACCACTTGAAAAGGTAAGACACTATTAGGAGGGAGGGCGTACAAGTGAATGGGTGTGCGTACAAGTGAAGGGGGATGCGTACAAGTGAAGGGGGATGCGTACAAGTGAAGGGGAGTGCGTACAGTGAAGGGAAGTGGAGTGCGTGCAAGTGAATGGGAGTGCGTACAAGTGAAGGGAGTGCGTACAGGTGAAGGGGATGCGTACAAGTAAAGAGGAGGGCGTACAGGTGAAGGGGGTGCGTACAGGTGAAGGGGGTGCGTACAGGTGAAGGGGTGCGTACAGGTGAAGGGGGTGCGTACAGGTGAAGGGGGTACGTACAGGTGAAGGGGGTAAGTACAGGTGAAGGGGGTAAGTACAGGTGAAGGGGGTGCATACAGGTGAAGGGGGTGCGTACAGGTGAAGGGGTGCGTACAGGTGAAGGGGGTGCGTACAGGTGAAGGGGGTGCGTACAAGTGAAGGGGTGCATACAGGTGAAGGGGGTGCGTACAGGTGAAGGGGGTGCGTACAAGTGAAGGGGGTGCATACAGGTGAAGGGGGTGCGTACAAGTGAAGGGGGTACGTACAGGTGAATGGGGGTGCATACAGGTGAAGGGGGTACGTACAGGTGAATGGGGGTGCATACAAGTGAAGGGGGTGCGTACAGGGGTGCATACAAGTGAAGGGGGTGCGTACAGGTGGAGGGGTGCATACAGGTGAAGGGGTGCGTACAGGTGAAGGGGGTGCATACAGGGTGAAGGGGTACGTACAGGTGAATGGGGGTGCATACAGGTGAAGGGGGTGCGTACAAGTGAATGGGGTTGCGTACAGGTGAAGGGGGTGCATACAGGCGAAGGGGGTGCGTACAGGTGAAGGGGGTGCGTACAGGTGAAGGGGGTACGTACAGGTGAAGGGAGTGCGTACAGGTGAAGGCAGTGCGTACAGGTGAAGGGAGTGCGTACAGGTGAAGGGAGTGCGCACAGGTTAAGGGGGTACGTACAGGTGAAGGGGGTACGTACAGGTGAAGGGAGTGCGTACAGGTGAAGGGAGTGCGTACAGGTGAAGGGAGTGCGTACAGGTGAAAGGAGTGCGTACAGGTGAAGGGGTGCGTACAGGTGAAGGGAGTGCGTACAAGTGTAGGACAAACCACGACAAAGTGTTATCCAGGGCCTTGTTACGCGTGATTGTTAAGCGCATAGTTTTGAAAATATTCCTAAGCTGTGTGATGTAAAATGTAGAGAAAGAGTTGCTTATGTTATAAAGTATGTAACTGATGCATTTGCACTACATCATTTGCCCATGCACTAAGTTAAACTGTCAACTATTGCGTTCATATAGACTTATCTGTGTTTGCGCTTAATTACGTTGGTGTTTATAAAACCTTTTAGTAGTTTAAAAATCCCTTCCCTTTAAAAGGACAAATGTGAATTTTTTGATCACCTGTTCCTATTTGTACTAATGTTTAATTTGATTGTAATAATGTTAGGTATCTCTTGCAAAAATATGCCGAAACTACCATTTGGAACATCTAGCAAATAGGGAACTTTTGTAACATTGCCGCTTTTAAGACAAGGATAACTTTAAATCTTCATAAAAACTTACAAAATCAGCCGATTTTCCTCATTTTTACATTGTTGCATGGCCGAATGATTGCTTTTATGTCTGTAAAAATTTGAGCAAGATTGATTGATTATAAATGGTGAAATAACGTTTTCAAACTCGAGAAACAAAAAAGGAGCTTTTTTCCGATCTTTGATTCTTCTCATCGGCATGAAGAGTCAAACACTTACACGGCAGATTTTTCTGGCCGTGATATCTCCAATTTAAATTAATGTGGTAATCGAGAAGAATCGTGTGGCATATAAATGGTAAAGCAATAAGCTACATTTGGCCAAGAAACCAGATTTAAAGCTCTTAACAAAGTGCTTACCACAAAATCGGGCACATTTGTAACCTCTCAGGTGAAAATCAGCAGCTAAACTCAGTCATTTTAAAATGGTATTAACTGACCACTTGTATGCATTGGAATTTACATGTTGATGGTTATGTCAATCTTTGAATCATTTCGTCGCATACAGTATTGTTGAAGCTATCGCAAAGAGAGACAAGGGTTACAAAAGTGCCCGACTTTTTCTTCTAGAGAGAGAGAGAGAGAGAGCTTGCTACGCATATTTTTTTTTTGGAAGTCTGAACTTCAAAACTAGGTTTTCATTGTCTTCAAATACAACAGGGTTTAAATCTCTGCAACTAAAGATGTGACACACCATGGATATTACACATTCTGAAGTTAATAGTTTTTTTTTTAATGATCCGTAGTGACTGCACAGATGCTCTCAAATCCTCTTTGGCTGCAGCACTTAGACATTCCACTTTAGAAGCACAGCAAACATATGATAAGAGAACCGCTAATCAGAGGAAGGAACTTGCTGTGACCTTAGCCAGGGATTATGCTGAAGAAGAATTTGAGGACGGGGCAGAGCAAGGCCAATTCACCCGCCTGACAACTGTGTTTTCAAACCAGGTGATTTTGTCGGTTGTATCGAAGAGAGCAGCACCTTAAACTCGCCCAAAGTACTAATTGGCCAGGTTCATTCTTTGCATGGAAATGGGGATGTCTCCCTCCTTTGGCACAGGAAAATTGCTGCAGGCTTGTACTCACTTGAACTCGATGGGGAAGAATGGCTCGAAGCTAAGGAAAGTCTTACCGCAGTTTCGCTCAGAGCAGCCAAGAATCGTCCAGGCGTGTACCGCCTCGGAACTTCTATTAGACAGATTCACAAAGCGCTCGTTAAACATTAGGTAACAATTCAGCTCTTTGTTTCCCTTGGGAGAGCTCCGAAGCACTTTCCTCCAGTTGTAGTCGATTCAGGAATGTGATATGCCACTTTTTTATTTTTAAATTATTTTAATGGATGGTGGTTTGGAGATCTCATAGTCATGACAAAATATAGTGTTGTTGTTTTCCAAAACCAAATGGTTTTTGTTTGGTTTCTTGATTTGCCAATCAGAAAGTGATTTAGAGGACGCCAAAACTTCAGGAGATTTTGTTGGTTGTGTAGAAGAAAATTTATTCAAACTTGTACAAACCTGAACTTAATGGTGAAGGATGGCTCGAAGCCATAGGAAGTCTTACTCAAAGCAGCCAATAACCGTCCATCTGTGTACCCTCTCCAAACTTATGTTAGGCTGATTCACAAAGCAGTCAATTCAGCTCTTTGTTCCCTTGGAGATCTCCAAAGCACTTTCCTCCAGTTGTAGTTAAGTTGCCAATTTTTTTTTATTTTTAAATTCAGGAAAAAAGATATTTTCATGATAAACTATAGTATTGTTGTACAAGAAAATTTCTGCAAACTTGTACAAACTTGAACTGAATGGGTTTAGAATGGTTTGAAGCTATGGCAAACCTTTACTGCAGTTTTAATCAAAGCAGCCGGTTTTTGTTTTGAGTGTTTCAGCTTTTGGACACAATTAATTTTGATATGGGAAATTTTATCTATTCCCAATAATATTGACAGTTGGACAGAACAATACAATGAAGCCTGCTGGCTTGTCAGATTATTGTTTCATTTTAGTTGAAGCATCTGAAGCTAAGTCATTCATAAAAGATTATGTTTTGAATTTATGCATCTGTCTGAATGTCTGTTCCTTCTACCAAATAGAAAACGTTTTCCGTGTTTCCATAGAGTTAGGCCAACTTAAAGAGTGTTGCGTTAACTCTATGGAAACACGGGGAAAACATTTTCTGTTTTTTTTTTAATGAAATGAAAGCACAAAGTGATTTTTCTACGGTAAATGGTTTTGATCCAATCAGAGCGCACGTAGTATCTTGTTTATTTTACAAAACAAGTAAAGAAATGATAAACTCGAATTTAAAGTCTCAAAACTGCTAATTTCGCCGTTTTACAGCAAGCCGGGTTTGTTTTCATGAAGAATAGCGTGACCTCACTGAGATCAAAGAAATGTCCACTCTAGAACCTAAATTAACGCAGAATTTTTTTGAAGTCTGAACTTCAAACTAGGGTGAATAATAGCGGGTTTTCATTCTCCTTTTGACCCATTTAAGGTTTCCCAGCACCCTCTCATCACGCGGAATATGACTGATTTATTTCGTCATTTCAGTATCTAAATTCTCTACCAAGTTTCACCACCCAAAACTGTACCCCTCTTATGACGCGGAATATGACTGATTTATTTCGTCATTTCAGGATCTAAATTCTCTACTAGTTTCACCTCCCAAAACTGTACCCCTCTCATCACACGAAGTATGACTGATTTTTTTCGTCATTTCACGATCTAAATTCTCTACTAGTTTCACCTCCCAAAACTGTACCCCTCTCATCACGCAGAATATGACTGATTTTTTTCGCCATTTTAGGATCTAAATTCTCTACTAGTTTCACCACCCAAAACTGTACCCCTCTCATCACGCGGAATATGACTGATTTATTTCGTCATTTCAGGATCTAAATTCTCTACCAAGGTTCACCTCCAAAACTGTACCCCTCTCATCACGCGGAATATGACTGATTTTTTTCGTCATTTCAGGATCTAAATTCTCTACTAGTTTCACCTCCAAAACTGTACCCCTCTCATCACGCGGAATATGACTGATTTTTTTCGCCATTTTAGGATCTAAATTCTCTACTAGTTTCACCTCACAAAACTGTACCCCTCTCATCACGCGGAATATGACTGATTTATTTCGTCATTTCAGGATCTAAATTCTCTACTAGCTTCACCACGAAAAACTGTACCCCTCTCATCACGCGAAATATGACTGATTTTTTTCGTCATTTCAGGATCTAAATTCTCTACTAGTTTCACCTCACAAAACTGTACCCCTCTCATCACGCGGAATATGAATGATTTATTCCGTCATTTCAGGATCTAAATTCTCTACCAAGCTTCACCAAAAACTGTACCCCTCGCATCACGCGGAATATGACTGATTTATTTCGTCATTTCAGGATCTAAATTCTCTACTAGTTTCACCTCCCAAAACTGTACCCCTCTCATCACGCGGAATATGACTGATTTTTTCGCCATTTTAGGATCTAAATTCTCTACTAGTTTCACCTCACAAAACTGTACCCCTCTCATCACGCGGAATATGAATGATTTATTCCGTCATTTCAGGATCTAAATTCTCTACCAAGCTTCATCACCAAAACTGTACCCCTCGCATCACGCGGAATATGACTGATTTATTTCGTCATTTCAGGATCTAAATTCTCTACTAGTTTCACCTCCCAAAACTGTACCCCTCATCACGCGGAATATGACTGATTTATTTCGTCATTTCAGGATCTAAATTCTCTACTAGTTTCACCTCCCAAAACTGTACCCCTCTCATCACGCGGAATATGACTGATTTATTTCGTCATTTCAGGATCTAAATTCTCTACTAGTTTCACCTCAAAAACTGTACCCCTCTCATCACGCGGAATATGACTGATTTATTTCGTCATTTCAGGATCTAAATTCTCTACTAGTTTCACCACCAAAACTGTACCCCTCTCATCACGCGGAATATGACTGATTTATTTCGTCATTTCAGGATCTAAATTCTCTACTAGTTTCACCTCCCAAAACTGTACCCCTCTCATCACGCGGAATATGACTGATTTATTTCGTCATTTCAGGATCTAAATTCTCTACTAGTTTCACCTCCCAAAACTGTACCCCTCTCATCACGCGGAATATGACTGATTTATTTCGTCATTTCAGGATCTAAATTCTCTACTAGTTTCACCTCCCAAAACTGTACCCCTCTCATCACGCGGAATATGACTGATTTTTTCGTCATTTCAGGATCTAAATTCTCTACTAGTTTCACCTCCCAAAACTGTACCCCTCTCATCACGCGGAATATGACTGATTTATTTCGTCATTTCAGGATCTAAATTCTCTACTAGTTTCACCTCCCAAAACTGTACCCCTCTCATCACGCGGAATATGACTGATTTATTTCGTCATTTCAGGATCTAAATTCTCTACTAGTTTCACCTCCCAAAACTGTACCCCTCTCATCACGCGGAATATGACTGATTTATTTCGTCATTTCAGGATCTAAATTCTCTACTAGTTTCACCTCCCAAAACTGTACCCCTCTCATCACGCGGAATATGACTGATTTTTTTCGCCATTTTAGGATCTAAATTCTCTACTAGTTTCACACCTCACAAAACTGTACCCCTCTCATCACGCGGAATATGACTGATTTATTTCGTCATTTCAGGATCTAAATTCTCTACCAAGCTTCACCTCACCAAAACTGTACCCCTCTCATCACGCGGAATATGACTGATTTATTTCGTCATTTCAGGATCTAAATTCTCTACTAGTTTCACCTCCCAAAACTGTACCCCTCTCATCACGCGGAATATGACTGATTTATTTCGTCATTTCAGGATCTAAATTCTCTACTAGTTTCACCTCACCAAAACTGTACCCCTCTCATCACGCGGAATATGACTGATTTATTTCGTCATTTCAGGATCTAAATTCTCTACTAGTTTCACCTCCCAAAACTGTACCCTCTCATCACGCGGAATATGACTGATTTATTTCGTCATTTCAGGATCTAAATTCTCTACTAGTTTCACCTCACCAAAACTGTACCCCTCTCATCACGCGGAATATGACTGATTTATTTCGTCATTTCAGGATCTAAATTCTCTACTAGTTTCACCTCCCAAAACTGTACCCCTCTCATCACGCGGAATATGACTGATTTATTTCGTCATTTCAGGATCTAAATTCTCTACTAGTTTCACCTCCCAAAACTGTACCCCTCTCATCACGCGGAATATGACTGATTTATTTCGTCATTTCAGGATCTAAATTCTCTACTAGTTTCACCTCCCAAAACTGTACCCCTCTCATCACGCGGAATATGACTGATTTTTTTCGTCATTTCAGGATCTAAATTCTCTACTAGTTTCACCTCACAAAACTGTACCCCTCTCATCACGCGGAATATGACTGATTTATTTCGTCATTTCAGGATCTAAATTCTCTACTAGTTTCACCTCCCAAAACTGTACCCTCTCATCACGCGGAATATGACTGATTTATTTCGTCATTTCAGGATCTAAATTCTCTACTAGTTTCACCTCCCAAAACTGTACCCCTCTCATCACGCGGAATATGACTGATTTTTTTCGTCATTTCAGGATCTAAATTCTCTACTAGTTTCACCTCCCAAAACTGTACCCCTCTCATCACGCGGAATATGACTGATTTATTTCGCCATTTTAGGATCTAAATTCTCTACTAGTTTCACCTCACAAAACTGTACCCCTCTCATCACGCGGAATATGAATGATTTATTCCGTCATTTCAGGATCTAAATTCTCTACCAAGCTTCATCACAAAACTGTACCCCTCGCATCACGCGGAATATGACTGATTTATTTCGTCATTTCAGGATCTAAATTCTCTACTAGTTTCACCTCCCAAAACTGTACCCCTCTCATCACGCGGAATATGACTGATTTTTTTCGTCATTTCAGGATCTAAATTCTCTACTAGTTTCACCTCACAAAACTGTACCCCTCTCATCACGCGGAATATGACTGATTTATTTCGTCATTTCAGGATCTAAATTCTCTACTAGTTTCACCTCACAAAACTGTACCCCTCTCATCACGCGGAATATGACTGATTTATTTCGTCATTTCAGGATCTAAATTCTCTACTAGTTTCACCTCCCAAAACTGTACCCCTCTCATCACGCGGAATATGACTGATTTTTTTCGTCATTTCAGGATCTAAATTCTCTACTAGTTTCACCTCCCAAAACTGTACCCCTCTCATCACGCGGAATATGACTGATTTATTTCGTCATTTCAGGATCTAAATTCTCTACCTAGTTTCACCTCCCAAAACTGTACCCCTCTCATCACGCGGAATATGACTGATTTATTTCGTCATTTCAGGATCTAAATTCTCTACTAGTTTCACCTCCCACAAAACTGTACCCCTCTCATCACGCGGAATATGACTGATTTATTTCGTCATTTCAGGATCTAAATTCTCTACTAGTTTCACCTCACAAAACTGTACCCCTCTCATCACGCGGAATATGACTGATTTATTTCGTCATTTCAGGATCTAAATTCTCTACTAGTTTCACCTCCCAAAACTGTACCCCTCTCATCACGCGGAATATGACTGATTTTTTTCGTCATTTCAGGATCTAAATTCTCTACTAGTTTCACCTCACAAAAACTGTACCCCTCTCATCACGCGGAATATGACTGATTTATTTCGTCATTTCAGGATCTAAATTCTCTACTAGTTTCACCTCCCAAAACTGTACCCCTCTCATCACGCGGAATATGACTGATTTATTTCGTCATTTCAGGATCTAAATTCTCTACTAGTTTCACCTCCCAAAACTGTACCCCTCTCATCACGCGGAATATGACTGATTTATTTCGTCATTTCAGGATCTAAATTCTCTACTAGTTTCACCTCCCAAAACTGTACCCCTCTCATCACGCGGAATATGACTGATTTATTTCGTCATTTCAGGATCTAAATTCTCTACCAAGTTTCACCTCCCAAAACTGTACCCCTCTCATCACGCGGAATATGACTGATTTTTTTCGTCATTTCAGGATCTAAATTCTCTACTAGTTTCACCTCCCAAAACTGTACCCCTCTCATCACGCGGAATATGACTGATTTTTTTCGTCATTTCAGGATCTAAATTCTCTACTAGTTTCACCTCACAAAACTGTACCCCTCTCATCACGCGGAATATGACTGATTTATTTCGTCATTTCAGGATCTAAATTCTCTACCAAGCTTCACCCCCAAAACTGTACCCCTCTCATCACGCGGAATATGACTGATTTATTTCGTCATTTCAGGATCTAAATTCTCTACTAGTTTCACCTCCCAAAACTGTACCCCTCTCATCACGCGGAATATGACTGATTTATTTCGTCATTTCAGGATCTAAATTCTCTACTAGTTTCACCTCCCAAAACTGTACCCCTCTCATCACGCGGAATATGACTGATTTATTTCGTCATTTCAGGATCTAAATTCTCTACTAGTTTCACCTCCCAAAACTGTACCCCTCTCATCACGCGGAATATGACTGATTTATTTCGTCATTTCAGGATCTAAATTCTCTACTAGTTTCACCACCAAAACTGTACCCCTCTCATCACGCGGAATATGACTGATTTATTTCGTCATTTCAGGATCTAAATTCTCTACTAGTTTCACCTCCCAAAACTGTACCCCTCTCATCACGCGGAATATGACTGATTTATTTCGTCATTTCAGGATCTAAATTCTCTACTAGTTTCACCTCCCAAAACTGTACCCCTCTCATCACGCGGAATATGACTGATTTTTTTCGTCATTTCAGGATCTAAATTCTCTACTAGTTTCACCTCCCAAAACTGTACCCCTCTCATCACGCGGAATATGACTGATTTATTTCGTCATTTCAGGATCTAAATTCTCTACTAGTTTCACCACCAAAACTGTACCCCTCTCATCACGCGGAATATGACTGATTTTTTTCGTCATTTCAGGATCTAAATTCTCTACTAGTTTCACCTCACAAAACTGTACCCCTCTCATCACGCGGAATATGACTGATTTATTTCGTCATTTCAGGATCTAAATTCTCTACTAGTTTCACCTCCCAAAACTGTACCCCTCTCATCACGCGGAATATGACTGATTTATTTCGTCATTTCAGGATCTAAATTCTCTACTAGTTTCACCTCCCAAAACTGTACCCCTCTCATCACGCGAAATATGACTGATTTTTTTCGCCATTTTAGGATCTAAATTCTCTACTAGTTTCACCTCACAAAACTGTACCCCTCTCATCACGCGGAATATGACTGATTTATTCCGTCATTTCAGGATCTAAATTCTCTACCAAGCTTCACCACCCAAAACTGTACCCCTCTCATCACGCGGAATATGACTGATTTATTTCGTCATTTTCAGGATCTAAATTCTCTACTAGTTTCACCTCCCAAAACTGTACCCCTCTCATCACGCGGAATATGAATGATTTATTCCGTCATTTCAGGATCTAAATTCTCTACCAAGCTTCACCACCAAAACTGTACCCCTCGCATCACGCGGAATATGACTGATTTATTTCGTCATTTCAGGATCTAAATTCTCTACTAGTTTCACCTCCCAAAACTGTACCCCTCTCATCACGCGGAATATGACTGATTTATTTCGTCATTTCAGGATCTAAATTCTCTACTAGTTTCACCACACAAAACTGTACCCCTCTCATCACGCGGAATATGACTGATTTATTTCGTCATTTCAGGATCTAAATTCTCTACCAAGGTTCACCACCCAAAACTGTACCCCTCTCATCACGCGGAATATGACTGATTTATTTCGTCATTTCAGGATCTAAATTCTCTACCAAGTTTCACCTCCCAAAACTGTACCCCTCTCATCACACGAAGTATGACTGATTTTTTTCGTCATTTCAGGATCTAAATTCTCTACTAGTTTCACCTCCCAAAACTGTACCCCTCTCATCACGCAGAATATGACTGATTTTTTTCGCCATTTTAGGATCTAAATTCTCTACTAGTTTCACCTCACAAAACTGTACCCCTCTCATCACGCGGAATATGACTGATTTATTTCGTCATTTCAGGATCTAAATTCTCTACCAAGGTTCACCTCCCAAAACTGTACCCCTCTCATCACGCGAAATATGACTGATTTTTTTCGTCATTTCAGGATCTAAATTCTCTACTAGTTTCACCTCCCAAAACTGTACCCCTCTCATCACGCGGAATATGAATGATTTATTTCGTCATTTCAGGATCTAAATTCTCTACTAGTTTCACCTCCAAAACTGTACCCCTCTCATCACGCGGAATATGACTGATTTATTTCGTCATTTCAGGATCTAAATTCTCTACTAGTTTCACCTCCCAAAACTGTACCCCTCTCATCACGCGGAATATGACTGATTTTTTTCGTCATTTCAGGATCTAAATTCTCTACTAGTTTCACCTCCCAAAACTGTACCCCTCTCATCACGCGAAATATGACTAATTTTTTTCGCCATTTTAGGATCTAAATTCTCTACTAGTTTCACCTCACAAAACTGTACCCCTCTCATCACGCGGAATATGAATGATTTATTCCGTCATTTCAGGATCTAAATTCTCTACCAAGCTTCACCACCAAAACTGTACCCCTCGCATCACGCGGAATATGACTGATTTATTTCGTCATTTCAGGATCTAAATTCTCTACTAGTTTCACCTCCCAAAACTGTACCCCTCTCATCACGCGGAATATGACTGATTTATTTCGTCATTTCAGGATCTAAATTCTCTACTAGTTTCACCTCCAAAACTGTACCCCTCTCATCACGCGAATATGACTGATTTTTTTCGCCATTTTAGGATCTAAATTCTCTACTAGTTTCACCTCACAAAACTGTACCCCTCTCATCACGCGGAATATGAATGATTTATTCCGTCATTTCAGGATCTAAATTCTCTACCAAGCTTCATCACCAAAAACTGTACCCCTCGCATCACGCGGAATATGACTGATTTATTTCGTCATTTCAGGATCTAAATTCTCTACTAGTTTCACCTCCCAAAACTGTACCCCTCTCATCACGCGGAATATGACTGATTTATTTCGTCATTTCAGGATCTAAATTCTCTACTAGTTTCACCTCCCAAAACTGTACCCCTCTCATCACGCGGAATATGACTGATTTATTTCGTCATTTCAGGATCTAAATTCTCTACTAGTTTCACCTCCCAAAACTGTACCCCTCTCATCACGCGGAATATGACTGATTTATTTCGTCATTTCAGGATCTAAATTCTCTACTAGGTTCACCTCCAAACTGTACCCCTCTCATCACGCGAAGTATGACTGATTTTTTTCGTCATTTCAGGATCTAAATTCTCTACTAGTTTCACCTCCCAAAACTGTACCCCTCTCATCACGCGGAATATGACTGATTTATTTCGTCATTTCAGGATCTAAATTCTCTACTAGTTTCACCTCCCAAAACTGTACCCCTCTCATCACGCGGAATATGACTGATTTATTTCGTCATTTCAGGATCTAAATTCTCTACTAGTTTCACCTCACAAAACTGTACCCCTCTCATCACGCGGAATATGACTGATTTATTTCGTCATTTCAGGATCTAAATTCTCTACTAGTTTCACCTCCCAAAACTGTACCCTCTCATCACGCGGAATATGACTGATTTATTTCGTCATTTCAGGATCTAAATTCTCTACTAGTTTCACCTCCAAAACTGTACCCCTCTCATCACGCGGAATATGACTGATTTATTTCGTCATTTCAGGATCTAAATTCTCTACTAGTTTCACCTCCCAAAACTGTACCCCTCTCATCACGCGGAATATGACTGATTTATTTCGTCATTTCAGGATCTAAATTCTCTACTAGTTTCACCTCCCAAAACTGTACCCCTCTCATCACGCGGAATATGACTGATTTTTTTC
>MU826828.1:4159469-4180452 GCA_029204205.1 Desmophyllum pertusum | reverse complement strand
AGCGACCCATGTAATGACTTCATTGCTCTTTATTCGAGGGTCTAAAATATATAAATATATTATTTATTACGATATCAACTCACATATCAATGCAAATATTTCCAAAGTGATTGGAACAAGAAAGGGCGTACAGGCAGGTGTAATTTATAATTGGTGGTGAGGGGTTAAGAATTGCGGGGGAGGGATTAAGATGTATGCGGTGTTAGGGCGGGGGGGGGGGGGGGGGGCCGGTGTGGGGGGCGTGGGAGGGGGGGGGGAGGTGGGTTGTTGAGAGCAGAGCGTATGCTTACGAGCGGTCGTCTACTAGTGGACATATTGTAGCGAGAAGGGAAGTTGGGCACAGGGTTAATAGGGATCTCTGAGATTATGCTGCAGATAATGCGGGACGGTGCAGAGTTCGCAAACGAAGAGGGATGCGACAGAGTAATCCATAGTCAGTTCAAGCAATGCGCATTTGACGTTAGCTATGAGATCGACAAGCTTAGATTAACCATTCAGTGCAAGACGCGTTATTGCTTTTCGAAGTTCGTACTAAGCTAATGGACAGGAGAATATAAATGCTTTTTATATTTTAGTATGTTGCGGTTTTATAAGTGATAAATCGTCAATGAATATTATCATAAAGGTCGAGTAAGAGTGTTATGCAGGGACCTCTGCTTGCTTGCAGCTTCAGAACATCGATAACTCTTACCTCGATCAAACAAACCAATTGAATTATTCTAGCGAAGATATTCATCAAATACCAAATGGTCATGCTCAAATAATTGTTAAAATATAATGGGAACAAAGAAAATACGATTAAACACTCGAGTACATATACTCCTGCTAGTTTCACTCCGTGTGGCCTCACGCTCTCTCTGCTAGTTAACAGATTGCTTTTATACCTTATCGATTCTCGCTTAGCTCCTCGCAGGGGGGCGTTGGTTGCGAAGGTCTCTTACACAGCGTAATCTTATCTATCAAATTTATCGTCTCTTTGCGCTCACGAGTTCCTTACTTATCAGGTATGTGCAAGCGGTTATGGCATTCTCAAACCCTGCGCTAAAACCTCGCATATATATTGCTACCCGAGTTTCCGTATTTGACTGCGTTTTCAATGTATATAGGCGTGTGGCACAAACCTAATTCAGATATTGAAAAATCAGTCATATGATCCTACAAATTGCAGAGTACACTATTTTCATGATTGAACTGCTTTTGTACCTGGACAATCGTTTTGAAAACTAGAGCGCGCGAGAGTGGGGCAACCGCTATGAAATGGCCTATTATATCGTGTTCTATAGAACCAGTCACCATTCTATTATCCTCACTCCCTAGTTTTTACACTCACCGGCCATTTTCAGCGACCGTTGCGTCGGTGGCTCTAGTCAACCTCGGACGACCTTTGACAGCGCTACCCGTCACAGTATCCTCGCCTGTCGCATGTTCGACTTATTAGTGTGATGAACAAACCTTCTCTTAATAATGATAGAGAATCCTCTCCCCCCTCGTTTTTATTATGGGCCAAACGTAGTTCGGGGTGATTTCTGCTACCTCCTGCTGCATAGGTCACCCCTATAGTTTTAACAACTGGCTTCATAGCACGTCGAGGGCTTGGTGTAGCAATTCAAAAAACAAAAAAAAAAAACGAACTGTAAATGGTCTATTATCAACTAAGATTTAAAACTTTACCCGCCGTGCGAAGAGGAAGTTTGTCTTGATGTACCTTCAGATTCTCACAAACAGAAATTAGCAGAAATGTATGTAAATCGACGAGGATACTAACACGTCCAGCTTGGGCATATGGAAAGGTTAATCGATGTACTCGTTTCAATTTGAGTAATATAATTTAAATTGGCAGGATGGCAGGGAACATCATGATGCCCATTTCCGCTCCAAGTACGGTCCATGGACGGCATTCCGGTGTACACTGGATTAAGGCTACAACAGAATGACCAATTCTAACAAGACACATTTTATTCAAACAGTCATTGTTGACAAGGTGAGTTTACATCTGCTACGGGTTTTCAGAGCCATATTTCTCAATCTCGGCTCAAAAGGATTTCAACTCACTTCTCGGTGTTTTGGAAATGGTGATGAAACACTGTCTTTCGTGTTTGATCATCAGTTAATTGAAAGCTCCTTGTCTAACAAATAATATCGTCCTATCAGTGGTCAGGGCATTTTTCTTTTTGATATTTTTTTTTGTCAACAGGGGAGGCGAAGTGATTGATAAGGTTTGTGGAATTGTCAAACATCGCCACGGACCACAGGCTTGGATCAAGCCAATAAAATGACCGTACGCACATATAAAAGGGGCTTAGCGCCTCCTACTTATTTTCCATCTAAAATTTGCAATTTTAGTTTTGGGTGCAGATGGAACTTTTCTGCTAACACTCTTGGCATTTGTTTAGAAATGTTTAGCATTCGCTAAAAAACTAATTTGTTTCTCAAAGCTTGTTTCGCTTGGCCATTACGAACATTTGAATTAGTAGCACCATTATGAAACCAATCTATTTTCTTGTGATTGCTATTTCTTGGAAACAAACTATTTCATGGTGGAAATCAACAAATATTTTTAACCTTTTACTGTATGTTAGGAATTAATTGTCGGGAGAAGAAAAGAACATTTGATTCGCTGGGCTAATTTGGAGCTAACTGTCTTGTTCGAGTGAGGATTGACAAAGTGAAAGCTGTCTTCCGTTGGTAACCTCCCTTTTATAGTGTGTCTTCGTCTTTAAAAAACGTTCGTCGTCGCCTCATCGGTGCTTTTGTTGGCCTACCCCAGTGTTTGGGAGTAATTTCGGGTTATGCTTTGTATTTTTTTGTAGGTTGGGTTTTAAGTATGTGTTATGCCTTGCAGGGACCTTGCTTTGCTTTGTGCACAAGTCTTTGGGCGATTTTGTAAATAATACATGAATAAATCAATAAATGGGTAAACCAACAAACACACAAACAAAGCAAACGTCGTTACGTACGAGTCCATGAACATAATACGAACGTAACGAACAAATGGAATGATGAAATGAATTAATATACATGCAGTAAGTATAAGTATTTTTTATAGGCAAATATTAATTTCCATCTGTCCAACTCGACGTTGGACACCGTATGCACACAGCGTTGTCCCCAGCGGTCAAAACGTGACGCGCCTGCGGCAGTTTTCCCGCCAAAGTTCCCCACTGTGTCGAAATGTCCTAAATTTACGAAGTCCTCCACTTCTCGACACCTTTATAGCTCAAACTTAAGAAATTTACTGAAACTTAAGCTTTGTGACTCGGAGTATGCATAGATAATGTACTAATTGTTTATCCACCGAAGTTGGGAAAGGGTTTTTTTTTTTTTCCCCCCCCCCCCCCCCCCTCAGCTCGTATTTTGGTTTAGCCACTGATGCAATGGTTTCTTAACGTTTTCCTTTACAAACTTCGCGGGGCCAATTACGCTTCAATCTCTTGCAAAATCAAGGCGAAGCGAAAACTGGAAGTGGCTGCCAGGATTTATGCGTTTGAACCGCTGTGTGCACCGTATGAGGGTTTATACAATGAATAAATAAATATTTATTGTTATTTATAGTAATGTACAGGGCCGAGTTGTTCGAAACCGATAAATCGCTAATCCAGGATTAAAAGTACACGTAATCGATGGAAGTTTTAAACTTCTCTCGGTTGTATAAAAATGTTTTTTTTTCACACAGGGGGGGGGGGGCTTCTAAGGAAGGGAGTTTTGGCATAAGTCACCGCACAAAATTGTCACGAAAGTAAGTTGAAAGGTCAAATCACCACGTCCATAAAAAAAGGGTGATTACTTGGTGTTTGCGGAAACTGTTGTTGTTGCGGAAACATTTGGTTTGGTGTGGCTATTGTTTATTAAATCTTATGGTCACCGTGCCTTTTCAGTTATTGCTCGGTGCTTTGGAATACCATTCCTATAGATATTAGATGTAGTGCAAGTGTTGACATTTTTAAATCAAGACTTAAGACATATCTTTTTAAAATTGCGTATCTCTAATTTTTATTCCATTGTTGTAATTAGTTTTTATCCATTAATTTGTAAAGCGCTTAGAACAGCGATGAATTAAGCGCTATAAAAGTTAGTATTATTATTAAAGTTTAGTATTATTATTATTGTCTTTTGAATCTTTTGTTTCGGATTGGCTGCCAAAAAGCGGCGTACTCTGATCTGATTGGCTAGATTGCGGCACCGCTATGTCCGTAATTATGCAAACCATTTATAAGGAGTTTCTATCCCCCCCCCCCCCCCCCCCCCCCCCCCCCCCTCCCTGGTTTGTGATGATGACTTTTTAGTCAAAAACGTTTTGGAATGTGTAGACATTTTATAAAAATATTAGTTTTTTAAAATCAATTTGTCAGCAAGTATTTATTGTCATAATGATAAGTTGCACCCGCAATATTTTTAGCGCAATGTCAGCTGGTTGTGAAGTCAACTTGCGACCTTGTTTTGTAATTTTGTATACTTCAATGAAAGAAATGAATAATTGTATACTTCAATTCAATGAAAGAAATGAATAAAAAAAAATTCAAATTGAATCTGGTTTGCTAGCCCGTTTTGTTTTGTGGGATGAAGATTCTTTCAATTGAACCCCAAGAATCTGCAGACACGCCATTGAGTGAATGAGTGGTGTATCGGAACTTTTAGTTGTAGTTTCGTTTTCTGGTGAATCGTCCAAGTTGCTTGCTTCCCGACCTTCCCGTCTCGACCTTTCACGCCATCTTGAAAACGGAGATGGCCCTGGGTACGAAGTTGCACACCGTTTTTTTTGCGTGACGTTGAGAATATTGTTACGAGGCTATGTAACGTCATTAAATATATCATTCGATGTTTTTGAGCGAGCCTGTAAAGTAATTTGTAAACATAAAACATCCTCAGTTTTCTATTTCTCTTGAGTAATGAACTGTGATGTAATATCCTGGACAGCCAATCAGAATGCGGGTTATTTCGCCGTAAACAACTGCTTATACTAAGTAGAATTTCAAAAGACTAATATTGACGCGAGATTATTAATTAAAGAAAACTTAGAGACGTTTTTTCTGTAACACTTGTAGTGATATTATTTGCTCAACTGTTTTTTATCCACGCATGTATCAACCAGAAATAAACTGTTCTGTTGTATGACTCAGTGAATTTTCAACTAATTTTCGCTCAACAAACGAAATTAAAACGAATCGCTTTTATGGCGCGCATCAGGTAGACAAAATCTTTCAGTTCAGTTGTTTATTCCCGTTTCTTTGGTCAAAAGGTTGATGCTACACTTGAATATCACAATACGCCGAAGGTCTAGCTCCGCCTGAGTGGACACTCTCGTAAGCGGACAGCTCTACTTACGGCCGCCTTGACAAAACCCTGTTTGAACTCTAGCTCATACAAACTCTGTATTTACACATTCCCGTAAGCGGCCTGCTCCAGTTTGCGGATATTTTTTCTGCTTCCCGAGGGTGTCCACTTACGGTAGCTTCGACTGTAATTATTATTCGTAGTTATCGTATCTAAAAATAGCTCAACGTACAATATTAAGGGTTATTAGCTTGCTAGTCGCAATGCCTATTTGGTGATAGATTAGTGAAACAAACTCGCCAGCAATATTTCAGCACATGAACATTCTGTAAGCGGGGGCGGCTAATGTCAACTAGCTATGGCATCTCTGAGTTTCCTGGGGACTTTGTTAATAGGCCTAACTGGCTTAGTTATTCTGCTTAGCTTTTATTATTTCTTTCCAACTTCTTCTTCTTCACAACCCGAGCAAATCGGCCTTGCTTGCACAGGTAAGAAGAAACTGAATTGATATTTGTTATCTCAAAAGTTCAACTGAGAGAATTGTTAATCACTATACCCTGTTACTGAAAATAGCGTTTTAGATCACATTCATTTTTATGGCCAGCATTGGGTTATCCAGTTCAGAAATAATGGAGAGATTAAGTACTACGTTCTACTGCTAACGGAATTCGTCAGCTTTTAAATACCCTACTCCTAGATTACTGTATATACGGTTTCTCTGTCAAAGTATTTTAACAAATACTGTAAATTACGTTTACACAGCACAAATGTGAAACTGCTCTCCAGTTCTCTTTCACGTACTGAACAGCAGAACGGCAAAAATGTGCGGGAAGAACAAAATAAATGTAACACTTAATCTTACTAGTTTTCTGCAAACTCGATCAATTCATTCTTTCAATAACGGTTATATATTATGACTGAGATAGTCAAGAAATGATATTGATTTTTTCGTTCCCATGTATCTGTCAATTTCGATCGAAATTTGCAGTAACGCGCGTGGTTTTTTAAAGTCTAGTTTGCTTAACTTTGATTGGCTGCTGTAGACTGGCTGAAACAAACTGACTTATTCTTGTTTTAACATTTTCCTTGTTAACAAAACTCAAATTGAAGGACACTCGGCGTGTTTTAATATCGTAATGATATCAGTCCTCGAGACAGTTATAAGCAAGTAGTTCATATTTATCGCACGTGTTTTATTGGCAACCGTGAATCTGATTGGTTCTTTGATCGGTTACTATTCGCTGATAGACCACAATCGCGCGCCCGTTGCCCACCCCCCCCCCCCCCCCCCCGAAGGAAAATTACTCTCTACTTTTGCCTTAAAAAGTCTATTGTTTATTTTTAATGGAAGACAGGAAATGAATCAGTCAGCTAGAACTAAAAGCTCAATGACAATATTAATATAAACCTTTATAAAGACACATGTTGGTTTTTCCACAGGAGACCCAACCGAAATGATGATCACGTGGGTGACGTTTAAGCCCACAGGAAACCACACTGTTGAGTATAACGTTCATGGGAAAGCCACTCATTTTAAACGCTTCAGGCACTGTGACGAAATTCACTGACGGTGGAGGGGAACACAGGGTGTTTATTCATACACAAGGCAAAGCTAACTGGATTGACACCAAATCAAGCATATGGTAAGTGAACTCTCCCTATCGCTAAATAGATGTTCGGTGGGAGACCAGGGCCCGCTCAGCACTTTTGGGAGTGGGAGGGGGGGGGGGGGGGGGGGGTGGGGGGCTAATGCAAACGCGTGAGCGTGGGCGATTTGGAGGTCCGGCGGCATGCTCCCCCGGGAAAATTGTGAATTGACGTCCTCTGAAATGGCTGGAAATGCATCTAAAATTAACAAGCGTGGTGCGAAAAAAAAAAACTTTCAGCGCTTAAAAAGCGACTGTTTTTAATACAAGAATCAACATTTATTATCTGGGCCTATAAATTCAGAGAGAGAGTTGTCCATTTTTCGAAAAGCAATCAGATTTTTGTAGATATTTATTTTCTTTCCAACATTTACCATGTGCGCTTCTATATCGATTATCGCGCAGGACTCCCGTTGTCCCGCGGTGTCCAGAGCTGTGTATAATTCTCAGTTTAAAGTATCTATGGCGATAAAATGTTGTCATAAAAACGTTTCTCTATAAAAACGCAAGATACAACTGCTCAATAGCATAAAGTCAGTCAACTCTAAGTTATCTTAACTCTTGATATTAATTTTTTCAGTTGTAATTGCGTCTACTTTGCTAATGATCATTGCAACTTTTGTCCGTTGCGAACTACTGCAGATCAAAAAGAAAATTTTATCACCAACTTCCAGTAAACTAACGTTAACTAGTGAAATGACTCATGGAAATTTTTATTATTATAATTTTTTTAGAAAAGTGGGGGGGCTAAGACCCCCAGCCTCTCCCCCAGCGCGGTCCCTGAGACGCGGTGGCCTAATTGTTAGTAGCGCGTTGGATGCCGGATCGAGCGGTTTGGATTCGAGCGCTGGCCGGAGTCGCTGTGTTGTGTTCTTAGGCAAGACACTTTGCTCTCACAATGACTCTCTCCGCCCAGGATCGGAGCATAAATCAGTACCGGCGATTTGTCAGGCCAACCTGACAAAAATGCTGGAGGCTAGCTGCAATGGACTAGCATCCCATCCAGGGGAGTAGAAATATTCCTAGTCGCCAGGGGCGGATCCAGGAACTTTGATAGGGGGGTCCCAGGGTTTTACCGAAAATGTGAAGTAGATTGAAGGGGAATTTTTGTAAGTAGATGGCAGTAGTTACCACTAAAAGGCGGGGGGGGGGGGGGGGGGGGAGGGGGCTGTTTGGCGGCTTCCCCCAGAAAAAAGGTGAGATTTCAGGCTCTGAAAAGTGTATTTTGGTGGATCCTGGAGATGGTTTTTGCGATGGATAATGGGGAAAGCAAAAACCCTCAGGTCTGATAGGCGGCTCCGGACCACCCCCCCCCCCCCCCCAACCCCCGGACCCTCCCCCTGGATCCGTCACTGGTCGCTTCATGCTATGGAAACAGGAGTTACGCGCTTGGTCGTATTAAAGATGGTAGCCTGGCTGGCCATGTATACTCGACCATACTCGCATATTTATTCTTATAAAATAAAAACAGTTACGTAGAGCAAACCAACTCACAGGGGGGGGTGCTGTTTGATTTTAGATTACCGCTGTGGAGGAGACAATCACTGGAGTGACGTGTACACTTTCAAACACCCTCAGGAGTGGGGAGAGTTGGAGCCCTCGCATAGCTATGTATGGAGATCTGGGTTACTGACGGTCAGTCGCTTCAATACCTGGAAGATGAAGCGAAACAAGGAAACTTTGACGTCATCTTGCATGTTGGTAAGGCGCATTATCGTTGCTTTCATTTTTTAATGAAATCATCAATAAATTAGCAGCAGTAGTTTTATCAGATAAAACTTTAGTCAGTCCGTCATGCATGTATAATCAAATACGATGTCAGTTTATAAATTTGCTTTTTTGAGTAAAAAAAGTGGTTTTTTTCTTACGGGAATTAGTTCATGACTCGACTAATTCAGTCAGTGGTTTTTTGCTGCTTTTTGGTCAAAACGGCGCTAAAAATAATGACTCAGCACCTTCGCTCATACACGAAATGCACCTAGAGCATCCAGAGGAAGATATCAAGTGAATTGTTGAAGGGAGAGCAAAACCGTAATTAGTTTTTAGCGATTTTTCCAAGACACATGGCAGAGTTTGAAAAAGTCCGTCCGACTGCTTCAAGTTGAGATCAAAAGCTCCTGCATGGGTAACTCGTGATAGCACTCCTTGTATAACTTCAGTACACAAGAACAAAACTGGACCATTATTTTTTAGGTTTCCATTGATGCAAACATGCCTTTTGGCTTATGAATTTTTGCGATGCCATGATAGTGTCCCTTTTAAACTTCTACATAAAATTAAGACCACTGTGGTATGGCCTTTTTCGTAAGCAACCAGCCTTGACATCTTGGGTGGTCGCTTACGGGAGGTTAGACTGTAGTCAAAATCCGGCGCTACTAATACAGTTAGTATCGACATACTACGTTTAATAACAGTGTTCCAATATAGTCTAATTAACTGATTTTCCTTTTACATTTTAACACAGGAGATTTGCTTATGACATGCACACGGTAAGTGAATAGAAACCAATCTTTGTTTTTTCGGCACCGCTTGTGTCAGCTCGAGCACCGTTGGCTGATTTGAGTTTATTTTTTTGTTTTGTAGGACAATGCACGAGTTGCTGATAAATTCATGAATCAAATTCAACCAATCGCCGCCCGAGTACCATACATGATGACGTGTCCAGGAAATCACGACACTGCCTAGTAAGTCACGTGATAATTGTTCTACCTGCCGGCTTCAATCGATCTCGTCACCAGGGCCTTCTCATGATCAAGATGGCGGAAACTCCAAGAACTCCGCAATTTCATTGATTCTTGTATCAAAGAGATGAAAAACTATTCCGAGCAAACTAGCAATTTATTTCGAACGAAAATTGAACGTGGGAACGTAAAACGCAAATTTTGAAAACTGGAGAATATCACTTGGGGATATCATCAGATATTCCCTGGCTGCAGCACGTGGACGTATTTAGACCAATCGCGCGCGGGAAAATATTTGATGGATTCATTATAATGGGCGCTATCCATTCAACCGAAAAATCCGGTTGGAATATCCGACATGTTCTTTTGTCGAATGGCTCTCTTGACTCTCTTCCCAGAAATTCCGGAATTTTGCGTCGAATGGACCACACCCCTTATCAAATCTTTTGCTTTCTTGCAGCAATTATTCAAACTACAAAAATAGGTTTAACATGCCAGGCAAGAACATGTTTTACAGGTATGACCAAGATTAAAATTATATTTTTAAAGGGACACTGTCCTCGTTTTAGCATGATTTTGGGAAGCTCAGAAACATATCTAGATCATAGGAAGTTGAACAATAATGGTTTGATTCTGTAGAATAGCACTGCGACAAATGACAGGAACCCATTAGGAAGTGAGGATGACTAACGACAGCGAGGATGGAAATGGATTGCAATATTGATTTTTTGAAAACGTCAGGATGTCAGTTTTTCAAAGATTTCAAGTTTGGTTCGGAATCTTTGAAATTTTGCAACCATTTTGTTGCAGTAAGGAATTTCTTGAAGAAATTGCTTTTTATCATTTAGTTAGAGATTATTACGTTCTTATTTCATAGATTTGGGGACCATTTTCGTGCATTTATAACTGTTTTGAGCAAATACGCCGGGACAGTGTCCCTTTAAGCTGGGTAACTTTTTGAACCGGTCGATAATGTTAACCACTTCACGATCAGTTCATTTTATGTTTTGCAGTTGGAACATTGGACCAGCTCACATTATAAGCATTTCCACGGAATTTTTACTTCCGCTACCCCAAATAGGATCGGAACAGATTGCAAAACCAGTTCAACTGGTTAGAAGCCGATCTTAAGGTGATACTTTGCTATTTTTGGAGGTGGTACACGGGAGGATAAGCGGAGGAGAGGGATCACGTTTCAAGGAAATTTTATGAAATAAACAAGATACTACGCGCGCTCTGATTGACTCAAAAACCATTTACCATAACTCTGTATGGAAACATAGAAAATTGCTTCGTGGTTTTATTTCATAAAAATAAAAACAATAGAAAACGTTTTCCCTGTGTTTCCATAGAGTTATGATAACACTCGTGAAAGTTTGCGAGAACGAGAAATGCTGTGGAAACACTCGCCTGTGGCTCGTGTTTCCACAGCATTTCTCCTTCTCCAAACTTCACTCGTCAGTATTACAAATAACTCTATGGAAACACGGAAAACGTTTTCTTATTGGTATGTAATCATGCACTCCTGAATACCATGTCCCGTGGTTTTCGCTCTCTTCGATTTCCTCCAAAGGAAAGCATTTTCACATACATACTATTAGCTACTATTGGCTATTAGTAAAAATCTACTAGTATACTAATGCAAATGAGACAATCTGATTGGCTGAGCTACTCGTACATCAGCCATTAGTGTGCAGTGGACTGGAGGTCGTCTAAAAAATTGCGGTTTTCTTCTCGTTTCTCAGAAGTTTTGGAAGATAATTTAGAAAGTTAATACAAGACAATTGTTATAATTTTTACTAATTAACAATTAGATTATGAGCTCGAGATTTCTATGATGTGATAGTTGATTTTTATTTGGATCGACGTACACGTTTCCGTCTGAAGTTCGAATCATGAAAAATTCGACGTTTGGCCCGGGCCTACTGCAGTTTTAATCCAACCTCGTCCCCAGGGCCATCTCCGCTTTCAAGATGGCCTTGTGGGCGCGAAGAAGACCCTGGCGAAGAGCAGGTCACGTGACCACAAAAATTAGCCAATCGCGACACCCGCCGCCATTTTGAAACAATCAAAAATCTCCAACAATTTTGGAGACACGTGACCTGCTCTTCGCCAGGGTCTTCTTCGCGCCCACCCGCCATCTTGAAAGCGGAGATGGCCCTGGGGACGAGGTTGGTTTTAATCTGTAACTGAGTGGGAAAAAGATGGCCTATGTATTAACTATTCGAAAAAAAACCCTTGATGGTCATAAAATTATTGTATGTCCTGCGGTAGAGCCGTTTTCGCCTACAATGCGAAACCAAATGTGAAACCTAATTTCTCTGCGGCCACAAATAGTGTAGAGTTTGCGTACTCAACTTTTATACTTTAATATCGATACTTCTGCAAGGTATATGGCTTTTGCCAAACATTTTTTTTATGTTATAGTTCCTTAAATTTGATGGCAGCTCTTTATTTATTTAGTCTCGACAATGCGTTTTGAAATTGTGAGGAGAATCTTAAATTTAATAGCTTTGGAATTGAAGGGTTAAGATTAGAAGGGTTTTTATCAAAGTTTTTTGACCTCTTTTTAAATAACAGGAGGCAACGAAGAAGTGCAGTCGGAGCGATACGCCCGTGGATGTATCACGATGGGTCACAGACCGAATGTACTGTTCAAATTCTGACGGTGATGACTGCACTAAACATGAAAAGTGTGGTATGTTAGTTAAGGCTGAATGGTGTACAATGGGCGAGTTTTTAGGGAAACAGCCCCCTGATGGATTTGAACCCATGACCTCCGCCATACCGGTCGGGCGCTCTAACACAAACTGAGCTACGGAGAGACTCGTGTGGGTGAGCGTAGGTCATATATTGGGTAGTGATGTTTTTTAGTGACATACGTACCGCAAAGCTGCAGTCTCTGTAATGTCGTGCAACACGCGTGAAGCGTGCGATGTAAATGAATCAATGACATGCTGCAAGAGTCATTAATATGTTCCCGTGGGACAATCCCCTTAGCAACTATTTGAGTGCTATTGCGCACACTCGGTTGCCGGCACCGCTATGTCCCGTACGGCCAAGTCCCCCATTTGTAAGGCCGGTTTCTATCCCCCCCCCCCCCCCCCCCCGATATTAAGAAATGAATCACCATCACCAGAAAAGATCGCATGGAAATGAGTAAGTTTACCAAGTTTGGTTATGTTGCATTGCATAGTAACCAGGCTGTGAGCTGTCAAAGGGCGCCCAAATTCCATACAAACATCTCTAATTCAGAGATGGCGTCTCCCAAATCCATACAGTCTCTAATTTTTGTGATTTTTGAAAGCCTTCTACATGGTTGAAATCTAACGAAACAACCCCAAACTTAGTACACCGACTAATTTTTAATGTGATCTTTCTTGTGATGGGCTCCAATTTTTAATTAAATTTAAATTTAAAAACTCGCCCCCAGCCTCCATTTTGAACTTCGGAATGGGCAATTTTAATCTGAGCTGCTGTTTGTTCAAAGGTTCGAACTGGTCTTAATTCCAAATATGGACTGGAGGATCTTCTTTACAAGTATGGTAATGAACACTCAACGATACTGACCTTTTAAAGAAAACACATTTTTGTGAGTCTTTTTTTCTGTGGAAAAGGTATAAAATATGATTAATTACCGTATTATTAATTCTCAGGTGTTGATCTCATGATATGGGCTCATGAACATTCTTATGAAAGGCTTTACCCTGTTTATAATCGAAAGGTAAGATAAATACTCGAAATATCACACGATTTGTAAATGACTTTCTTGTCTTTAGGGCAATTAAATATAATATATGCAGAGAAAATCGATTTACGTACTCCTCTGTTCACTCATAGTTAATAGAGGAAAAATGGTTATGAAGCCCGGCAAAGTTCCTTTGTTATATCTTTTTGTTCGCTATTTTGGGGGGTTGACCGTGCACAAAAGCTGACAAAATACAATAGGTGGTTACGTGTGTTCAAGCAACTAACCAATAGAAACGTTGCGATTACGTAATTCATGCATAGTGCATAGTGTATGAGAGCAAAACAAAAGATGTGCACGGTCATGGACCTTTCGACATAAATCTTGGCCTCTTTGTTGCTCCTTTGAAGTTTTCCGGGCTTCATAACCATTTCCCTCTATTAACTATGGTTCACTGCATGTGTGCCTCACGCTTCCTTCTATTATAACAATTGTTTTTTAATCTATCATTTCTTGTTGCAGCTTTGCGAAGGGTCCTTTACACGAATCTTTCATCAATCCCTGCCGCCCCAGTCCACATTATCACTGGATCAGCGGTATGGCATTTCAAACTCTGCGCTAAAACCTCGCATCATATTTCACAGTTGGCCATGTCCGAGTTTCCTTTTGACTCTGTTTTCAAAATGAGTCCTTGCACAACCTTTCATATGAAAGTTTCATTTTCATGCAAATGAAACACATTTTTCATTTGAATGCTTTTGTACCTGCATGGGACTCGTTTTGAAACAGAGGCAGAAGGCAACTCGGAAATGGCCTATTAGTGTTTCAGTAAAGTATTTATTATACTTAGTTAATAGACCATTTTACAGTTCTGTGAAATGTAACCAAGCCTCTGTATGAAAGCGAGGTTAGGGGGTGACCATGAGATGATACAGGCCAGAAAACTAGTTTACATAATAACAGAATAATTTTACATTTGAAAAGAAGGAAGGTTTGTATCACAACAAAGTCACCTCCAGCCTCACTTCTGTTCAAAGGCCTGGATTCTAAGCACACAACTGTAAAATGGGCTTATTATCAACTTAAGAGGTAAAATTAATCCGCCGTGCGACCAAAGGAAGTTTTGTCTTGATGTACCTTCAGATTCTCGCACCTAAATATTAGTAGAAATGTATGGAAATCGACGAGGAGAATCAACATGTCCAGCTTGGGAATCTGGGAAGGTTAAATCGATTTACTCGTTTCAATTTGGAGTATCAATTTGAATTGCAGGGATGTTCGGAACATTCATGATCCATTCCGCTCCAAGTACGGTCCATGGACTGCATTCCGTGCACTGGATTAATGGCTACACAAGAATGACCATTCACAATAAGACACATCTTTATTCAGAACAAGTCAGCGTTTGACAAGGTGAGGCATTAATCATTCTCTGCGTTTTCAGTCAGTTTTCTCAAACTCGTCTCCAAAATAATCAATATGGCGGATAGTACAGTGCATGTTGAAGATCACGAGGCACAAATTGCAGTTCGTACAAGCTCTGATTCAGTATTCTCCAATCAAACAGTCGGGGAAACAAGTACCATACAGTTGATGACGAAATCCCGCCTCCGAGATGGGGCTGAGCCTGCGGTCTTCGTCCCGAAGTTGCTAAGCAACATGACGTATTTTGCTGGAGCGATTCTTTTCGGGAGTACTCGCGCACTAGTTTTTGATTGGATAAATGATTCGGAAACTCTTGAATGGCAGAAGGTTCTCTTGACGATTTTATTACTTGTCGGCGTCAAAACGATTTAATATATTTAATAATTTGTTCCTCAAAACTCATTAATAATAACGTCTCGATTAAGAAGATATAGACAGTGTTTCATTACATTTCCAAACACCTCGAATTTCGTCAAAAATACTCCGCTGCGCACTTCTCGGTGTTTTGGAAATGCGATGAAACACGAATTTTCGTGTTTGATATATTACTTGAAGCCTTTGTCTACAAATAATATCGCCACAAGCATTTTTCTTTTGATACTTTTTTTGTCAACAGGGAGGCGAAGTGATTGATAAGGTGTGGATTGTCAAACATCGCCACGGACCACAGGCTTGGATCAAACCAATTAAATAACTTAAGCGCAAAAACCGTCTTCGTCGCCTTCGTGTTTGCATCGTGTTTTGGTGTAATTTCTGGTTATACTTTGTACTTTTTAGGGTTGGGTTAAGTCTTGCAAGGGACATTGCTTTGCTCGTGCACCAGTCTTTAGGCGATTATGTAAATAATAAATCAATAAATGGGTAAACAAACAAACAAAACAAACAAATAATTAACAAAAAAAAACGTACCAACGTACGTACGTACGTAGTCATGAACATAATACGAACGAACGAACAAATGGATGGATCAATGAATTAATATACATGCAGTAATTTTGTCTTTTTTATAGGGCAAATAATTATTTCCATCTGTCAAAACTGACGTTGGACACCAAATGAGGTTTATACAATGAATAAATAAATAGTTATTATAGTAATGTACAGGGCCAGTTGTTCGAAAAACCGATAAACGCTAATCCAGGATTAAAAGTCGTATCGATGGAGGTTTTAACTTCTCTCGGTTGTATAAAAGTGTTTTTCGCTGCTGATGTTTTGTAGTAAGTAAGTTGAAAGGTCAATCACCACGTAATAAAAAGGGTATTACTTGGTGTTGCGGAAACTGTTGTTGGACAGCATTTGGTTTGGTGTGGCTATTGATTATTGTCTTTTGAATCTTTTGTTTCGGATTGGCTGGCCAAAAAGCGGCGTACTCTGCTCTCATTGGCTAGATTGCGTTCCATGATTTTTTAACCAATAAAAAACGCTTGGCAAATGAAAAACCTGAAGGTAGAAACACGATACGATATTCACAATCCATGTGGTGTTGTAACTGATAAAATCATTGACAAATCAAATTAATAAAAATATTATATTTTAATAGCAGTATTCTGTCGTTAAATGAATTTAAAACGCACTAAATTTTACATTGATCTTAGGTTATCCAAGAAATGTATGGCTACTATATTTAAAACCCTATTTTAATTATTTCAATTCCTTCTATAAATATTGACACATGAATAGAAGGGGATAATTCAGTTTTTTCTTTCCAAACAGGACCCTAGAGTTATTAAAGTTTAGTTCGCCCCCCCCCCCACCCCCCCCCCCCCCCCCCCCCTCTCTCTCTCCACCCTCTCTCTCTCTCTCTCTCTCTCTCTCTCTCTCTCCCTCTCTCTCTCTCTCTCTGGTCATACAACGCTACGGTGTCTACGATGAGCGTAGCGTTTGTGTGACAGATAGTTTGTGTGACAGAACTGGACCCGAGGTGACATTCCCAAAAAGTAGCTCTTCCGCATTTGTATCAAAATTTGAGTTATTAGAGATATTAAACCAGTCCAAAATATTTCGTATAAATAGAGTGTGATGGAGAACAAGCTATATCCAGTTTGATAATTACTATCTGTTTTGATTTCGCATCTAAAAAGAAACTTTCTTGGTGACTAAAATTTTGACTTGTTCAAAATAAAATTCTCCGAGTCTCGTTTCTTTTCAGAATGTACGAAATGTATTTGTTTCAATTATTCCATCTACCTTTATTCGATTGATAAAGTATCAACCCAGGCCCTTTTTGAATTTGTTGAAAACGTCCACCATTGCCCAGAAGCTCATTAATCGTACATATACCACACCACTGATAAACCACTCTTAGTCTAAAAGTGAATTTTCCTATAATTTAAAATTTCGGTGTAAAACCAGGAAAGGCTAACTGAAACTGTTAAAAAACAGTAACATTTACGTCCGTTTCATGTAATTTTGACTGTTTTTTTCGTTTTGAGACTGTTTTACATCTTTAAAAAGGTGAAATTTTTAAAAATCTAAAATGCTTTGTATTTGCATAATCTCTGTCACAACCTATTGTCGCTATCATGCCCAATTTTTAACACGTCTTGTTGGAATATTTGGTGAGTAGAATTGTCACCATATAATTACAGCTAAGGAGAGACTGCAAACCTACATGTTTCTGAAGTGATACTAGGGGACAGTTTTTCCATGGGTGGCCATGACAGATTAGAATTTGATTGGTTCCCGATGGTAGGCCTTATCTGATTGGCGCGATATACGCACACACATGCAACAATGTGATAACGGTCTATAGCGATGTTTCTCGTTACGTCACCTATTGTTATTAATGTGCCAACAAGAGAACTATTGGCTGTTGAAACAAAGAGTTCTTTTGTTTAAGGGTTGGCAAATTTGAATAACAAAACAAATTTGACATAATGTTGAATCAACAGTGAACACTCCTATAAGGCTCAGTTTCAGACGCCGTACTTCACATGAGCCGAATCGAATTCGATGAATTAAGTTCATGTGAAGGTACGGCGCCTGAATCAATTCAGAACGGCTGAATGAATTCGGATCGGCTCAGCCGTTCTTCCCGCATGGCTCAGCCGGGAATAACGGCTGTCGAACCGGCTTTGATTCAGACGCCGAACTTCACATGATCCGAAACAAATGCATGAATTATTATAATGTAATTTTCAGTATAACAGCAATTTTAATTTCCCCTATTAATTTAAGTTCGGCTGAAGTAAGCTCGGCGTCTGAATCAATTCAGCCGGTCTAAATTAATTTGGGTCGGCCTAAATTCGAATTCGATTCGGCTCATGTGAAGTACGGCGTCTGAACTGGGCCTAAGCTGTATTTTGCAAGCAAAAACAGCTACAAAATACATCGAGGTAGGTATTAATTAAGAAAATACACTATACCAACCCTTATAATTATTATTATTACTATCTGTGAGACTTATCAAATCACTCTGTCTGCTTCATGGGAAAGAAACAGTCTAAGTTGCTCCAAGAAGATCCATGTTAGAATTGTGTAAGGTGACAAACGGATCCAAGCTGGAATAAACCCCTATAAAACAGCAATAACACACAATGTAAAGCGGGTATAATTCTGTACAGTGCCTATCATTGATTAAGGAATAGTGTAGCGATATTTCTCGTTACGTCACCTATTGTTATTAATGTGCCAACCAGAGAACTACTGGCTGTTGAAACAAAGAGTTCTTTTGTTTAATTGGTTGGCAAATTTGAATAACAAAACAAATTTGACGTAATGTTGATCAACAGTGAACACTCCTGTACTAATGCAAATGGGGCATTCTAATTGGCTGCGCTATAACCTCGTAGTACTAATATATAAACAATAGCCCCCCCCTCCCATTTGGCGAGGAAAATATGTCTCAAATATTTTGTCCGCGGCACCCATATTTAATCTGTTCCCGAGTAAGCCGAAACAGTTTTTTCTTCGAGAGACAGCGAAAGCTCGAGGAAAAACCCCCCCAACCTCAACCCGTGTGGGGTGAGCGAGGGCTCTTTCGAGGAACAGATAATGTCCAAGTGACAAATATTAATCCCGAGCATAATTTGTTTGGAAGCCAAATGGGGCAGGCTAGTTGGTAAGTTTATTAATCCTTCAAATATTTTTTTCACAAGGCCGCTCTGGTTTTTTAATTTGCCAGAAAAAGTGTGGAAGATGCTCGGTCAGACCAAGCTGTAAAAACATCAAAAATAATTCTGTTGGGCGTTCAGAAATATTTCTAGTCCCCCCTGTTCATAAAACAATCAGTCCTATTTAATTTAGCAATTTATTTTGGGAGACCGAATATTCTTGAACCTGCTGAAACGTGAAACGCAAGTTTTTCATCAAAAATATTTTTCAAAACTGAGGGAATATCCACTTGGGGGAAATATCACCCGGATATTTCCCCAGATATTTGGCTGCGTCCAACCGTGAACCGTGTTTAGTTAGGGACCAATACCGCGCGCGAGAACAAATTTTTTTGATGGAATTATAGACATGCAATAGTTTTCCTCCCCTTGGAAAATAATTTTATGTTCCTCGTGATTCAGTATCCTTCATTCTCGGAGTGGCTAATAACAGTAAAATTTCCGCGCGGCAACTATCACAGTAGAACTAGCACCACACGTCACCCGTTCTTCTCTTCTTTCTTCCGTCTTCGTTTTTCTTTGAGCGAAACCGGGCGACCGGCGCCGACAACGATCGATGGAACGTCGCGAGAGGGGGAAAACCAAAACCGACGAAAGGGAAAAAATAATATTGGAAAGGCTTTTTAGAAAGGCCCTATCTAATACTATCACAGTCGAACTCCCGGTAACTCGAAGGAATGCGCACAATGCAATACTTTTAATACGAAAGCAATTCCCCTTTTCCAATAACAAATTGGCGGTGCCCTTTTAATAATCTCTTATCTTTTTTATACTTTTTTCGTGTTTTTTTAAACTTTGATTCAATAAAACAACTTACAAAACCAGTTTTTTTTTTGATTAGCAACGTGTTTTTCAAACTGAAGGAAAAAAAAAGTCAGTCAGATAGGTTTACCCTTGTAAAATCCCATGGTACCAATCCTTGCTGTGTAAAAGTATGCAATTTGTATAAACGCTCTATAAAAATAAAAATAAACCATAACGCTTCTATAAAATAAAAATAAATAAAAATAACCCCGTAAAGTTCAAATATTCATATCAATACAAGAAGGTACTCTTAAACCCAAACAATTACGAAACCCAAAAATACACAAAGGTTGTTATAATGAATGTAATGTTTTATATAATGTTGTGACGAGTACAGTCGAAACACACCCCGATACAAGCGGCCACCCCTCCGGGGAAATGGCTAGGTGGGCTAGTTGCTAATTAGAAATTAGGGTTTGCCCCCCTTAATAGGGTTTTATATATTTTTTTTACAAGTATTATTACTTATATTGGAACTTTGGATTAGCTGGCCGCTGAATAAATATATCGGGGTTTGGCCGCTTAATAGGTATAGGTGGCACGGTGGCGGCCGCTTAAATTTAAATAATCGGGGGTTCGACTGTGTAATAATTACGTTTCTTAGTTCTTAACGTTTTCTTAAAGCTTATAGGCTTCTTCGCTGCAGCATTCTTTTTATTTCTTCGCAGAGTAGCTTAGTCTTCTTCGCTCAGCACTTTTTTTCTTTTCCCAACCTCTGTCCCCCCTGGCCATCTCCCTCCGCTTTCAAAGATGGCGGGAGGGCGCGAAGAAGATCCCTAGGGGGGCGAACAGCAGGGGTCACGTTGGTCCTTCCTCCCAAAAAAATATTGGAGATTTTGATTGTTTTTTAGATAATTAAAATGGCGGAGGGGCTCGCGCTTGGCTAATTTTTGTGGTCACGGAGGAAAGACGTTGACCTTCCTGCTCCTTCGCCAGGGTCCCCTTCCACTCAGCGCCCCCCCCACCCGCCATCTTGAACGAGCGGAGATGGGCCCTGGGGGCGAAGTTGACCTCGAAGTTTGACCTCCCCGGCTAAAAGAGCGGGGGTTAATTAGAGAATGTAGGGCTTATAAGAGAGGATGGACTGCCTTATTGTAAAAAAAAAAATTATGAAGGGAAAAATTATCTTTTATCATGGGTGAGTGATGATTTATCCACCTATTCAAATGAGATGCTTACCATGGACTGCAAAAAAACAGTATACAGCTGTTTCGAGAAAGGTTGTCGTAAAAAGCGCACGCGACAATCCCGAAAGGTATTGTGGGTAGTTTTAAGTTCACGGTTCCTTGACTTCAGCATTTCAGGGAAAATCTGAGGAAATGGCACGAGACGCCATGGACGTATGTTGCGAGTGCT
>MU826828.1:4088677-4158969 GCA_029204205.1 Desmophyllum pertusum | reverse complement strand
TCCATTTACACGACAAGACAATGACAAAACACGCAATAACAATCGATGTAGTTGATGCGCATTTCTCACCTCGGCCTCGACCATACTGTCGACTTCTTCTTCGATCGATTCATCTCCAATGGTAGAATTGTAAACATTTCTCGGGGCAGATGCTTCAGATAAATCAACTGCTGACTGATATATCGATTTATCATGGGATGCCTACGAAGAAATTCTCCTCCATAATAAGCATACGAACAAGAAAGACGATTGTAAATATCCTTCCTCGAAGAGGAAACCCCACGTGAAACGCTTGGAAGCGTGGCAACCAATCAGAGCACGCGTTAGAACATCAGAACATTTAAAAACAATAACAAACGGCCGCAAAGCATTCAGGTGTGAAACTGGGCCTTTAAGTGTTTTGTCAACGTTGAATAGGGGTGGGGAAGAACCGCAAGGACGTGTCAAAAACGACTGAGTGTATCAATAATCTGGATTATGGTGGGAGAGCATGCTTCGAAAAACAACTTCCACGTAATCAAATTCGACGAAACTTCGCCAAAAGAATAACATTTTGAAACTAAAATTTAATTAATGGATAAAAGTAGGTCAATGATCACAATGTTACGTCACAAGGACGCCATGATTTTCAAAGAAATATCTTATAGGGGACCCGCTTCTTGTTAAAAATTAGTCTTCTCTTGAGCGCAATTCTCGCTACACTATAGACCTTATTCATAAATGGCGGTGGATTAATTATTCTTTTATATTTATGCTAATCAGCATCCCTAGCCTCATTTTAGAGTAAAAATTATTTTGAATTTTGCACATACTAACGAGGCTAGGGGGGCTGATTAGCATGAATATAAAATAATAATTAATCGGCCGCCAAAGGTCTATGACATTTTCAGATGAAAAACAATATTTGCACAATGTTCTAGTCGAATTTCAACTGTGTCACGATAAACCAACCGTTAACCATTGAGAGATGACGTAATTATGACGTCACTATTAAGTGAAACTTCATTGCTGTTATGAATTATGAATGTACGTGTTCATGTATAATAATCCTTTAATAATGAAGACAAGTCGGAGAAGTTTTTCCCCGCTATTTGTTAATGCAATTTTTTTTTCCTGTTCTTTAAGGGCAAAAGGTGTAATCTTGTGACCAAAGGAAAACTCTTTAGTTTTACAGGCATTCAACATGCATTGTGATCTACACCTCTTTAACTTAGCTTTTCTCGTTTCATGATTAGTGACTCTTTCCCGATCTATAATCATGACCATGCATGAAACGAA
Organism: Desmophyllum pertusum; assembly: GCA_029204205.1. NCBI lineage: Eukaryota > Metazoa > Cnidaria > Anthozoa > Scleractinia > Caryophylliidae > Desmophyllum > Desmophyllum pertusum. Next base: position 4,157,691 of record MU826828.1, on the reverse strand, counting down.
ATGGGTGTGCAGCTCGAACTATGAGCTGAGTATTTAATGCCGTCCTTAAAAAGTTACATTGTTCAAAACATAATCCAACAGCTTTCATAAGGTACAAATGTGAAATGCTACTCAGGCTACAAGCCTGTGCGCCGCCAGATACGAAAACCAAAAACCCAGTGGGACAATATGGGAACCAACTCCCCGACCAAATGCAGGCGCACCAATCTTTGGGGGTTAAAGGTAAATTACAAAGATAACAATCGTGTAATAAAATAAAACTTGAAAAGTTCGAGAGCTGAGATGAATACATTACAACCATCAACCCTTGTATACGTTACAACAATGGAGGTCAATTTAAGCCATAACGGCTCACGTGCGTTCATACCAATAGGAAAACATTTACATTCTCTGTCACTGCCACTTGCAGTTTAGCTCCGCCGAATGTAAAATTTATATATTTATTGTGACCAGTCCGCAATAAGTGCGTACCTTGTTGGTACGCTGGAAAGTATCACTGTGCCACCGACTATGACTCGATTTATGTTGGCGCAATATAAATCGTTCTGAAATCAATTGATTCTTACCTGGTTGTTTCCTTGGGTTGCGGGGATCCTCAGGAAGTACACAGTCATCGTTCATCCACAAGGAAGTCCCAGTGGTCTGTATGCTCTTAGGCTATTGTACAAATTGAAACGAAATTTAATGAAATGATGGAGGCAATCGGACACAATGAAACCTGTAAAAGCCTAGTTTAAACTTACGACGCTAGCATAAGCCAACATACGCAGACGCAGTAACGTGTTGATCATTAGCAGCATTTGTCCTAACAAAAGCCACTAATGATCAACACATTACTGCGTCTGCGTATGTTGCTTGCGCTTATGCTTGCGTCGTAAGTTGTGAACCATGCAGGATTTAATCGACTTTATAACTGAAATAGCTGACTTCTCGCGAGTTTGGTCGTAGCACGAGTCAACTCCGAGCCCGAGTCAATCTCGAGTCACGAGGCCATGAGGTTGAGCCGCGATATGTAATGGTTACCTGCCTTACCCATGGTGACGGGATTGGAGGGAGGAGCGGGTGAGGAGTTAGTCGCAGGGGGTCGGTGGAGCAAAACGCCTAGGACAGGATAGGGTACGAGGGTTCAGACGGTATCCATGATGGCGGCGGCGGGTCTTCCTAGATGGCAGGCGTAGATCAAGGAGCAGTGTTGAGGAAGGATGGATAACTTGAGAAGAGATGAAGGAGTGTCCCATTTTGACCAATCCTGTGGATGCGTGCGTGACTTAGGAGAGGAAGAAAAGACGCGGATCCATCGATCGATAGAGCCTTCTATTGCAGGGATTCATTTTGGTGGCCTAGCTAAACCACTACAGTACGCTAAATGTTGTATCTGCTTTATACCAATTGCATGAATAAAATTCATCTTTATCTGAATCACGGACAAGTTATTTGGGACTTTTAAACGATGCCGAACTTTTCAAACAATAGGAGCCATCTTTAATTTTTAGGAACTGCAATCAGGACTGGACTATGGAAAAAATAATTTTGGAACACCACTAAAAGAACTGCATCACGGTGTGCTAAATGTATTCGGATTTCAAGACCAATAAATGATAACACCGGGATAACACCACTTTGAAGGATGGCATGTATTCACAAAATTGTAAAACAATCTATCAGCATGCGAGTAATTTAGTCAACAAATAAGCACATATATGTTTTCAGCCACTGTGGCCATGGCGGAATTAGGAAGTTGTATGTTCATAACTCTTGTTTGACTTGCTTATCAATTTCCATCCGCAGCACTTGGCTTTCTGTTAGAATTTTCTAGTTTAATTATGCCTTATCATTCATGAGTGGCTCATTGGAGCCTTTGACTTTGCTTAATAACACTGACTTCGACATAAATCTGTGTAGAGTAATGTAGACAGAAACAGGAACGGCTACTTAAGAAATTGGTCAAAGCCTTAGCATGTCAGTATCGATCGAATTTATATGGGAAGTGACTTTGTTGGACGTTAATAGTGCGGGGAATTTTGTGGCAAAAACAAAACAGGCTTTATTAAATCCGGTATATACAACAGAAACAAGAACGACAACTCAAGAATTGCTCCAAGCTAATATCATGTGTTTATTCGATCGAATTTATATCCCGCATCGTCGGCGATCGAGACTTTACATACTCCTTACATGGGAGAATAAAGCTTCAGCCAATAACTATTTTTCGACTAAAAATACATAAAGAAACCATTATTGTGGGCGAGCAAAAGCGAGCCCGCAGACTAATCTTGAGAGAGGTCAGCGGCACGTTCGTAACCGGGACATTGAAGCAAGATATGAACATTCTTTTGGACTTCCAACTGGTATGATTGGAATGTGAACTCTGTGTTTGTTACACATGCGCAGCACAGAAAACATGGTATTGTTTAACTTGATGTCAGTACTATTCACTGAGAAGACCAAAAGATGTTTGTAGTTGGCGCCCGGAGTTGGCGATGAGTTCGTAAATTAAATACGAGTCATAGGAGATCATAGGAGGGAAATTTACGCACATCGTCACTTGTGAAATGATCGAAGGCCACCCCTATGTTATCGTTATGAATGACGGCTATTATGCTAAGCTTTATTCAACTGAAATCAATTTTACATTATCTGTCATAAAGCTTATCGGAGTTTGAAGTTAATACTCGAACATAGCAGCCAATAATAAAAGCCACCGATGCCGAGTATAGTAGTTTTCCTAAGTCAAAGCCAATTAAATCCCAGTACGTGCTTGTCTTCACATTGTGTAGAACAACAACAAAAGCTGAAAGAAAAGCCCGTTGACAAAATGATGTATGTATGTAGTAAGTTTAATGGAACGTGACTAAAATTGATTCATAAACTATAGAACCTGGAATATGATCGCCTTGTTAAACACGTACGATTAATTGATCTCTCAGATTTTATTATGACACGATGACTTTACGCTTGCCACATGAAATAAATAAAACTCAAAAATCAAATTTAAACGCTGGGAGTTTCCACTGAATTCCTTGCCCTGTTATAAAGACAGCGAAAAAGCATACGATGTTGCGTTAACGTTGTCGCGCCATCTAGATCTGGCAAGATTTCAGTCGCCAACATGTCAAAAATATCTGGTTCTATTCAGTGTCTCTTTCAAGCAAGAAAACATTTAGTTTAAAGCCCAGGTTTTAATGAGCCGGGAGCATTTGTAGCGGGGCAATGAGCTCGGAAAATTAAATACTGATCATGAATGATAGGAGGGAAAGTTACGCCAAATCGTCTCACGTGTGAAATGGTCAAAGATCGTCGAAGGCTAAGCATGTTATTGCGAACATAGCAGCCAATAATAAAGCCACGATGGCTAGCCAGTGTTTCTTAAATCAAAGCCAATTAAATCCCCGATACTCCCGGTAATCCCCCGCACTTCCTAACCCATGGTTACTTCCTAGTATAAGGTTTAACATGATTCGCTATTGGTGATGTGTGTAAGCGATCAAGGTTTCATGTTGCAGTCGCGTCACACCCTGGCTCCAAAGGTCAGTTATCGGCTGTTAAACCACGAAAGCGGTAGAGAAGACCGAAGAAGCTCCGAGACTGACCTCTGGTCGCTCGAGTATTCAAATTCGTTTCCATGCGAGAATTCAGTACAGAATTTGTATTAGGTCGCTGATTGGCTACTCTACTCGTTTCCAGACTCTGCTGGGAGTTAACGATGTAACAGCAGCAGTGATTGGCTAGACCACAATATTTCGCCACAGGCGTATGAAAAACCGGTTTTCAGAGAAACAAAACAACAATGGAAGTCGATCGAGATTACAGCGTTTGCCGTTCTTTTAGAAACGCTGTTGATTATGCTTTGAGCCGTAGCGGATTCCAAAGCCCTTTTGACGAAATGTATTCTGCTATTTTCCAGCGTTTTCGAGCGTCTCTAGTTCCCTTTTTACATTTGCTACTATCACTGACGATACGCTACTTTCCTTGTTGACTGGAAATCCCAACACATGGGAACAATCGCCCGGCCACATTTCTTTCCTTGGACGTTTTCCCCTCGAACAATTAAACCGTTCTAGACAGCCATATTGTAGCGAAATTCATGTTTACACACGCGACAACAATCGTCTACTGAGCACGCAAAATTTTCACCGGAGTTTTGGAAAACTCCGGTGAATAAACTCGCCATCTCTCACAGATCTGAGATCCACAGTCGAAAGCTCTTTTTAAGCGGCCGACGCATAGCGGCCGCTTCAAGAAATGGGCTTTTTTTTCATGTCGCTAGCCTTAGTCCTCTTCACGGTTGACATGATGTTATCGCATCTCGATCTAAAATTAGCCAGTAGAGAATTTCTCTTCCACAGGCTTTCTGTAGTGTCGTGTAAGTGCGTACATGTATTTAGTTTATTACAGGAATCGCATTGAAAAAGCAAAGACAAATGTCCCACAGCAGTGAAACAGCAGTGTTGTTGCAAAATGTGCTAAATTTGGCGGTGTGACCTTTACGTGCGAGGAGTTTTCCCGTTACATTGTAAACGTAGCCAGGAGACATGTAAATAAATAGCCACAAGAGAATTTCTGTTCTGTTTAATACATGCACCTCAACCAGTAAACGAACGATAAAACCCCAATCCCAAAAACATAACAGTTTTTCTTAACACAATTCCACAGCATATATGTCATTCACAATTTATTTTCACGTTGAGCGAAAACATATCTTTGCCCACGTTCAATATGATGCAATCTACATTAGCTAAAATTAACCACCAGAGAATTTCTCCGGCTTCCGGAGCATGATGCAATATATTACATCAGGCAGCCACGTTTTTCGTCACGCAGGTTCGGTGTGTTGACTCTTAGGATTTGGAGGGTGCACCTCAGAGTCCAGTGACCGCGGATAGTTTTCGTGTCGTGTAAGAGCTCTTTTTCATGTAAAGAAACAAGCGAAATATTTAATTAGACAAGGGAAAATAACCTCAACTACTCGAGAAGAGCCACTACAGAGCAGGAAATGGAGGAGTCCGTGTCACGAAGTAACGAAAGTTAATTTTATATTTCTTATATTTATATTTCTCGTCACGCATGTTCGTATGCTGACTCTCGCTCATTTTAGGGGTGCACCTCAGAGTACAGTGACGAGGGGGAGTCGGGGGAGGAGAGATCGATTGTTGTTTCCCCCATTATTAAGGTCAGGGGGGCAGGCAGCGCCCTTTGATCTTGCCGCTTTTCCGCTATACATGATCGCACAAGTAAAGAAATATGTCAATCATTCGAGAAACGTACCTCTACGGGAGGTTTGCTGTGGAATTTTCATCCATGGTGTCCCACAATGACCAAAGTTCAGTTAAAACAGCGACCGAATCGTTCCCATAGATGTTTGAACGTGGAATCGCCAAAATATTTCTGAACGAACACCAAACGCACGTCATGTCCGCCATCGTCGGCCATGTTTATTTTAAACAAACCAGTACTTAGTCTCGCTCGGCCAAATTTCTTAAATGTGGCAATCATATATACTAGGTCCCAGGCCTCGCTGCTAGCCCCCCCTGATTAAGGTAATCGGCGCTTGTAAACTACTTTAGAAGTTCTTGTCTTTTCACGCATCGATGCGCCACGTGCGATGATCATATGTTCAGCTGTCAGATTTTAATGAAAACAAACAGATGTGCGTGGCGGCGGTTGGCCCCCCCAAGGTTAAAACCGGTTTGGTAAGATATTCGATCCATAAATTGATGGAAATGAATTTGAAACACTCGAGTGACCAGAGGTTTTATTTTTTCCCGGCGAGTTGTGCCTCGACTGTCGCGGCTTCGTCGCTCAAAAAATTCCTCTTTTTAGAGATTCCGCCTTTTAGAGATTCCCTATTTTAGACGATTCTGCCTTTTAGAGGATTCCCATTCCCGTTCCCCCATTTCCGTTCCTCCATTTCCGTTCCCCATTTCCGCTTCCCCCATTCCCCGTTCCTTGTTTTGAGACATAGCCGAAAAGACAATGCAATTGAAAATTGAGCTCAGCAGTCAGCAAACAGTACATAGTCACGCGCTTTGTCTCAGCTGCAAGTGTGCAAAATGGAAACATTTTTTGTTTCAAGCGATTTTTTTGTGGACGAACGAACCCGCAAGAAAATAGCAGGTTTCCCGAGATATCAGAGGCGGATTTTAAACGCCATGAGAGAAGGAAACAAAACCAAAACACCAAGAAAAGCACGTTGACATGGATCAATGCCTATCGTCTACATTTCAGTGTTTACATACTTTGTGCACTGATTTTATGCAGTATTAAAAATTGACTTAAAACAAGTAATATGACTACATGCTCCAGTGGAAACGGCAGGGGTATATATTTTGGCAGAACGCCAAACGCAGAATCAAGTCTTTTATTATTCAACAAATCGTAACACTATCCAACTCAGTATGGTCATGATGACTTCAATATCTGTTGGCCGTACTCAACAGATCATGACAGATATCCTGCGATATAGGTAATTAAGTTCAAGTCAGTTCTTGAAAAAAAGTGGAAGAGTATTTTTTTAGTGTAGTTATCAATTTGTTGAATAATAAAACAATGATCCAGCCAAACTCGGCCTAACAATTATCCTGCGAAATCGCGCCGGCCGCCGTAAATAATTGTCTGCATTGGCGTTTGGCGTTCGGCAAAATACCCCTTCCGATTTGGAAATATTGGATTCAAATCCTCTCCGAACAGCGGCTAGTATTAAATCGAGCCTATGTGTAAGACACGGGTTTTCAAATGATTTTTCGACTATAATCACACGACTCTGGCAAGTTTTCGTGCATGGTGAACATGCCATGGAGGCAAGTTGTGGCGAGAGTGTGAAAACCCTGCTAGCAGAGTCTCCTTTTCCGTTTTCTTCCCGCCTCAAAAAACGGAAAAGGAGACTCTGCTATCAGGGAATGGATACATAATGCAATTAAACTTGCCAAAGTCGCGTGATTATGGTTCGAATTATGACGGGCGAATCATTTAACTAGGCATAAAACTGCCATAATAATCGAAGTGGCAACTCGCTTTAGAAAAAAGTTAATAATATGTTCGATGCGTTCGATGGCCGAGCTCAATGTAACCAAAACAAGTTCGATAGGATTTGATAAACTACGCCCGCGAAACACTGAAACCGGTAGGCTTCCTCGAATAAAAAGAGAGTTTGTAAAAACTATCAATCAACATGAATTTACCTCAAATGTCCTGATACGTTCTTACATCTAAGTTCACCTTTTATAGCCTCTTCTTCACCACCTTCCTTATTAGATTGACTGTCACGGTTTCTGGTTAAAACTTTAAATTAAAGCTTTCTGGTTCTTCAACTGGACGCAATATTGAATTGGCGGCAAATTTGCGGTTGCCATCTTGAATCAGCTCGTCACGCAACGCTTCTTTCCAACAGGCGTACGTCATGCACTGGAAGATATTTTTTGTATACAAACTGACGTCAAATTATTTTTGTTATTCACATTTGCCAACCGTTGAACAAAAGAACTCTTTGGGTGCTTACCATTTAGCCAAAAATCCGGAAATTTCGGTTGAAAGTCAAATGGATCAGCCATTTTCCGGAAAATCCGTTCGGAAATTGTGGACTACCTCCAGAGGTAGTCCTATTTTTCCGTTTCGGAACGGAGCGTCGGAAATTACCGTACCATTTGAAAGTTTATTCCGTTTCCAGGCTCCCCTCGCGCGGTTTTAGTTGTATTCATATGGCGTCAACGAACTTTTACGAGTGTGGCGTATGTTTCTTCAACTCAGATGGACCACAGAAACGCCAGCATTTGTTGTTCAGGAGAAAGAGAATGCCTGATTCTTGCATTCCCTGTAGGAGTCCTTCTTATGTTTATAATTTCCCTGCACAAGATCGAAAATGACTTTGAAGCTCACTCGTGCGGAAACTCACTCGTGCGATAAACTCACTCGGGTATGTGATCTCATATCTTTGAATTCTGTTTAAATTTCTTGGCATAAAAGTGGTTACGGCACCAATGGCCATGGCATCTTCTTCTTAGTCAACAGATTTAGATTTCCAGCTAAGTCCGCCATATTGACTGAAAGGCCGGAATTAGAATATTGTAAATGGTAAGCGCCACCTGTTTCGGTTGGTCGTTGAGTTTGGAAAATTTCTTACCATTATGCAACGTTCACCCCAACCGGTTTTTCTTACAAATGGTAAGCACCCTTTGTTTTCAACAGCAAATTGGCTTTATAATAGGCCTTGATTCGCCAATGTATTAAATATGTACTTGAAATAAAATAAGCGGAGGAGGGGTGAAAATATTCCCAGATGCATTGCGTTGTATAAGATATTATCATTTTTTGCGCGGTTGCTCAGCAGTTGTATTCGTCACGTTGAGAAGAAAACATCTCCTCGAGGGAAAGGCGTACCTGCGTACCTGGCAAATGGGCTCCAAATTTTAACCAGAATCAACTGCTTTGTGCTCACGGCGTCGAACAAGGACAATTTGGATTAATATCTTCCAGAATGAGCTATTTTAGACTGAAGTACGTCTCTTCACGTGTGCCTTCTTGGTAGCCGAGCATCAACTGAAATGCCTTCGAATGTTTTCACACGTTTTCAAGAAAAGTTATCCGCAATCCTGCATCACTCTGTGTGGAATCAAGTACTGATTTGTGCATTTAGGTATTTGAAATCTCGGGTTTTTCAAGGTAATGGAAAGTTGTGTAATATACTTTTACCGTAATCTCGCTTCAATAAATATAGTGATATGAAAGTCCTACTTGTACGCAGTTGTAAGTCCATGATGTTTGTTTTAATACAAGGCCAAGCGTGATATTGCTAGCTTTGCTTGATTGAGGATCAGGAAATACAGGAGTATGTGATTTTTAATTTAAGGTATAAATATAGCATGTTTCGTTTTTAGACCAAGCGAATTTTTGAAATGTACATCTGCAATCGAATCAAGTATTTACTTTTATATATGATTGATTTTGTTTGTATTTTACTTGAGGGTTTCCCTTGTTTCTCAGTGGCAGTGTTATACTGTCTGGATAGGGAAACAGATACGTTGTAAATTTTTATCCATGAAACTAAATTTAAATTAGTCTGAATACATGTTCTGCTTAGGTTTAAAATTTTGTTACAAATGCTGTAAACTACAATATTTATCCAGTTCTATCACTGATTTTCTGGCAAAAATATGTTGCATTTTCAACACTTGGCCAGAAGCAAACCAAGTTTAAATGTGGTACTGTGCGCAGGTGAAAGACATTTAAAGTGGCACATGTACTTTTGTCAGTCTAAAATTTCAGAAATGTACACTGTATTTCGCTTCGATTAAATCTTTAGAAGTCATAATTTAATATTTGTAGTATACACTCAAAATCATTATTTATATATTCTCATTCCAGATTATTATACAGTGAATTTTATTGGTTCTGTTTTGATGACCGTCAAAACATTGAACTTGTTGGAAATGTGAGAGCATTTGGCACTATAAAAGTGTCTTGAATCTATATCATCCATGCTGGACCTAAGAAAATAAGAAAGAATATTATTCATTTTGAGTTCAATGAAACACATAAAAGCGTTAATTGTACACCTATTTCGCGTAAAAAAAACGATATAAAGAAACAAAAACGGCATTTCTCTTCATAAAACATGTCTTGCATGTTAGCCATGTTTCACAACATGTAATCCATAATTGCTGATTTGCCCCATTTTCAAAGCCTCCAAAAAGCTAAAAATCCTGGGTCACTAAGGGTCACTACGGTACAAAATGGTGTAAGAACGTTTCTAAAACAAAAATATTAATTGTATGTAAAAATTACTCAAGTAGAGAGACTGCTACAAATGAATTTATGCACCGCGTCGAAGCCGTGGTCACGGATGGATCGAAGTATTGATTTTGAAACATCATAAAAAATAACTCCTGAACCATTAATTTCCACACAAAACACTTCCATTAGAAGAACAAATGATAAGGATATGTTTACAAGATTACTTACTTCAGGTTAGCGCTTAAACGCTGAAAAAATGAAGATGAAAAATTGCCAAAATTCGCCACGCATCAGGAAAGCGCCGCCATCTTGTCAAATCAGAGACCGCAAAGGATTCTTGGAAGACATTCACTTCTTCTCTCTGACCAGCGCGCTAAAAATGGGCCTGATACAATTCTTCTACAGATTGTCGGCCAATTACAGAGCACGGCCAGATTTTGGCCGTGCTCTAATGAATCTGATTGGCTGATTCAACAATAGAGCTCCGCCGGAAGTAAAAGCAACTGCGCGTTTCGTGGAGAGTCAAGCGAAATCCGCCATGTTGGAAAGAGGCATTTATTGTGTTCTTGTTCAACTTTCTTCATCAAAGGTAGATGAAATCAACCCTTTCAGGATTTTTTTCGGTTTTTGAGTATTTTGGGAAGTTAACAAGGCTTTCAGTCCACGAACGACTGGAAGACTTTGAATTTCCGAAGAATACAGCTAAGCTTATGTCAGCTATTATCTATAGCTGTCTGTTTAATATTTGGTTTTGGATGCTTTACATGTACATGACAGCCTCTGTATTTGACCCTTGTTTCGTGGATGGAAGCCGCTACTTAGGACAAAGGACAGTAAGCAGTACGAGAATATTGTATATTTTAATGAAGTGAATTAAGCTTATTTGTTTCTGCGTGTTTTTAGTAGTATTCAAAGACATAAGCTATATAATTTCATGCGAGTCTGTCCTAAACAGGGTCTGAACCTGTCCTAAACAGGGTATGGTTGCACGATTGTCGTCGTAAAAATATGGTTTATACAGTATTTAGATATCGGAGACGTTTGCCGTGTATCAGTCAAACGGGATTCGCTAAATTGCAACCTAAACAGGGTCCTAAAATAGAGGATGTTGTCCTACACAGGGTAGGTATTTTAGGGTATTTTATTGTTTGTTTTTTCCTAAACAGGGTCAGGTTTTCAAACCCTCAGTGGCACTCCTATACCCAAACATGAGTTAGGTACCCCCCCCCCCCCCCCCTGGGACTGGGGAAACCCCCGGGACAACCAGGGGGATATGTTGTAGCCTGTTACAGGCATTCAGATAGTGAGACGGTACGAGTAGGCGCAAGAGCGTGAAGAAGTGGGGCCAATCCCCTCGCCGCTTCCCATTATCTGAATGCCTGTAACAAGCTAGATTTGTTGGGGAATAGAAGGAGATGGATTTGATTGATTGCCCCTGGGTTGGGGAAAATACTATACTTATTGTAATTGGGTGCATTCATTTGACCAAAAATTCCAGTTTGAAATTCCTGAACGTTCGGACAAGCATAAATTTCTGCAACTTTTTTCTGGAATTTTGGGTTGAATGGAAAGTGTCCATGTTTTAAGTTCAATGAATAGGGTGGGGGAATTCACAAGTTTGTAAAATCATGGACAACAACGAGTCTGTGATCTCAGGTACCGCGCAGGGGGAGGGGCTGGGGGGGGGGGGGGCTTTAGCCCCCCCACTTTTCTAAAACATAATAATAATAAAAATTTCCAGAAGTTTTTCAGAAGTTGGTGATAAAATTTTATTTTTGATCTGCAGTAGATCGCAACGGACAAAAGCTGCAATGACCATTAGCAAAGTAGACGCGATTACAACTGAACAAATATCAAGAGTTAAGATAACTTTGAGTTGACTGACTTTATGCTATTTAGACTGCAAAACAGTCGTATTTTTTGCGTTGGTCTGTCAAACGAATGCGCGCGGTCTTTGATTTACGAAAGGTCTGGAGCGAGTGTGAAAACGGAGAATATGCTATTGAGCAGTTGTATCTTGCGTTTTATAGAGAAACGTTTTTATGACAGCATTTTATCGCCATAGATACTTTATTAGTTCCTTAAACTGAAAATTATACACAACTCTGGACATCGCGGGACACGGGAGTCCTGCGTGATAACCAACAGAGAAGCGCACATTGTAAAACGAGTATAATTAACGAAGACTTCTGGCTGTTGGAAAGAAAATATCTACAAAAATCTCTGATTGCTTTTCGAAAAATGGACAACTCTCTCTGAATTTTAAGACCGGATATTAATAAATAAATGTTGATTCTTGTATTAAAACAGTGGCTTTTTAAGCGCTGAAAGTTGGTAATTTGCACCACGCTTGTTAATTTTAGATGCATTTCCAGCCAGTTCAGAGGACTTAAATTCACAATTTTCCCGGACCCCCTAGAAAGCTCACGCTGACGCGTTCGCATTAGCCACCCCCACTCAAAAAAGTGCTGCGCGGGCCCTGGATCATCATCTGGGACATATTACCGGTATATATCAGATGAAAACCTTACTATGACATTCACTGAAATAGTGATGACATATCAATGTAAATCAGCTGTCTCAAGATGTTATTCTGTTTGATTTACAAATAAAATTTTAAAATGATCCCAGACTATCGCCTGGTCATGAATCACTGAGACAATCCCTCTCTATTACCCTTATATATAGGTGGATATCAGGGGGAATTTGTGTTGAGAAACATCCGGATTCCCCTACCACTGGGTCAAGATTAACTAAGTTTACAATTCCCCTGGTTGTCCCGGTGGTCTACCCCAGAGGCAAGCTGATGACATGTGCAATTTGCTTTCATTTCTTTTCCACAAAACATTTTTTGGGCCATAATAAGACAGTCTTCTGCATCAACAATACTCGTCATAAAAACATGTAGCAACCTCCTGTCTACCTACCTGAGAAATTAAGAATTCTCTGACCAGATATTAAATTCTCCGAATTTTCCCTGGTACCATGAAAAAAAATTGCTGGCTTTTTCCCGACCTGAAGCAACCATGCAAGAGTAGCTCTACAACTGTATATTAAGTTATTTTTGTTTTAAATCATTACCAGTGTCCGATCCTGTCAACCCTCATCCATAAAGTTCATGCCTCTGGGTTTAAAAATTATGTCAGACAAGAAATTTGACAAGAAATTTGTGTGCAATAATTATTATTACACACAAATTACGGATACTTGGCTCAAATTCCCTAAAATCCACTGTGTGGCCAAGAAAGGAATATGTTTCAAAATAAAATAATGGGATTAGGAAAAGGATATTCCAAGAAATCACATTCCTTGATCCAAAGTAGCATAACATTTAATAATTATTTTAAAATATGTTTAAAATGCTTTCCATCATTGCTTTACAAATTATCTATCGCAAAAGGGCGCAAAATAGTTTGTCCATTCAGTACAAGTCAATGATCTAACAATAAAATCACATCAATCTATTTATTAGAAAATGAAGCGCATGTCATCGCGTTGTAGGTTGAATTGTAGTTGATCGCAATAGCCACAGAGTAGCCACAGAGTAGGTTCGATCGATCGATCGAAGATAAGCTTACTATTCCTTCGCTTGCCGTGCTGTTTACTCGCATAATATCTATTAGTAAAAATCTACTAGTATACTAATGCAAATGAGACAATCTGATTGGCTGAGCTACTCGTATATTATCAGCCATTATAGTTCGCCACTAAATTTTCTTTGATTCTGATTGGCTTAAATCGAACACGTGACGTGATAGTGTTCATCCGCGGAGAGACACTGTCAGGTGATAGTGCCCGTCTTGCAAAAAAACCCGGATCGATAGTGCCCGCCTGCGCGAAAAACAACCGTTTTGTGCAGTTTTGAGCTAAACAGTTGAAAGAATAAATTTAAAAATAGCGAGAATTTACTCTCTATCAATTCTTTCATAACATATGGGCATGCACGAAGTTTGGAACGAAATATTTAATGGAAAATTCCTGTAAATGTACAACAAATGCGAATGAAAGAGCACTAAACAATTTACGGAAAGATCGGTAAACCGACACAAATTCGGCCAAAAAATGACAGCCTGTTTACGCCACAAGTTTAAGCTTAGCCTATTCAGTATTGTTACCTTGTCTATTTCCAAGAGGCTTGTCAATTCCAGCTTGAATCAGCACAGTAAATATCGGTTACGAAGCTTAAATACGGCAGTTCGTCAAGCGTTTGCCCGCAGTGAAACCTTCGACTCCGTTCAGTTGTCCGTTTGACCACAGGTCACCAAAGCGTCGTATATATAAGAGTTTGTATGGAGCTGAAATTCGATCGAAAATAATTTTCACTTTTCTTTCGAAAAGTTGTAAATAATGTGAAATAAAGTTTAAAAACATCACCTGTTGTCTTTTCCTGTGTTTTTATCACTTCTGGAAGCTGCTTTGGGCGAATTTTGACCTACGGTCGAATCTGCCACTGTTGTGTACTATAATAGAAGGGAAAGGTCGGAAACGAATTTGAACATTTCCCCAACCGTTTTTCGAGGTTCGGTACACTTTGGCACCTGAATTTCCCGCCAAAGTTTGAACGCCGGCCGCCAGCTTGCCGACTTACCCGGGAGGAGTGCGTTTGGTATTGAGCGACACAGAGGTTACGCGTATCACATAGACTGGGATAACTTTCGCAAAAGTGGACTTCTGTCGGCAAATTCGAGGAAAAGTTGGTAAACACACTTTTCTAGATGAAAAGTATGCGCTGAACACGAAAATGTTGTTTACCAAGCTGGGTTTGGCCATTTTGACCTTCAAATCAGCCATTTTGTATTTGCATACGTAATTAAGACATGAAAGCGAGGCTATATGTTGTGTCTCGTTACAGAACACTCTAAAACAGTTGGAACTTCATCCAAATCAGCAGGTGACAGATGTAGTATGTTTTTAGAGGATTTGTGTTTACTGTATGCTGATAACGTGATTTTCTGGTCACGTGACTCTTGAAAACGAGGCCAGAGATTATATCCTTCTGATTGCATGGAGGTGCACATACGTTCTCGGAACCAGGAAAAAGAGTTGAAAACTATAATATATTCTTCCAGTGTATGAAAATACAGCAAGTGAATGAATTGGAAGTTACCGCACAACCATGGTAGGTTTTGGTCACGTGACTGACACGTGACTGGAGTTTGGAACATCGCCGCTGACCATACATCTTAAAAACAATCTGGAAAATCTGGTCATCGCGGAAATATGAGGCGTTGTAAGCATCTTCTGAAACAGACCGCAGTGGTAACAGGATATTCTTGATAATTGACATCTCCCCTTGTCCAACAAGAGCGGAGACACCGAATTTCACATCAGCTGTTTGAACAAACCTATTCTAAAAATAATTATACTAAAAGATGCTAAGCCATTTTACTCTACTGTACCATTCACTTTCCTTGGTTTTCGAAAAACGACACAATCAAATTAGCATCACTTTGGCAGTGGCTATCTGTAGTACTTCTGCATTTGCATGCTCCTGTGCATGACAGTCCTACGTTCTGGCAGCTACACTTCTTTGATTTGCATCCCGATTTGCAGCCACAGTACTAGTAGTTAACCATCTCATCACAGCTGTCAGGTACGGGGACAAGAGACATCAGCTTGCCATTCAGTTTTGTCCAATACAGTCTCTGGAAGTGGGAGTGCGGGGAGTGTAACTTGCGCTTGTTCGCCCTTCTAATAATTATGCCATTGCGCTGCATCACGCGTCGGCGGAAGATCAGAGCTTCCGGTGACCAGCCCAAAAAAAAACGTTGCGCGCGCTCCACGTCAGTCAGTTACATTGTATTTTCTGCAAATGAACGTCTCAGCGGATTTCACTATTGAATGATCCAGGTCACCATTTCCTAGGTTTCTCAGCAGCATGCGGTATTCTGTGAACGTCTTCCATGATGTTTTCTTGCTATTGACAGCAAAGTAGGAGACTGTTTCCTTTAGACACTCATGACCGGGACTCATGATCACGAATCGTGCGAATGGACAGATACTTACGCTTCTTAGATGTAGATATACCAGAGCGAGACAAGTAGTTTTCACAAATTTATCAGCAAGATCATCATAGAATATTGTGTTGCACTCTGAATGCCTTCCACTAATGTCCACCCGAGGACGTTCCGTCCCACTCGATAACAGCTCTGTTGCCATTAATTCATGGCTGAGAATTCGAGGCAAATCTACTCTTCTACCAGCATCATACCCTGCTTGACTTGAAGGATGCTTCTGTCGGCTTTGATGGCGGCTGACATCCCACTCTCTTTCTTTTAGCTTTATAAAGGGAGGAAAATGTGGTCGCTATATTTTTGGGCAGAGGATCCCAGAGCTATCCCCCCCCCCCCCCCCCCCCCCCCCCCCCCCCACCCGGGCTATTTTCTTATGACGCCCATCTTCTTTTAGCACTATAAGCCTTTCCTTCACACTCCTGCCAAAGGCTGTTTGCTTTAAATCTGTGTTGTTGCCAAGTTTTCGGTGACCATGTTCTGCCACCTTGCAGGTACATGTACCGTTGCCTGTTTGTTGACATCGCAAACGTTTGCCTAACGCAGCAACTCGATCACTTTCTTCTCGTCGGCATTAATTATTATCCCGCAGTTTCCTTGACGGGTTAGACTCGTTATTCCTTGTTTATGCAGCAATATGCGCACAAAGGTTTTATGACAGAGACCATCTACACAGCGCTGCTGCGGTCATCCTTGCGTAATGCCAGCTATCCCTCTGCCTCTCTTTCCGGTACCATTGAGCTACTCTTAACTTTGATCAAGCTTGATCTGGATTGGCCTGATTAAGTCGTTGAGACTAGCCTTTTACGACCCAGTTGCCTTGTCAAACTCGGTTTGTACCAGTGCTGGGAGCTGCCTCAATTGTGCGAGGTACACAGGATCCCACTGCGCGTAATTTGTGTGATTATAACCATGGAAAAATAGCAGCATCTTGTGAAAGGCATACAGATGTATAGGTCCCATTACCCTGGGTGCCAGAGGTTTTTGTGGCTCGTCGTGGCTTCGCCGCTTACAGTTCATGCAAAGGAAAAAGGAAAAAAAATCCCTCTGGCACCCAGGGTAAGCCGGTCACATCTGATAATATTTCCATCCATTTGAGCTCTGAAAAACAGTAGAAGGATACGGATATCATGTCCATGCACTGCCACCAATAACACTCTAAAAATTGAAACCTTGAATGAAACTTTCTTGAATGAAAATGTATTTCCCTTGACTGACGCCTCAGCGCCTTATTTTGTTTTTTTCCAACACACATCAGCAAATTACGTTTCTGATCAGAGTCAAGACATATGAATGGGTTTGTCTGGATGAAACAAGGAATGAGAAAAGTCGGACCAATTGTTAAAATAACCACTTCAGACCTAGCACATTAAATTTACCTTAGTTTATATATTTTTTGCACGACTGAAATTTTGGAATGCAAAGTTTTTGCCCTGCGCATACCAAAAGCAGTTGTTTCCAAGTTCTCTATCCATAAAAACACAACGCTAGCTCTTTTCCCAATGCATCTCTCAGGACAGCAATTAAAATCGAGTTAGTGGGCATACGGTAGTCCCCATAAATGAAGTCTCGAGACCACATTGTTTCGATGTGATGTGTCTAATCAAAGCACCCACCATCAATTTGTATTCTTGAGAATAAAAGAATATTAGAGTTAGCTGATTTGGGAAAATATTTCGATTCCAAACTGGCTTTAAAAAGAGGAAAACAGTTTAGCCTCGTTTCCATGTCAAGTATTTAGGTCCGTTTTTAAAAGCCATATTTCAAGGTTAAAAACTCAAAATCCAGCTTGGTAAACAATATTTTCGTGTTCAGCACATAATTTGGATCTAAAAAAGTGTATTTACCAACTTTTCCTCGAGTTTGCCGACAGAATTTTAAATAGAAGCCTTTCTCAGAATTTGTCCCAGTCTATTGTGGAGTATACTTTGGCGCTCGGCCGTTGGTTTTTGACCCACTTGCTGGAACATAGCCTCGTCCCCATGCAATGGCTGCCGTTGAAAAAATGTAGCTGTTTTCAACGTAAAACTGTGCTTCGAGAGATCGGTCTATTGGCGATTGAATCACACAGAAAGGTACGTACATCATCCTTCTTGAGATTTAGTGTGATTTGAAAGCGCCGGCTGGGGAAGAAATATATTTTTAGCGAGCATTTCTAACCGAACCTCGAAAAACGGTTGGGGAAATGTTCAAATTCGTTTCCGACCTTTCCCTTCTATTATAGTACACAACAGTGGCAGATTCGACCGTAGGTCGAAATTCGCCCAAAGCAGCTTGGCGGAACCCGCGCCAGGTTTTGCCGCCGTTTTTCATACAAATGATGCTTCATTTAGATGGAACTGAAAAATCACTCAGTCGATTTATAACTTTTGAAAAAGTAATACCGAAGTTTAACCTAAAGTTTTGTACGTATTTACGAGACAAAAGTTGAAATGCAAAACTATTTTTGAAGCTCCAAGCGTCGCAGTGTGTAATTAGAAATCGAAATAAATAAATTCATGTCGTTTTCAGTTTTTAGGCCGCCGCGCGGAAAATTTAGTGGTGAACAATAACGACAATAGAGTGTTTTTGTCTCGGAACTATGGGTCTGATAGTTGCCCTTGGAAATTTTATGTTCTAAAAAACTAGCATATAAGCCCTCGAACTTCGTTCTCGGGCTAATATTTGTTTTTTAGAACATAAAATTTCCGCGGGCAACTATCAGCCGATAGTTCCTCGACAGAAACACTCTATTGTTATAATAGAAATCTCGAGCTCATAATCTAATTGTTAAATAGTCCTTCCTTCTTTGAATGGCAAAATCTCCCATGTAGATATAAATACCGGGAAAATTGAAAGATTTGATTTCAAACGTTTCCTCTCGAAACATTCACAACAAAAATGGCGTCCAAAGCTGTTTCGTTCCACGCGTGGAAATCCGGCATTCTCGCGAGTGTCGTGTATCGGAAGTAATTTTGATTGGCTATTTAGAAGTCATGTCAATCAATGTCAATCCATCACGAAAAGGGGGCGGAAGGCATCTCGTTGAGGAATTGTATCAGGCTTAATTTTTCAGCGCGACCACGTAAAGACGAAGAGTAAAAGAGAGCGCGGAAAAATTCGCCTGATACTCAGGTTACCTATATGCCCTCCCCATCGCGAGAGGCGTGTACCACGACAAACGCTTCACTGGGGTACCCAGTTGAAATACAGTAGTCTCGTTTATCTTAAGTTAGGCAATCACGACGGCGACGTTGAAGTCAACGTGGAATGAGAAATTAATTTATATTCGCAATTATACAGATTTATTCCGTTTTTTTACTTTTTCTCAGGGTGGCCGAATTTCAACTGGGTACCCCAGTAATAAATTCCCAATGAGACCCTGTACAGCTCCGCAAATGATCCCGGGACCGCAAATGATCCCCGACCGCAAATGATCCCCAAATTGGACCGCAAATGATCCCCGACCGCAAATGATCCCCAGAATGGACCGCAAATGATCCCGCTAAAAATCGAAGAATGGCGTGGACGGTGGACGCGATTTTTTTCCGATTTTGAATATTTTCCCCAATAACTGAATCTGTGCACGCTAGACATTTTTATGACGGAAGTGATATATACTGTTTCATTACTTAAGGCATTGATGCAGATTTAAGAAAAAATAAATAAACTCAAAATCACTGAACGAGAATACCAGATATATTCTAAAAATAGTTAATTCGAGAAGGTGTTATTTTTAGTACAGGATGTACTTTTGTGATGATCAGAGTGGGATCGTTCGCGATAACCCGCTAATTCGCTAAGGTGTAAACTTTGATAATCAATTAATTAATTAATATTAATTAATAACTCTTGCGTGGGGCACGCGTGCACACCACGCAAAACGTGGGGATCTATCTGCGTTATTACTACTTGTATTTAGCGGAATATATATTTATTTCGGACGACACTTTGCTCTCCTTGTGGTAGTTTTTTTCTAGAATAAGGTGCTTACATGTACATTTACCGTTTTACGCATGCGCTTAAGCTCTGTAGTGCATTACTAACAACAAGTACAATGTTAGACTTGCCACAAGTCGACTTCTTTAAACAGGGACCTGCACTATAAAAGGAACCTTGGACTGGCCGAGCCGCCAGTCATTTCATTCCAGACACCGACCTGTCAACATCTCAGAGTCGATCGGGGAAAGAAATCTCGTAAGGTGCTAGAGGAGGTCAAAGTGAAGCTAGGAATTTTATCCATAAAATTATTTAAAACAACTTGGAAAGATATATATTTATAGTTCTATCCTTTCAGTTCCCTGTTGAAATATTCTCCTCAGTTTGTGCGGCACAACAACGCGAAATTATGTCTGAGCGCATTCAAATATTAGAAACGGTTCCTTCTGTTACTAACATATAAGCTTATAGTGAGTTGCTTTTTTCTTTGTTGATTTGAAAATATTAGCCAGTGAATATTTTGCGAAGTTTCCCTTGACTATTCCGTTAACTGTCGTTTGAATTCTATGCCGATTGTCAAACAAACGGCACGAAGTAAACAACTTGATTCCCTTTAGCGTAAAGTCATGTAATCCTGTTCCGCAGATATCTAAGACCTTTGATCCTGAAATATTTTTAGGTAACGCATAAATCTGAATTTCAAAGCAGAGTTGTAGCGAATCATTTCACTATATACTCCCAGGAGCAAGCAAACCTATACTGGAATATTTATAGAGATCTAAACATAACACTGACCGTATAAACTGTGAAGCGATATGCATGTGGCAAATCATCTTCACCAGACATGGGCATACAATTTCAGAAACACTGTGCATACATCAGGTAGATACATTAAGTATGAAATTGAAGTGTTTTGTATTACTGTACCTCGGATAATGCATCTAGAAATCCACCTCAATGAAACACCCCCCGGCGTATAAATTCAGGCTATAGACGGTTGGTACAGCATATCCGACGAACTACAAACGTCAGTCGAAGAGCCGTCGAAGACGGGTACCGTAGAGTGCACATTCAACACACACGCATTCCACTATAAATGCATCATTTACTTTTATTAGGTGCTGTACGGTATTGCTAGACCAAACAAAATAATGTACGAGGGCTGTCCTTGAATAACTGAGTACAATATTCCGGCGCTTTTCTCTCCATCGGTCAAAACACTACCCGGTCCGAAAGTCAAATGATATCCCTCGCGTGGCGTATAACTTCATCTCCAGGTACTATCCGTGGTGCACAACAAGGCATCTTTCAGGGTTTTTTTTCTGAAGAATCAGCCGAAAACATATCAAGAAGTAAAGCTGAATAGACGATAAACGTGAAAATTTAAAGACAAGGAATAGCAATGTACGCAAAGCGGTTCAATCCAAGACAGAAGTCGACTTTCCAATATGGCGCAACATCCGCCATGGAGCGAACAGCAGTCTTTTGACAATCAATTTTATTCGTTTGTTAAACATTAAGCCACGGGTTGAGCATGTTAAAATAAGAAAGACCACAAGCCATTCATTTTGAAGGCTCAAGAAGGCGCATCTCAGCTGCGAGGAGTCTGTGCGCCATTGTGCAAGCATCTCGCGATTGGGGGAACCGTTACGGGCGCGAAATTCAAATTTGGTAAGCTAAAATCTCGGATTTGAGCTATGAAAGAGGCATCACTGGCGTTTTTTGGTTTTATTTCACAAGAGTGAGTATTTTAAAGTAAAATTAAAGAGCCCAAGGTAGGATTCGACTTGTATTTTGTATCAACGATTTTTCCCCTTCTTGCTCGCATAGTCCGCCATCTTTGATTAAGCCACTGAAGCAGGGATTTCGTGACAAAGAGGGGGAGGAGCTATCCCTTTTATAGTGCAGGTCCCTGTTTAAGAGTCGCGAAAGCGAGCGGCGAACGCCGCGAGAAGTTATGTTATTTGCCGATTTCGTGAAGTAGTTTGCTGTAACGGGTGTTTCAATTTCCATGTATAGCTTGTTTCATGGCGCAGAATACCGTCTTTAATCTCGAAATTTATAGATAAATGAATCTTGGTGACGCGAAAGCAATATAAATCTGCAATCATTCTAGACGCGGATGAAGTTTACAGCGAAAACCAAAAATAACACCTTCTCGAATTAACTATTTTTAGAATATATCTGGTATTCTCGTTCAGTGATTTTGAGTTTATTATTTTTTTCTAAAATCTGTATCAATGCCTTAAGTAATGAAACAATATATATCACTTCCGTCATAAAAATGTCTAGCGTGCACAGATTCAGTTATTGGGGAAAATATTCAAAATCGGAAAAAATCGCGTCCACCGTCCACGCCATTCTTCGATTTTTAGCGGGATCATTTGCGGTCCATTCTGGGGATCATTTGCGGTCGGGGATCATTTGCGGTCCAATTTGGGGATCATTTGCGGTCGGGGATCATTTGCGGTCCCGGGATCATTTGCGGAGCTGTACAGACCCTCACTCCAGAACGCCCCAAAATTTGTCACACAGACTGAAAATTGAAAGTTTTTCACACAGACAGAAAACTGAAAGTTGTCACGCAGACTGAAAACTGAAAGTTGTCATACAGACAGAAAACTGAAAATTGTCACGCAGGCTGAAAACTGATAGTTTGTCACACAGATTGAAAACTGGAAGTTTATATAACACAGATTGAAAACTGAAAAATTGTCACAGATTGAAAACTGAAAGCTGTTACACAGACTGGAATTGTCACGCAGACTGAAAACTGAAAGTTTTGTCACACAGACTGAAAACTGAAAGTTGTCACGCAGACTGAAAGCTGAAAGTTGTCACAACATAGAAAACTGAGAATTGTCACACAGAGTTGTCACACAGATTGAAAAACTGAAAGTTGTCACACAGACTGAAATTCGGGTCTGCGACACGTGGGGGCTTTTCCCCTTCCAACCGCACAACCGCGAAGGTCTTGAGAGGTAGCTAATTTGTACTATAAAAATCATAATAGGCTACAATTGCAACAGAGACCTAGCAAAATAAAAAAAGGCCAAGAAAGATCCCTAAACAAAATGCAGGAACGGGGAAAAGCCAACCGCGAAGCAGCCCCCCGAAAATTCAAATACCCCGTCCAGGGACAGAGCAATTAAGGGTATTAGACAACTCCATCGAAGGCATACCAGCGGTCAGCTTGTGACGAATTTTAGTTTTTCGCGTAATCTGGAGGATGTAAATAAAAAACAAGTATTGGTCACACAGACGTGAAAAATTAAAACTCGTTACACCGAAATGGTGTCACATAGTCGTTTAATCTTTTGTTAGACACACAAACACGTGGCAAAAACTAAAATTCGTCACACACGAAAACTCTGAAAACTCGCGACACAGACTTCGTCATACAGCCGACGTCAAGAACAAAATTCGTACACTTTCGTATACGGACGTGAAGACTAAAATCAGGCACAGATACGTGAAAACTAACCCTATACACAGACTGAAAAAATTATTATTATGTTTTAACAAAGACTGAAATTGTCACACAGACTGAAAACTGAAAGTTTGTCACGCAGACTAAAATTGTAACACAAATTGAAAGTGAAAACAGACTGAAATTGTCACACAGACTGAAACAAACAAATTAAAATAGTCAAAATGTAAAACACGTGTAAAAGTGATCGGGTCTGCCACACGCGGGGGCTCTTCCCCTTCCAACGCAATCTGAAGGTAGAGAGATAGCTTATTTGTACCATAAAACTAATACTAGGCTACAACAGAGACCAACAAAGGAAAGAAGGCCAACAAAGATCCATAAACAAAATGCAGGAACGGGAAAAAGCCAACCGCGAGGCTGCCCCGAAATACCCCCGAAATACCCCGTCCAGGGACAGAGCAATTAAGGGTATTAGACAACCCCATCGAAGGCATACCAGCGGTCAGCTTGGGTGAATTTAGTAATTGCTGATCTTTAAGACGTAGATAATACAAATATTGGTCACACAGATGTGAAAAATTAAAACTCGTAACACTGAAAATTTCGTCACATAGTCGTTTAATATTTTATTCGACACACAAGAACATGGCAAAAACTAAAATTCGTTACGCACGAAAAACGCGTGACACAGGCTTCGTCACACAGACGTGAAAAAACTAAAACTCATAACACAAAAATTTGCACATAGCGCCACACAAACACGTGACAAAAACTGAAATTGTCAAACAGACTGAAAACTGAACATTTATCACAGAGACTTGTCACGCAGACTAAAAACTGAACGTTTTTCACACAGACTTGCCACACAGACTTGTCACACAGACTGAAAGCTGAAAAATTGTCACACAGACTAAAAACTGAAAGTTATAGTCACACAGACTTGCCACAAAGACTGAAAACTCAAAGTTATAGTCACACAGACTTGCCACACGACTGAAAACTGAAAGTTATAGTCACACTGACTTGCCACACAGACTGAAAACTGAAAATTATAGTCACACAGACTTGCCATACAGACTGAAAACTGAAAGTTATAAACTTGCCACACAGACTGAAAACTGAAAGTTATAGTCACACAGACTTGCCACACAGACTGAAAACTGAAAGTTATAGTCACACAGACTTGCCATACAGACTGAAAGCTGAAAAATTGTCACACAGACTGAAAACTGAAAGTTATAATAACACAGACTTGTGACGCAGACTGAAAACTGAAAGTTATAGTCACACAGACTTCAAGTGCCACACAGACTGAAAACTGAAAGTTATAGTCACAGAGACATTCCACACAGACTGAAAATTGAAAGTCATAGTCACACTGCAGACTAGCCACACAGACTGAAACCTGAAAGTTATAGTCACACAGACTTGCCACACAGACTGAAAACTGAAAGTTATAGTCACACAGACTTGCCACACAGACTGAAAACTGAAAGTTATAGTCACACAGACTTACCACATAGACTGAAAACTGAAATTTATAGTCACACAGACTTGCCACACAGACTGAAAACTGAAAGTTATAGTCACACACTTGCCACACAGACTGAAAGCTGAAAAATTGTCACACAGACTGAAAAACTGAAAGTTATAGTCACACAGACTTGCCACACAGACTGAAAACTGAAAATTATAGTCACACAGACTTGCCACACAGACTGTTCGAAAGCTGAAAAAATTGTCACACAGACTGAAAACTGAAAGTTATAATCACACAGACATGTGACGCAGACTGAAAACTGAAAGTCATAGTCACACAGACTTGCCAGACAGACTGAAAACTGAAAGTTATAGTCACACAGACTTGCCACACAGACTGAAAACTGAAAGTTATAGTCACACAGACTTGCCACACAGACTGAAAACTGAAAGTTTAGTCACACAGACTTTCCACACAGACTGAAAACTGAAAGTTATAGTCACACAGACTTGCCACACAGACTGAAAACTGAAAGTTATAGTCACACAGACTTGCCACACAGACTGAAAACTGAAAGTTATAGTCACACAGACTTGCCACACAGACTGAAAACTGAAAGCTATAGTCACACAGACTTGCCACACAGACTGAAAACTGAACGTTATAGTCACACAGACTTGACACACAGACTGAAAACTGAACGTCATAGTCACACAGACTTGCCAGACAGACTGAAAACTGAAAGTTATAGTCACACAGACTTGTTTCACAGACTGAAAACTGAAAGTTATAGTCACACAGACTTGCCACACAGACTGAAAACTGAAAGTTATAGTCACACAGACTTGAATTGCCACACAGACTGAAAGCTGAAAAATTGTCACACAGACTGAAAACTGAAAGTTATAGTCAAACAGACTTGCCACACAGACTGAAAACTGAAAGTTATAGTCACACAGACTTACCACACAGACTGAAAACTGAAATTAAAGTTATAGTCACACAGACTTTCCACACAGACTGTAAACTGAAACGAAAGTTGTAGTCACACAGACTTGCCACACAGACTGAAAACTGAAAGTTATAGTCACACAGACTTGCCACAGACTGAAAGCTAAAAAATTGTCACACAGACTGAAAACTGAAAGTTATAGTCACACAGACTTGCCACACAGACTGAAAGCTAAAAAATTGTCACACACACTGAAAACTGAAAGTTATAGTCACACAGACTTGCCACACAGACTGAAAACTGAAAGTTATAGTCACACACTTGCCACACAGACTGAAAGCTGAAAAATTGTCACACAGACTGAAAACTGAAAGTTATAGTCACACAGACTTGCACACAGACTGAAAACTGAAAGTTATAGTCACACAGACTTGCCACACAGACTGATCGAAAGCTGAAAAATTGTCACACAGACTGAAAACTGAAAGTTATAAT
The DNA here is from genome assembly GCA_029204205.1 of Desmophyllum pertusum. Taxonomy (NCBI): domain Eukaryota; kingdom Metazoa; phylum Cnidaria; class Anthozoa; order Scleractinia; family Caryophylliidae; genus Desmophyllum; species Desmophyllum pertusum. The sequence goes on along the minus strand of MU826828.1, from coordinate 4,131,676 downwards.
CACACAGACATGTGACGCAGACTGAAAACTGAAAGTTATAGTCACACAGACTTCAAATGCCACACAGACTGAAAACTGAAAGTTATAGTCACACAGACTTGACACACAGACAGAAAACTGAAAGTCATAGTCACACAGACTTGCCAGACAGACTGAAAACTGAAAGTTATAGTCACACAGACTTGCCACACAGACTGAAAACTGAAAGTTATAGTCACACAGACTTGCCACACAGACTGAAAACTGAAAGTTTAGTCACACAGACGTTCCACACAGACTGAAAACTGAAAGTCATAGTCACACAGACTTGCCACACAGACTGAAAACTGAACGTTATAGTCACACAGACTTGACACACAGACTGAAAACTGAAAGTTATAGTCACACAGACTTGCCACACAGACTGAAAACTGAAAGTTATAGTCACACAGACTTGCCACACAGACTGAAAACTGAAAGTTATAGTAACACAGACTTGCCACACAGACTGTTCGAAAGCTGAAAAATTGTCACACAGACTGAAAACTGAAAGTTATAATCACACAGACATGTGACGCAGACTGAAAACTGAAAGTTATAGTCACACAGACTTCAAATGCCACACAGACTGAAAACTGAAAGTTATAGTCACACAGACTTGACACACAGACTGAAAACTGAAAGTCATAGTCACACAGACTTGCCAGACAGACTGAAAACTGAAAGTTATAGTCACACAGACTTGCCACACAGACTGAAAACTGAAAGTTATAGTCACACAGACTTGCCACATAGACTGAAAACTGAAAGTTTAGTCACACAGACTTTCCACACAGACTGAAAACTGAAAGTTATAGTCACACAGACTTGCCACACAGACTGAAAACTGAAAGTTATAGTCACATAGACTTGCCACACAGACTGAAAACTGAAAGCTATAGTCACACAGACTTGCCACACAGACTGAAAACTGAACGTTATAGTCACACAGACTTGACACACAGACTGAAAACTGAACGTCATAGTCAAACAGACTTGCCAGACAGACTGAAAACTGAAAGTCATAGTCACACAGACTTGCCGCACAGACTGAAAACTGAAAGTTATAGTCACACAGACTTGTTTCACAGACTGAAAACTGAAAGTTATAGTCACACAGAGTTGCCACACAGACTGAAAACTGAAAGTTATAGTCACACAGACTTGTTTCACAGACTGAAAACTGAAAGTTATAGTCACACAGACTTGCCACACAGACTGAAAACTGAAAGTTATAGTCACACAGACTTGAATTGCCACACAGACTGAAAGCTGATAAATTGTCACACAGACTGAAAACTGAAAGTTATAGTCAAACAGACTTGCCACATAGACTGAAAACTGAAAGTTTAGTCACACAGACTTTCCACACAGACTGAAAACTGAAAGTTATAGTCACACAGACTTGCCACACAGACTGAAAACTGAAAGTTATAGTCACACAGACTTGCCACACAGACTGAAAACTGAAAGTTATAGTCACACAGACTTGCCACACAGACTGAAAACTGAAAGCTATAGTCACACAGACTTGCCACACAGACTGAAAACTGAACGTTATAGTCACACAGACTTGACACACAGACTGAAAACTGAACGTCATAGTCAAACAGACTTGCCAGACAGACTGAAAACTGAAAGTCATAGTCACACAGACTTGCCACACAGACTGAAAACTGAAAGTTATAGTCACACAGACTTGTTTCACAGACTGAAAACTGAAAGTTATAGTCACACAGAGTTGCCACACAGACTGAAAACTGAAAGTTATAGTCACACAGACTTGTTTCACAGACTGAAAACTGAAAGTTATAGTCACACAGACTTGCCACACAGACTGAAAACTGAAAGTTATAGTCACACAGACTTGAATTGCCACACAGACTGAAAGCTGATAAATTGTCACACAGACTGAAAACTGAAAGTTATAGTCACACAGACTTACCACACAGACTGAAAACTGAAATTAAAGTTATAGTCACACAGACTTTCCACACAGACTGAAAACTGAAAGTTATAGTCACACAGACTTGCCACATAGACTGAAAACTGAAAGTTTAGTCACACAGACTTTCCACACAGACTGAAAACTGAAAGTTATAGTCACACAGACTTGCCACACAGACTGAAAACTGAAAGTTATAGTCACACAGACTTGCCACACAGACTGAAAACTGAAAGTTATAGTCACACAGACTTGCCACACAGACTGAAAACTGAAAGCTATAGTCACACAGACTTGCCACACAGACTGAAAACTGAACGTTATAGTCACACAGACTTGACACACAGACTGAAAACTGAACGTCATAGTCAAACAGACTTGCCAGACAGACTGAAAACTGAAAGTTATAGTCACACAGACTTGTTTCACAGACTGAAAACTGAAAGTTATAGTCACACAGAGTTGCCACACAGACTGAAAACTGAAAGTTATAGTCAAACAGACTTGCAACACAGACTGAAAACTGAAAGTTATAGTCACACAGACTTACCACACAGACTGAAAACTGAAATTAAAGTTATAGTCACACAGACTTTCCACACAGACTGAAAACTGAAACGAAAATTGTAGTCACACAGACTTGCCACACAGACTGAAAACTGAAAGTTATAGTCACACAGACTTGCCACACAGACTGAAAGCTAAAAAATTGTCACACAGACTGAAAACTGAAAGTTATAGTCACACAGACTTGCCACACAGACTGAAAACTGAAAGTTATAGTCACACAGACTTGCCACACAAACTGATCGAAAGCTGAAAAATTGTCACACAGACTGAAAACTGAAAGTTATAATCACACAGACATGTGACGCAGACTTAAAACTGAAAGTTATAGTCACACAGACTTCAAATGCCACACAGACTGAAAACTGAAAGTTATAGTCACACAGACTTGACACACAGACAGAAAACTGAAAGTCATAGTCACACAGACTTGCCAGACAGACTGAAAACTGAAAGTTATAGTCACACAGACTTGCCACACAGACTGAAAACTGAAAGTTATAGTCACACAGACTTGCCACACAGACTGAAAGCTGAAAGTTATAGTCACACAGACTTGCCACACAGACTGTAAACTGAAAGTTATAGTCACACAGACTTGTCACACAGACTGAAAACTGAACGTCATATTCACACAGACTTGCCACACAGACTAAAAACTGAAAGTTATAGTCACACAGACTTGCCACACAGACTGAAAATTGAAAGTTATAGTCACACAGACTTGCCACACAGACTGAAAACTGAAAGTCATAGTCACACAGACTTTCCACACAGACTGAAAATTGAAAGTTATAGTCACACAGACTTGCCACACAGACTGAAAACTGAAAGTCATAGTCACACAGACTTTCCACACAGACTGAAAACTGAAAGTGATAGTCACACAGACTTGCCACACAGACTGAAAACTGAAAGTCATAGTCACACAGACTTGCCAGACAGACTGAAAACTGAAAGTTATAGTCACACAGACCTGTCACACAGACTGAAAACTGAAAGTTATAGTCACAATGACTTGCCACACAGACTGAAAACTGAAAGTTATAGTCACACAGACTTGCCAGACAGACTGAAAACTGAAAGTTATAGTCACACAGACTTGCCACACAGACTGAAAACTGAAAGTTTAGTCACACAGACGTTCCACACAGACTGAAAACTGAAAGTCATAGTCACACAGACTTGCCACACAGACTGAAAACTGAAAGTTATAGTCACACAGACTTGCCAGACAGACTGAAAACTGAAAGTTATAGTCACACAGACTTGCCACACAGACTGAAAACTGAACCGAAGTTATAGTCACACAGACTTTCCACACAGACTGAAAATTGAAAGTTATAGTCACACAGACTTGCCACACAGACTGAAAACTGGAATTTATAGTCACACAGACTTGCCACACAGACTGAAAACTGAAAGTTATAGTCACACAGACTTGCCACACCGACTGAAAACTGAAAGTTATAGTCACACAGACTTGCCACACAGACTGAAAGCTGAAAAATTGTCACACAGACTGAAAACGGAAAGTTATAGTCGCACACACTTGCCACACAGACTGAAAACTGAAAGTTATAGTCACACTGACCTGCCAAACAGACTGAAAACTGAAAGTTATAGTCACACAGACTTGCCACACAGACTGAAAACTGAAAGTTATAGTCACACAGACTTGCCACACAGACTGAAAACTGAAAGTCATAGTCACACAGACTTTCCACACAGACTGAAAATTGAAAGTTATAGTCACACAGACTTGCCACACAGACTGAAAACTGGAATTTATAGTCACACAGACTTGCCACACAGACTGAAAACTGAAAGTTATAGTCACACAGACTTGCCACACAGACTGAAAACTGGAATTTATAGTCACACAGACTTGACACACAGACTGAAAACTGAAAGTTATAGTCACACAGACTTGCCACACAGACTGAAAACTGAAAGTTATAGTCACACAGACTTGCCACACAGACTGAAAACTGAAAGTTATAGTAACACAGACTTGCCACACAGACTGTTCGAAAGCTGAAAAATTGTCACACAGACTGAAAACTGAAAGTTATAATCACACAGACATGTGACGCAGACTGAAAACTGAAAGTTATAGTCACACAGACTTCAAATGCCACACAGACTGAAAACTGAAAGTTATAGTCACACAGACTTGACACACAGACTGAAAACTGAAAGTCATAGTCACACAGACTTGCCAGACAGACTGAAAACTGAAAGTTATAGTCACACAGACTTGCCACACAGACTGAAAACTGAAAGTTATAGTCACACAGACTTGCCACATAGACTGAAAACTGAAAGTTTAGTCACACAGACTTTCCACACAGACTGAAAACTGAAAGTTATAGTCACACAGACTTGCCACACAGACTGAAAACTGAACGTTATAGTCACACAGACTTGACACACAGACTGAAAACTGAAAGTTATAGTCACACAGACTTGCCACACAGACTGAAAACTGAAAGTTATAGTCACACAGACTTGCCACACAGACTAAAAACTGAAAGTTATAGTCACACAGACTTGCCACACAGACTGAAAACTGAAAGATATAGTCACACAGACTTGCCACACAGACTGAAAACTGAAAGTTTAGTCACACAGACTTTCCACACAGAATGAAAACTGAAAGTCATAGTCACACAGACTTGCCACACAGACTGAAAACGGAAAGTTATAGTCACACAGACTTGCCACACAGACTGAAAACTGAAAGTTATAGTCACACAGACTTGCCAAGACTTGCCACACAGACTGAAAACTGAAAGCTATAGTCACACAGACTTGGCACACCGACTGAAAACTGAACGTTATAGTCACACAGACTTGACACACAGACTGAAAACTGAACGTCATAGTCTCACAGACTTGCCAGACAGACTGGAAACTGAAAGTTATAGTCACACAGACTTGCCACACAGACTGAAAACTGAAAGTTATAGTCACACAGACTTGCCACACAGACTGAAAACTGAAATTTATAGTCACACAGACTTGCCACACAGACTAAAAACTGAAAGTTATAGTCACACAGACTTGACACACAGACTGAAAACTGAAATTTATAGTCACACAGACTTGCCACACAGACTAAAAACTGAAAGTTATAGTCACACAGACTTGCCACACAGACTGAAAGCTGAAAGTTATAGTCACACAGACTTGCCACACAGACTGTAAACTGAAAGTTATAGTCACACAGACTTGTCACACAGACTGAAAACTGAACGTCATATTCACACAGACTTGCCACACAGACTAAAAACTGAAAGTTATAGTCACACAGACTTGCCACACAGACTGAAAATTGAAAGTTATAGTCACACAGACTTGCCACACAGACTGAAAACTGAAAGTCATAGTCACACAGACTTTCCACACAGACTGAAAATTGAAAGTTATAGTCACACAGACTTGCCACACAGACTGAAAACTGAAAGTCATAGTCACACAGACTTTCCACACAGACTGAAAACTGAAAGTGATAGTCACACAGACTTGCCACACAGACTGAAAACTGAAAGTCATAGTCACACAGACTTGCCAGACAGACTGAAAACTGAAAGTTATAGTCACACAGACCTGCCACACAGACTGAAAACTGAAAGTTATAGTCACAATGACTTGCCACACAGACTGAAAACTGAAAGTTATAGTCACACAGACTTGCCAGACAGACTGAAAACTGAAAGTTATAGTCACACAGACTTGCCACACAGACTGAAAACTGAAAGTTTAGTCACACAGACGTTCCACACAGACTGAAAACTGAAAGTCATAGTCACACAGACTTGCCAGACAGACTGAAAACTGAAAGTTATAGTCACACAGACTTGCCAGACAGACTGAAAACTGAAAGTTATAGTCACACAGACTTGCCACACAGACTGAAAACTGAACCGAAGTTATAGTCACACAGACTTTCCACACAGACTGAAAATTGAAAGTTATAGTCACACAGACTTGCCACACAGACTGAAAACTGGAATTTATAGTCACACAGACTTGCCACACAGACTGAAAACTGAAAGTTATAGTCACACAGACTTGCCACACCGACTGAAAACTGAAAGTTATAGTCACACAGACTTGCCACACAGACTGAAAGCTGAAAAATTGTCACACAGACTGAAAACGGAAAGTTATAGTCGCACACACTTGCCACACAGACTGAAAACTGAAAGTTATAGTCACACAGACCTGCCAAACAGACTGAAAACTGAAAGTTATAGTCACACAGACTTGCCACACAGACTGAAAACTGAAAGTTATAGTCACACAGACTTGCCACACAGACTGAAAACTGAAAGTCATAGTCACACAGACTTTCCACACAGACTGAAAATTGAAAGTTATAGTCACACAGACTTGCCACACAGACTGAAAACTGGAATTTATAGTCACACAGACTTGCCACACAGACTGAAAACTGAAAGTTATAGTCACACAGACTTGCCACACAGACTGAAAACTGGAATTTATAGTCACACAGACTTGCCACACAGACTGAAAACTGAAAGTTATAGTCACACAGACTTGCCACACAGACGGAAAACTGAAAGTTATAGTCACATAGACTTGTCACACAGACTGAAAACTGAAAGTTATAGTCACACAGACCTGCCACACAGACTGAAAACTGAAAGTCATAGTCACACAGACTTGCCACACAGACTGAAAACTGAAAGTTATAGTCACACAGACTTGCCACACCGACTGAAAACTGAAAGTTATAGTCACACAGACTTGCCACACAGACTGAAAACTGAACTGAAGTTATAGTCACACAGACTTGCCACACAGACTGAAAACTGAAAGTTATAATCACACAGACTTGCGACACAGACTGAAAACTGAACTGAAGTTATAGTCACACAGACTTTCCACACAGACTGAAACTGAAAGTTATAGTCACACAGACTCCCCACACAGACTGAAAACTGAAAGTTATAGTCACACAGACTTGCCACACAGACTGAAAACTGAAAGTTATAATCACACAGACTTGCCACACAGACTGAAAACTGAAAGTTATAGTCACACAGACTTGCCACACAGACTGAAAACTGAAAGTTATAATCACACAGACTTGCCACACAGACTGTTAAAACTGAAAGTTATAGTCACACAGACTTGCCACACAGACTGAAAACTGAAAGTCATAGTCACACAGGCTTGCCACACAGACTGTTAAAACTGAAAGTTATAGTCACACAGACTTGCCAGACAGACTGAAAACTGAAAGTTATAGTCACACAGACTTGCCACACAGACTGAAAACTGAACCGAAGTTATAGTCACACAGACTTTCCACACAGACTGAAAACTGAAAGTTATAGTCACACAGACTTGCCACACCGACTGAAAACTGAAAGTTATAGTCACACAGTCTTACCACACAGACTGAAAGCTGAAAAATTGTCACACAGAATGAAAACTGAAAGTTATAGTCGCACAGACTTGCCACACAGACTGAAAACTGAAAGTTATAGTCAGACAGACCTGCCAAACAGACTGAAAACTGGAATTTATAGTCACACAGACTTGCCACACAGACTGAAAACTGAAAGTTATAGTCACACAGACTTGCCACACAGACGGAAAACTGAAAGTTATAGTCACACAGACTTGCCACACAGACTGAAAACTGAAAGTCATAGTCACACAGACTTTCCACACAGACTGAAAATTGAAAGTTATAGTCACACAGACTTGCCACACAGACTGAAAACTGGAATTTATAGTCACACAGACTTGCCACACAGACTGAAAACTGAAAGTTATAGTCACACAGACTTGCCACACAGACGGAAAACTGAAAGTTATAGTCACACAGACTTGTCACACAGACTGAAAACTGAATGTTATAGTCACACAGACCTGCCACACAGACTGAAAACTGAAAGTTATAGTCACACAGACTTGCCACACAGACTTAAAACTGAAGTTATAGTCACACAGACTTGCCACACAGACTGAAAACTGAAAGTCATAGTCACACAGACTTGCCACACAGACTGAAAACTGAAAGTCAGTCACACAGACTTTCCACACAGACTGAAAACTGAAAGTTATAGCCACACAGACTTGCCACACAGACTCAGTGAAAACTGGAAGTTATAGTCACACAGACTTGCCACACAGACTGAAAACTGAAAGTTATAGTCACACAGACTCGCCACACAGACTGAAAGCTGAAAAATTGTCACACAGACTGAAAACTGAAAGTTATAGTCGCACAGACTTGCCACACAGACTGAAAACTGAAAGTTATAGTCACACAGACCTGCCACACAGACTGAAAACTGAAAGTTATAGTCACACAGACTTGCCACACAGACTGAAAACTGAAAGTTATAGTCACACAGACTTGCCACACAGACTCAGTGAAAACTGAAAGTTATAGTCACACAGACTTGCCACACAGACGGAAAACTGAAAGTTATAGTCACACAGACTTGCCACACAGACTCAGTGAAAACTGAAAGTTATAGTCACACAGACTTGCCACACAGACTGAAAACTGAAAGTTATAATCACACAGACGTGTGACGCAGACTGAAAACTGAAAGTTGTCACACAGTCTAAAAACTGAAAGTTAAAAAAAAAATAAAAATAAAAATAATAATAATAATAATAATAATAACATAAAATAAAATAAAATTCCGGGAACCGAATAAAACTCCCTTATCTTGAACGGGGTATCGATTTTATCATTTTTTGTCTTTGGGCTGTGTTACGTGAATTTTAATGAAATTTTAAGAGGTTTAAAGAAGGAATAGAAGAAAGAAAATGATTTTTGGAACACCAGTTGGTGTCCATCTACTAATTTTTAATTCCAAATTCTAATTTAAAACTACATTAACTCCTTTTAGAAAAACTATTTCCTCCCCAAAATACCCCAAAATCACTCAAAAATTTCCAAAACACCCCATAACATAGATTAATGTTTTAAGCATAGAGTTTTTGGATTGCTTGAAACGCGAACGAGATATTTCCGTTAAACCCATGTTAAGTGGCGGAAAAATGGCATTCACTGAACTCCCGCCTTGAGGCGGGACTTAACCTAAATTTCAATGAAATTTTAAGAGGTATAAGAAGGGATAGAAGAAATAAAATGATTTTTGGAACACCGCAATCCTACAAATTTCTTATGAATCGAGTTGGCTATTTATTTTAGATTTAAATCTAGTATATTTTGATAAATATGGGGTATATTTATATGGTCTGACGTTAATTTATAGAAACCCCACTACAAGCCGAATTTTTACTAGTTTAAATTTAGTTACTCCATAAAGCTGCAAATAATTTTGTAATCACTATTCTATTCTTCCAAAAATAATTTTATTAAGGTTACTGATAACCTTTTGGGGTGCCGTCCGGATAATATTTCGTACGCGCGTTTTTTTCGATGAAACTACGGTAAACTATATATCATTGTAAAGGTAATAGAATGTAGAATCCGAATATATTGCTATTTTAAAATTATATCGCTTGGTAAGCGCGCGCGAGCCTTCAAACTCAAAACTGTCGATGTTTGCTTCGCTGAATTACCCGCCTTCGCGTTAGCGTGTACAACCAAACCAACTGCACTATATCAATCAGCACTTGATGGGCAACGAAAGTGTGTCGGGGATTATGGATTTTCCTATTGGTTTCTGAGAAAAACAACTTTGAAGTTGGCCAATAGAAAATGTTTCGATTCGCGTCACGCAGAGAGGCGTAAAAGTAAAAATATTTCGAATTCTTTAAAAGCCAGACACACATTTGCGCACCGATATCTGACGATCATTTTGGCCAAATTTCGTTAAAATCCTACAAATCTACATACACTATTAATTCACTTGAAGAGTGGCTACCCGCTTAAAAATAAACCCTGAGTTTTCGGGCGAAAATATTTTATTATTTTTCACACTTAGGGGGTGATTACATGGCGAATTTCAGCCCGGGCTGAAATTTCAGCCCGGTTAGGGGGCTGGAATTTTGTTGCGATTACATGACGAGTTTCAGCCCGGGCTGAAATTTCAACCCGGGCGCCAAATTTGAAATTGCGCCGGAAGAGTCATCAGAGAATGAGGGGCGATTTGAATAACCGGCAACTTATTTACATATCGGCTGAACGTTTGAAGAACGAAGCTGTTGTTATATTCCATTTTCGATTTGAAATTCGCGACACATCGAATAAGATTTTCGATTTTATCTCCCTTGTTCCACTGGAACCTTTTTTCCATCTTGTTTAAAAACACAGGAGCGATTTTACAATACCCGGCAACTTATTTACATACCGGCTGCACGTGTATATAAAAACAAAACGACCATTCTTATTCAATGACATGCAAATACGTTGGCGGGCATTCTACAATTTAACCAAAACACAATCACTGCGCATGACCAAGTTCACTTTTCAGCCCGGGCTGAAAATTCCATTCCGATTACATGGTTTTTTTCAGCCCGTTTGGCCGGGCTGAAAATTCCAGCCCGGTTTCTCAAACCGGGCTGGAATTATCAGCCCGGGATGAATTTCAGCCCGGGCTGAAACCTTGTCCATGTAATCGCTAACTTCATTTCAAGAGGATTTGTTTCGGAAGTCGGGCTGAAATCTCAGCCCCCCTAACCGGGCTGGAATTTCAGCCCGGGCTGAAATTCGCCATGTAATCACCCCCTTACTCAGCTGCTTACTCAACGCGGGTGAGAATGCGGTCATGCCGCCGACCAATGAAAATCAACATATGGCCCCCTAAAGAGGCTTGTGACAAAACAGTCTTGAATTCACGGGAAAAGGTATTGGGCGCTCGCTCATCGAAGTTATATCTGCATTTATTTATAATGGAAAAGCGAAGTCGGGTGCGTGCAAAACTACAGCAAGTAAGAGGCAAGGAAGGAAAAACAATCCAACCGGAGAGGAAAGTAGTGGAAACTCTTGTTGGAGATGATCCATCATCTAGCGACTCTGTCTTGGCTTTCTTAGGCCCGGACTTTCTCTTACTTTTTACCAGGGTAAATTTTTACGTTCTCTCCCTCGTTTCATGGTACAAAAGCCGACTTTCTAGACTAAGTGCATTTTCCTCTCGCATGGACTTGAGATAATGCGAACTCTGCGAAGACGCTATTTATATAATCTGAGCATTCCCAGATGTATTCCCATGTCACACTGCACAGGAGATCACAAAGCGTTGACATCTCAAAACACCTTTGAGGAAGAACGTTTTAGTCACGCGTAACACAAAATTTGCTATAACTCCGCAAGAAAAATATATTTGGAAATAATTTTTGTTTTAGAAGAAAACTAGCACAATGGGCTATCTTATGGTATGTTTTTGCAATTTTGCAAAATTCGACCCCGAAAAGGTTATCAGTAACCTTAAACAAGGGTATGGTTTTAAATGTTTTAGACGGTGAAAATCAGCAGTCCGGGAGTATACCAATTCTGGAATCGAAGAAAGTGTGACGTCATATTTCTTTTATATTATGAAACAACGACCCAATCAATATGTGAACTGTTTTCTAAAAGAGTAACTTCTAGATCTTCTCGTGTTCCTAACCAATTTAACATCATTAGATTTAAATCAGAGACTGGCAGAAACACCCTAAAATATACAGAGGTCCTGTAATCTGGAATTTTGTAAATAGATTAGTTAAAGTACCAGAAAATTCTTATTCTTTTAAACAAATAGTTACGCAAACATGTTAAAATTATTGACAATTTCTTATTTGATAAAGGGGCAACAGTAGTTGCTAACAAAAATGATGATTTTATATATTTTTAAATTTAAATTTATTATTTGATGATATATGTCAATTTCTTTTCTTTTTATATTAATATTAGTAAATTCCGACTTATTTGTATATACTTGTTCTAAATTTATAGATGTAATTTTTACAAATGTAATTCCTAATTTTTAGTATAGTAGGTCCACATCAGCCCTTTGGCTGCCTTTTTTCACAACCTCTTATCAAATAAAGTATGCATGTATGTTCTACCGAAAATGCGCAAAAATCGCCAAAAATAATCGAGAAAAATTATGGCGTTATATCCCCGCCAAAATTCAAGTTTTCATTTGCAACATTGATGCTTCGAATTTATGCTCGTTTTACAATCCAACATTCAACTTCTGTAATTCAACTTTCCACATTTACAATTCAACATCCATCTTGACAATTCAACGTGCTCCGTTTACATGCGACTTTCTCAAATTATGCATGATGTACAATGCGACATTCGTGTCTTTCAATTCAATGTTGATACTCGGTGTGCGATATGCATGTATCACAATCCAACATTCTTGTTTCGACATCGAACTTCACGCTTGAGTGAGTCGACCTTGGGATGGTAAACCGCTGTACAAACGTATCGATGACTGGGGACGAGGCTGCCTGCAAGATGGCGGCGTTTAGAAGAGCGTACGATATGATCCATGTTTGGGTATAGGGGTGCCGCTGAGGGTTTGAAAAACAATAAAAAACCCTAAAATACCTACCCTGTGTAGGACAACATCCTCTATTTTAGGACCATGTAGGTTGCAATTTAGCGAATCCCGTTTGACTGATACGCGGCAAACGTCTCCGATCTCTAAATACTGTATAAGCCATATTTTTACGACGACAATTGTGCAACCATACTCTGTTTAGGACAGGTTCAGACCCTGTTTAGGACAGACTCGCATGAAATTATATACCCTGTTCAGGGCAGAGAGGCCAAAAACCATACCCTGTCCAGCGGCACGTCACCGTATAGGCCACATAACAAGGGTAGTATCGAAAACGAAGCACTCGAAAACGAAGACCGAAGCACGAAGCACCCTGAAGTCGAAAACGAAGTACCCGAACTCGAAAACGAAGCACCCTGAGGTTGAAAACGAAGCACCCTGAGGTCGAAAACGAAGCACCCGAACTCGAAAACGAAGCACCCTGAACTCGAAAACGAAGCACCCCGAACTCGAAAACGAAGCACCCCGAACTCGGAGGAAAGATCGACTTGGAGAGCTTTTTAATCTTGAGCTAAAAAGAAAAACTTTCTAGCAAAACATCGCAAATTAAATTGCATCACAGAGGTGTCAAAGCCTGACATGAAAGGGCATGGAATCATGTCGACCGACACTGGACCCCCACTGGATCAACAACCTAAACAGTCAAATACGACAGGAAAACGAGAAAACGGAAGTTGAAAAGTGGAAAATTTAGAGACGTTTGTATGACGGCGGCCATTTTTGAGAAAGGTCTATTGAATCAATACGCTTTATCTCCGAATGTGGCTAAGCTTCACCAATAGTTTTCGTTTCAGTTGTTTGCAGGAGTGCTCAGCTGCAGATTTGTTATCGACCTCTGCAACTACATTATAACGAATATCAGCGTTATTTCACTGACTTTTCGATTTTAAAATTATATTTCGTTATTGTTGCAGTTACGTTTGTTAAAGGACCCATAAGTGCGTTTATAAATAGTTGCCGACTTGTCAAACTAATTGTTAACTCGTGTTTCAGTTTTACAATTATCTTTAGTTATTGTAATTGTGAATAGTGTCAGTCACGGTTGTTGATGGATCAAATTTACTAATAACGTTTTTGAAATTATTGTATACATATGACGTCGATCACAGTACAAGGGTCAGAAATGACGAGGACAATACAACTGAATGTTTATGAAATGGGAAGTAATTTTATAAAGAAGTAGGTAGCCTGAGTAGCAGGCGCTGGAGCAATAAAGGGCGCGAGTTGGGGCGGCGCGCGCGAGGGAGGAAACGAGTCTCTTTCCTCGCGCGCCGTTACAACTCGCGCCCTTTATTACTCCAGCGCCTGCTACTCTGGCTAAAAAGTCAATGACTTTTGAATCCTAAGATTACCATATTGCTGTAGATGGTATCAGTAGTTTATTTTAAATCACATTTTAATGGTTTTACGTCTATTGCAACGTAGATTACAAGGTTCAGAAATAAAGCGAGTCTGTCGTGATAAACCAGTTTAATAGGTTTGAAGAAGCAAAAAATACACAGTGTGCACAGTGGCTAGTAGTACTTACACTTCATTTAGTACTTAGGCGCACCCCCCCCCCCCCCCCTCCCCCCCGGCCTGGGTACACCTTTTGCAACCTCATTCCAAGGGTCTACTCCCTTTTCAGGATGGCGGCTGGGCGCCATCATTTGATCCTAGAACCGTTGGTCAAGTGTAGCGAAGACAATCTTGTGTCACGTGACAAAATACTCCACGATTCGTGGCGGATGTCCCGCGCGCAGCCGCCATCTTGAAAGCGGAGTAGACCCTGGGAACGAGGTTGCTTTTTTGCTTTACACATTCTGTTCTCGACCCCAGAGGTAGGACTTCGACTTTAAATCTCACTGGGTAAGGGTGCTTCGTTTTCGAGTTCAGGGTGCTTCGTTTTCGACTTCAGGGTGCTTCGCTTTCGACTTCGGGTGCTTCGTTTTCGACTTCAGGGTGCTTCGCTTTCGACTTCGGGTGCTTCGTTTTCGAGTTCGGGTGCTTCGTTTTCGACTTCAGGGTGCTTCGTTTTCGACTTCAGGATGCTTCGTGCTTCGGTCTTCGTTTTCGAGTGCTTCGCTTTCGATACTACCCATAACAAGTCTAGAGAATCCAATCACTTCGTTCGAAGTTGATGGAATATGCCTAAGGCTGGACTATCTAACTCGAACACTAGTGAACCTCGATAGTAGCTTTTCACAGGTATAATGTGTGACAGGCCTTCACGACTTCTACAGTACGTGACAATTGTACTTTAGCCGTTGTCTAATTAATTCGGTCTTCTGACCTACTTTGCTTCAAATGTGTTTCTAACGGGCAAAATATGTAGTACTATGAGGAGTACTTTCAAGTAGAATAGAGCCTTCGACTGCGTCCACTCTAGCAAATTTTAAGAGGTCACGTTTGGTTTCTTGTAGGGCTTCCGCCCTGTAGATTTTGACACCTCTATAATCTGCGATGTTTAGATTTGCTTTGGCTCATCTCTCTTGCAAGACAAGGTTATGCTCTCTTATTTTTCTATCTGGATAGACTGAATATGAAATTTCTCCGCGTGTAGGACGGAGATTTCCTGCATTTATTGTCTTGCTGGGCCCAGCATGTTTGAAAAATCTGTTGCAAGATTTCACTGTTTTGATCTCATCACGGATATCATATTCTTGTCGGTCCAGTTCCGTCAGAGATTACTGTAGCTTTCAAGAAGCTATGGTATTTGGAGAAGAGAGATATTATCCTGTTTATCCGCCATCACTGTGTAGCCTGCAACAGCAAGCTCAGCGGCCGCTCAGTCCACGTGCAACTCTTTTGAGCCCAAATTACGTTTGTACAGCGGTTTACCATCCCAAGGTCGACTCACTCAAGCGTGAAGTTCGATGTCGAAACTAGAATGTTGGATTGTGATACATGCATATCGCACACCGAGTATCAACACAACCTCGTTCCCAGGGTCTCTCATCTTCCCGCCCCCTGGGGGCGGGAAGATGAGAGACCCTGGGAACGAGGTTGGTTGGTATCAACATTGAATTGAAAGACACGAATGTCGCATTGTACATCATGCATAATTTGAGAAAGTCGCATGTAAACGGAGCACGTTGAATTGTCAAGATGGATGTTGAATTGTAAATGTGGAAAGTTGAATTACAGAAGTTGAATGTTGGATTGTAAAACGAGCATAAATTCGAAGCATCAATGTTGCAAATGAAAACTTGAATTTTGGCGGGGATATAACGCCATAAATCAAAAGGCGCTTTCGGCCATCTCGTGTAACAAAGTGTTGCTATTTATGGTCAAATTAATTTGTTTTTATACTTTGAAATTAGAAGTAAATAATTTGTTTTTGTTAAATAATGTTTTTTTCTTATACATAGTTGTTTTTAGCAGCATTAAAATACATTACTTAAACTTGTCACAGCAATGCAATGGACTGTTCATTTAGAGACAACGGACTGTGTACTTACAGGAGTTTGCTTTACTCCCTCAAATTAAACTGGAAACTGGGTTCAAGGAGATGTGTGAGAAGAAAAGTGCAGACTAAATAATATCGTGATGGATAATAGAACAACAATTGAAGACTGCAGCCTGTCCAAAACATTGCTTTTCTTACAACAGTAAATAACCGAGAACTGCTTACATTAAAAGTTAAGATTATACACAACTATATGGAGTTAATAAAATAAGCACCCATAACGGATTGAAAAGAAATATGGAAGGTAATCTTAGTGACACTAATAGCTTTAAATTCTTCGAACTTTCAAACCACTATAAAATATCACGCTTACACATCAGCGGTCTCAAAATTGGTAACCTTACTAATTTTATCATGCTCTTTCCATTTCTGGCAACCATTTTGTACTACCACCTATTTTTATGATTGACATGGTCACGTGACCGTATTATGCAAAGGAGCTATTAACATCCTGTCACGCAAAAATTCTAATGGTCACCTGCCTTACCCATGGGGGCGGTTTTGGAGAGAGGGGAGGGTGGAGAATTGGACGCAGGGGGTGGGGGTCGGTGGAGCAAAACGCCTAGAACGGTGCAGGACGTTTGAAGCATTGACAGTCATGATTCGCAGAGAGAGGATTATATTCCTTCAATAGCTCAAATATGTTCACAATTCCTAATCGTTCGAGAACACATTTGCATAACACGCACGTCCTGAAGTCTGACCTTGTCACGTTTTTTCGCTGTCTTTTAAACAGGAGCAAAGAAATTCAGTGGCGTCACGCTAGCGTTACAAGATCAGTTGTACAGCAAAGGCTTACGGGTTGAGATCAATATTATTTATTGTACGTGTTAGCGGGCGACTCTTGTGTTTTATAGATAAGTCATACATTCAGGTTAAATAAGGCAAAAAAAAGGTAACTGTAGCATGAGATAATATTACTAATCAAAATACTTTCAGTAGACCTCAAGTGAGATCGCGTATGTTTACTTACGCTGATAAGCGTTCATATTTAAAATTCTAAGTATACTTCAAGTGACAGAGACAAATCGCAATACGGGAAGCCGTAACATTCTGCTGGCGTTCCTTGACCTGGTGTATGGTTCTTTGGCTGTCGGGATAACTGTCTTTATACCCTGCAACTCCGTGATTTTGTGAACAGATTTAGGGAGACGATGGAGCGAGAGATAACAGCAGTTAATTAATTGAATTACAAGCATACCGGAAATGAATGGAAGGACATTTGAAACTCATAAGGAATAACGTCACGCTAGCGTTGCAAGATCTGGTTTATCGTGTCAGTTTTTGTGCCCGGTGTATCTAATCGAACGAAATCGAACGGAATTTTAATCGAACGCAATCGAACTTAATGGAACTTTATCCATTCGGTCAGTCGAACATAATCAAACTCACAAAAAAGTTGTAGGTCAATCGAACGCAATGGAACGTTCGAAAACACGTTATTTCGTATAATAATCCCAAAGTCTTTTTTTTTCTTTCTAACATTTGTAACAGTTCTAACATGTGTTAACTGTGTGATATTTTATTTTAAAATTATAGTAAACAAATAACTCACTAAAACAGGTCCTGAACTGTTTTGCAGTGCATCACGTAATGAGTAAGAACAAATTACTACGTTTCAGATCCCTGACACATCAAAGATTAAAAGATAGTAAACAGACCTTTCATTTTGACAATTCAATTAAATCTACATGACAATAATACCATTACAAAAATAGACAAAATACTTGATCATCATAGCAACACTTAGCTCAATTACACTATTCTCTTGTAGTACTAAATTAATTAATGCTCTTTTGACTTCTTACTTTCAAACACATTTATAACATAAATACAACTATACCGCTAAATAACCTCGATCAACTTGGATACAAATAGCACACTATTTCCCAACAAACACGAACGAGCTATTAAAGACGTCTCAACATGACAACAATTAAATCTAGATAACACAAATACCATTACAGGGCAAGATTACATTGGAAATTTGACGAACTAATTAACGCTCATCACAACAATTAGTTCAAAAGATCAAAATTAAACTGTTAACTTCTACTTCTTTTCTACATAGGCTAAATTAATTATTTCTCTTTTTACTTCTTACTGTTAAACACTTTCATAACATAAATACAATTTTAGAGCTGGATTATCTCTCACAACTTAAAAACAAACATCAGACTATTTCGCATCAAGTCTCAGTCAATTACATACAATGCACGAATGACCTATTACGTCAAAACCCAAACAAAAAGTCATTGTAACCGGTAACAATGCTAATAACTCTAACAGCAGCCAGCGTCAGAATACATCAGCGAACTCTACAAAGTGTTCCTAACTAAATGAACGGTATGAATTGAGAAAAACCTGACTACAAAAAAACACAAAGCATTCGAAGAGGACCGTAATGTTTGTTAAATAACTATAAGGAATTCATTGTTTAATTTTTCTGGAGCAGAACTACCCAGATCTTGGCAGAAGACGTCAGGACATCCATTCCGAGGTGATTCAGTCTTTTATGCAAAGTTGCTTTGTTGTTTAAAAGCCGTGTGTACCACATCTTTGAAACTGTGAATGACAGAGTAGGACTTGAAAATCAAAAGACATTTCTTGCACTCAGTTCAATCTTGAAGACGGAATTTTTTTTTAAAGAAAAACCCAGAACATTATTTTTTACTGTTTAACAGATAGTCCCGAGAGCGAGACATCTGCTCTCTAGTGAAAATTTGTAGCAAGATATTTCAAATTCTTTCTCGGAGCGACTTTCGAGAAAAACAGTTTTACAGATAGGCCCTACATGTCCGTGCTAGTTCGCAAATTTGACAGGACAGCAACGTGCTATCTGATCAAAATCTGTAACGACATAGGTCCAGTTCGCACTCTGAGCAACGATTGCGAAAAGTAGCTCCTAAGTTTTTACTGTTGAAACGAATTTTATCAATGTTTTTCAAGGAAAGAAGAGGTCAACCCCTCAAACATGCAATGAATAACCGATAATTAACAGTTGCCTTTGATGTATTTCAGTTTCAAACTCACAACGAGGAAAAATAGACCCTAGCGGCATCACTCCAGTTGATTTGTCAAGGTTAGTATAAAAATCAACCTTCTTCTAATAGTAAACTTAATTGTGTTTTACTTTCCGTACACAGTGTATGCAACTAGCGACTAAGTTGTAAGTTCGATCTGAAGTGATGAAAATTACAAACAAAACATTTAACTTCATTTTTCGAAATAATTTTGAAAAATAACAAAAGATAATGTTTTTACCGATTGACAGACAGACCAAACAGGACTGTTTTGCTCGGTTAATTTGAAAGAAAATAAATTTGCCATCAGATGAAAATTTCGAAAAAGACACTTCAAATTCATTCTCGAAACAACTTTTGCGAAAAAACAGCACATAAGTTTTATTATTTTTTTCTCAGTGCGCGAGCGGGCGGTATCCAGTCAAGTTTGTTGTTCGTATTTGGAAATCGGTTTCACGTTAAAACTTGCGGGTTTTAAATTACAATTTACCGTGTTTAGACCCAATTCCTTCGTTTTAATTGTTTGTTTTTCGTTTCTCTGTTTTCCTAAACAAACCTTCCGTTAATTTTCATTCAAGAAATAACTTTGTGGCTACCGGTATTCCCGGTTATAATTCTCGGCACGTATCAATTTTATGCCGTCGGCTTTGAAAGAGCCAATGCAGGCGAAGTTTGTCAGGGTTTCGCATAAAATGAAAACTGCAAATTGCCACCAAATGGCAAAAATTAGATTTAACATGTGAAATAAAATTGTAGTATACGTAAAGACTGTAACTGGGAACAGTTTTGCTCGAAAAATGCTTTTCATGATATTTGTTTATGGCAAGAGTAATGCATGGAAGATTGCCGAATTTGACGGCGGCTTAACCTTTGAATGGTTTTTGTGAAAATGGAAATAGCTTCTCGTTTCAGCTGCTTTGTGATGAAATGCCGCTCTAGTCTCCATTTCTGTAATTACATATTTGTGGTGTAAAAATTAATCGTCTGAGTTTATTGTTACTTGGGTTATTTCTTCGGTAGTCTTCTGAGCTACATGTACTAGCGCGCGTGAAAAACAGATTTTGCAAAACAAGCCTGAGATTTCAATATTTCTTTATCAAATTCAAACGAAGTACGAAAAAAATAAAAAGGTTATTTGCCGGCCTAGGTCGGTCCGTATTGAGAAAAACTGTGAACTGTTTAACAGCTGAGACTAGACTTATTCGAAAAAATATTAACAGATAAGTTTTTAATGATTCGGACAGACTGATGTCCAACAAGTCTGTTTGAATTTACTCCGTTTACTCGAGCTTATTCAACTAGACGTGAATCTTCTTTCCCTTATTTGTTTTTACTTCGTTGTGCGTTAATGGGTTTTTTCCTTTACTGTGTTGATCTGCCTTGTCTTTAGCTTACAACATTACACACAAATTTGATTACCCCAACTAGCATCCCATCTAGGGACGCATTCTCACTCAATTCATGCTACAGAAATTGGACATAAACACCCGGGCCTGATCGACTATTAGGTTCAAATACAGACTTTACCTTGTTTCTATTAATAATATTCTAACCCTTTCATTTTGATCCGCAGTCACCTGACACTTGGAACTTCATATTCTACAATGGAAACTGAAAACAAAAATCTACTACTGCTAGCCAAGAAAAGAGAGTCTTACAAGGATGAAGTTGTGGGTTATATCCACAATGTATCTCCTACATCGACTTCCAAATTCAAACTAATGAAAAACATTGTGAGACGAGTATGTTTTTCTCGTCCAAAACTAAAACATTTTGGAAACTATAGTGAAAGTAGCAGACCAGTAAACTGAAAAAAATTCGCGTGAATACCAGTTCAAATACTGAAGACCTTCTCATTCCAAAATATGTGTCTATCGAATAATTTACTGACATAGAATTCCAGAAAACAATAATGCCAACAACCATTGACAAGTCCGTTTGTGTTAGTCAATTAGTCATTGTAACAGAAACAATCGCTCAGAAGGTAAAACATACACCTTTGAGAACATCAGAGTCAACAAAGCGATAAATTTACTACTGACATATTTCAAAAACAAATTGAAATAACCCAAACTACAGTAACAGAGTGTAGCAACTGCCATCTAAATCAAAAACAATCATCTTGTACCAGAAATTGGTTTGCGGAAGTGTTGTTTCAAAACATTAATAATAACAAAAGAAGTCTCACAATGTTTAAGAGGCTGTCTCTGTTAAAACCACCCACTCAATTTCGCATAAAAAATAATTTTGCCTGAAACTCTGGTAACTGAAAGACTTTACCGAGGGTAGAACTAAAACAAGTTTAGTTTGGTTCAAAATGATTTTCTGGCTGCGCAGGGAGCCAAAAATATTTTGCCCCGTCAGGGCCCTTCGTAACGTCTCAAAAAATGAAAAATTAGGCATTTTTGTATGGGGCGCCGTTTGTAAATTTATTATTTAGCAGAAACTGAGTGCTTTTTATCATTATTTAAATGGTTATATGATATAATGAATTCGGAGACAGTGGTTGCTATTTGGTTATATCATATAACCAAACATGCCAAAATGGTTATGTCAAATAATGAAAATTTCTTAGCAGGGATAAATTTTGGTTATTTGATATAACCATCCGTTGTCAACGTTGGCAGTATTTGGTTATTTAAGGTCATTCCTTAGTATTGCACTGCGCATCCTTTCTGCGCATCATTTCGCGCGTAATTAGCGCGCGCACATTAAAAACATGGCGGCTTTTTCATTATGGCTATGCTCGCCAGAAAGGTAAATGATCGTTTTCTCGTAAACGAGCGTGGTGACCTATCATTTTTTTTCGCATATTTAAGTCTAGTAATCATCTTCTTCCTATACAAGGAGTATAGACCAATTCTCAGTGCAGGAAATTAATAATCACTGAAAACGTGAAAAAATACGTGTTTTTGGTTGATTTTGTAAGGAATTAGGAGGTATTTTTAGTCGATTATATCTCTTTCGCGGAGCTGGTGACCTATTCTTTTTATTCTATATTTTGAAACATTACATCACAATGTTCAACTAGGGAAAGTTTCAGAAACTTCCCAGTGTAACTTCTATTTCGATGGAATAACCTTAAAATAACCAATTGAAAGTTAACTCCAGAAATGGTTATTTTAAATAACCAATTTACTGCCATTGCCAAAAAATGGTTATTTCAAATAACCAATTTTCTGCCATTGCCAAAAAATGGTTATTTTAAATAACCAATTTTCTGCCATTGCCAAAAAATGGTTATTTTAAATAACCAATTTTCTGCCATTGCCAAAAATGGTTATTTCAAATAACCAATTTTCTGCCATTGCCAAAAAATGGTTATTTCAAATAACCAAATTATCGGGCATATACTAAAATCAGGAACACTGTAATACCGGAACAACGGAACACACCGGAACACTATATCCAGATTTTCCATACCCCTTCCATGTTAAATATCCCGATAAATCAAACTGGAGCCTGCCAATTCAACCATGCAGTCGCGCTAGAAAGATATACTAAATTACAACTCGCTGAAATCTGGAGATTGCCAAGCCTAAGAACCGAATCTACCCACAACGAACGCAAAGCGATCCGTAAAGAGTTGAAAGATAACTCTGAAATCAATATTAAAAAGGCAGACAACGGCTCTACTACATTCATTATGAACAAACAAGATAAAATTGCAGAGTGTCAGATCCAACTAGATTATGAAGAAAACTATAGACCCTTCGCAACACCTATGGTGGAGAAGACTTCTGCTTGAGTCGAATGACTTATAATAGAACTCAACCCGAAATAAATCATATTGACGGAATGACGAGAAAATGGCTATCTCAAGCAGCAAATTCGCCGCGCATTCCAGTTTTCTACACTCTCAGTACAAAGATTCACAAAGCTAACCCGATCAGTAGACCAGTTATCATATTGGGCTGTAAGGGCCCCACAGAAGGAATATCATCAGTATACATGTAGATAGTCTGCTTCGACCTATAGCAAAACAACAAAACTCGTATCTCAAAAATACAACATCAGGAGTAAGTACCACCATCATTGTATATAAACGGATGTGACCAGCCTGTACTACCATATATATTTGCAGTGCATACGAAAGTTTCTATAGAAACAAACCTCATATCCCAACCCATTTCCTCAGAGAAATCCTCAGACTTATCCTACAGGAGACTGATTTGTTTCAGTTCAATGGAAATACCGTATTTCCTCGAATAAGCGCCCGGGCGCTTATTTAAAATTTCGGCCAAAACGGGGGGCGCTTATTAAAAGGAGGGCGCTTAATCGAGGGGGGTCGCTTATTTTTTCTTTCAACGAAATGTAACTTTATTTTGGCTAAATCTTCATAATGGAAAAAATCTACATTATTATCCATGTGAACGTAATAAAAATTAATGTTTTTCGTTTGTTAAACTTTCTTATGCGAATACCGTAGTCCGGTCGCATACACTGTACGTACAGATGACAATAGAAACAGGCTTTCCTTGTGATATCCTTACTATTTAAGAAAGTGAGGGGGAGAGAAGGGGGCGCTTATTCGAGGGGGCGCTTATTTGCTATTTTGGCCGAGGGGGTTGGCGCTTATTCGGGGGAGGGCGCTTATTAGAGCGTGGGCGCTTATTCGAGGAAACACGGTATTAGAACTATCTCTGAGCACAAGAAACCGCTATGGGAACGAAAGTGGCAGTGGCTTTGGCCATCTTCATGGCGGCGGTTGAGACCGAAATCTTAAGTAAAAGCATAACAAAGCCACTACTAAGTGCGGAATAGATATATCGCGATGACGTGTTCTCTATGTGGACCATAAGCATAGAGGAAATCAATGGGTTCTTTGAGCAGGCTGACAGACATCACCAAACCATTACAGTTACGGCTGAAATCTCAGGCAAAGACTGAACATATTTTCTTGGATACATGAGTTTATCCTTGACGTGCGCACCCACTACAAACCGATCGAATCATTTCAGTACACAGAGGCGGATCCAGGATTTTTTGATAGGGGGGGTCCCAGGGTTTTCCCGAAAATGTGAAGTAGATCGAAGGAAAAAATTTTGGACGTAGACGGCAGTAGTAAAGGCGCGAAGGGGGGTGTTTGGGGGCCTCCCACTGAAAAAAAGAAGAAGAGATTTTAGGCTCTTAAAAGTGAGTTTTGGTGGATTCTGGAGATGGTTTTTCTATGGATAATAGAGAAAGCAAAGAACCCCTAAGGTCTGATAGGGGGTCCGGACCCTCCCCTCCCCTCCCCCTGTATCCGCCACTAGGGGTCAGTAAAGGCGAGGCCCTTAAGTTGCTTCGAACCGTAAACTCTTCAAAAACAATTTTCGAGGAGAATAATTTTCGATAATTTATATCACACTCTGTTCGAATTTCAATTCTGAGAGGGCTTTATGTACCAGATTATATGGATACCCTCTCAAATGTAGCCTAATATCGGTCTTTGTACTGAGAGTGTAGAAAACTGGAATGCGCGGCGAATTTGCTGCTTGAGATAGCCATTTTCTCGTCATTCCGTCAATATGATTTATTTCGGGTTGAGTTCTATTATAAGTCATTCGACTCAAGCAGAAGTCTTCTCCACCATAGGTGTTGCGAAGGGTCTATAGTTTTCTTCATAATCTAGTTGGATCTGACACTCTGCAATTTTATCTTGTTTGTTCATAATGAATGTAGTAGAGCCGTTGTCTGCCTTTTTAATATTGATTTCAGAGTTATCTTTCAACTCTTTACGGATCGCTTTGCGTTCGTTGTGGGGTAGATTCGGTTCTTACGCTTGGCAATCTCCAGATTTCAGCGAGTTGTAATTTAGTATATCTTTCTAGCGCGACTGCATGGTTGAATTGGCAGGCTCCAGTTTGATTTATCGGGATATTTAACATGGAAGGGGTATGGAAAATCTGGATATAGTGTTCCGGTGTGTTCCGTTGTTCCGGTATTACAGTTTTCCTGATTTTAGTATATGCCCGATAATTTGGTTATTTGAAATAACCATTTTTTGGCAAATGGCAGAAAATTGGTTATTTGAAATAACCATTTTTTGGCAATGGCAGTAAATTGGTTATTTAAAATAACCATTTCTGGAGTTAACTTTCAATTGGTTATTTTAAATAACCAAATACTGCCAACGTTGACAACGGATGGTTATATCAAATAACCAAAATTTATCCCTGCTAAGAAATTTTCATTATTTGGACATAACCATTTTGGCATGTATGGTTATATGATATAACCAAATAGCAACCACTGTCTCCGAATTCATTATATCATATAACCATTTAAATAATGATAAAAAGCACTCAGTTTCTGCTAAAATAATAAATTTACAAACGGCGCCCCATAGTATCCAGGATACCCTGGGTGCCGGAGATGTTTTTCCTTAGCGAGGAGCGCTGAAGCCACTCCGACTTCGCAGTCGCGGCTTGCTTTCGCGGCTCACAAGTGCGACGCAAAGGCCGAAACAAACCCTCTGGTACCCCGGACACCCAAGGTATGTCCTCTGTGAAGAATTCAGGAAAGGAAAACTGACATTACCGAAATGGACGAACTTGCTTCTTAAATTGTTGGAGTTCGCACTAAACTTCAATGAACCACAAACTCACTCTTTTTCACGAAATTTGGAACTGGGTTGCCTGCGTGCACCAAGTTGTCTCCGCTAGAAATGGGTATGATTTGCATGAAAACTGAACATGCGATCCGAGTAAAATTCATTTCATATGAAAGGTTGTGCACCAGGACTTGTTTTGAAACAGAGGTAAAAGGAAACTATGAGTCTCCCTCATTAAAGAACACATGTTTCCAAAACTTCATGTCCTTCAACTAGCGAGAGCCTTGTTCCCAGGGCCTTCTCGTTTTACAAGATGGCGATCAGCTGCCATCTTGAAAAACGAGAAGACCCTGGGAACGAGGTTGCAAATGGAGCTCCATGGATCTAGAAATCTTCGAGCAGGTCAAAATCGACATGACAGCATTTGTTTTATTAAACCGTATCTAATCTAAATCAAATGGTTGTTGTTGTTGTTGTTGTTGTTGTTATTGTTGTTGACGCACATGCTTGAAAAAATGTATCACCAGCATACGATTTGAAAATACCGCCATTTCCTCAATAATATCTAACCAAGTGTGAGCTTTATCACTACTTAGTTAACTTGTCGTTTGATGGGGGGAGGGAGAGGGTAACGTGACGTCACCACTCAGCTGGATGAATATAGATACTACATGTAGATAGTCGCGGAATTTTAGCAATTAAGACGGATTCCGCTCAACGTTCGAGCAATAAGTGCAAAAATTAATTACTAAAAATCTACTTATAGCATAGCCTGCGTCGCAGACGGACTTGACCTCCGGTAATGTTCCGTCTGCGAATTAGTGCACAAATCCTTGTTCTAGACCCCCAACGACGTAACGAAATACCGGAAAGGCCTTTCGAAATCCCCTTTATTCTGATTGGCTATGGTAAAAGGCGTGGACAGGCCTGTTCGAAGTTCGTGACATTTGCCGTTCTCTATTGAATTCGGTCTTCTGACCTACTTTGCCCTTCAAGAGTGTTTCTAACGGGCAAGATATGTTGTATTATGAGGAGGATTTTGAAGTAGAATAGCTATAGAGCCATCGACTGTGTTCACTCTAGCAAATTTTAAGAGGTCACGTTTGGTCTCCTGTCGGGCAAACAGATATTTACAACGCGTTAGTTTAGACAACAAACACTCGGCAAACCGAACAAGGTAGTTCCCATTTAAAACCTGCTGAATAGTTTCTGGGTCTTCCAAGTCCGTGATAGCATGCAATCGCCAGTATACCCATATTGTTGAAATATATAAACTTGGTCCTCCATCAGCGATCGTAAAGGTGAAATCACAACAATAACACTCGATCATATATCAGCGACTGCGACAATCGGGAGACACTGAAAGATCAACGACTTTCCAAAACCTGTGGGTAAATTGATAAACACGTTTTTCCCCTGGAAGAAAGATTTGATCGCTTCTCGTTGTTCTGGGAGTAGCTCCGTTAATTCAAACTGAGCTTTCTCTAACCGCTTCGAAAGCTGCACTCCATTATATCTTCAGTGATTTTTTTAATACTGTACTATTTTTAGGCTCGCTTTCCGCTAGCTTCCGGTCCTAGCTCGCGTGAAATTCCCTTAGCCAATCACAAACAAATCATAGCTAATTGAACAATAGCTTTATGTAAAGGCCAATCACAGACAAGTACTCAGATCCTGGTACGTCGTTGGGGGTCTAGAACAAGGATTTGTGCACTAATTCGCAGACGGACATTACCGGCGGTCAAGTCCGTCTGCGACGCAGGCTACTTATAGCACGGTAACATTTTGAATACTATTTGAAACATATCACTTTAATTCACTTCTCCAAGTGACCCCGCAATTAAATTCTCAAGCATTCTCGAGAAAATTAATGTTAAACCTCGTAAAAAATGATAAAAACGCACGCCATTTTGTTTTGAACTGACCTGAAGCGTCTTTTTAATTAAAATATGTAATGACTTCTCTCGCGGGGTCAGCTTGGGAGCTAATTTATCGATAATTTCTTCTTAATTGTATTCAAAATGTTACTGTGCTATGAGTATTGTTTTGTTAACTTAATTTTTTGCACTTTTTGCTCGAACGTCCAGCGGAAATCGTCTTAAATAAGACAACGGAGGTGGACTAGGTTCCATGTTTAATCCAGGCAATTAATGTTAAATCACAGCGCAGATTCTGATTGGTTAACTGGCGAGTCGATTGTCAGTCGATTCAAATCACGTGATCGTCTCAACTGACTGACTTTTAGTTCGTGTTTATTTAGTTGCCGAATGTGTCTCTGGTTTAATTATTTATCTGCTGTTGATGTGCTAGTGTATTTAAAAGGCCACCGTTATTTTAAAATGTGGTTCATAATCTATATCACGTCATTGGTCGCTTTCGCTCTTTCTTCCTCGTCGAAGCAGAGATCTATTAATGACGAGTCACCGGCAAAAGAATTTCAAGGTATGTACGCACAGTACGCGAGAAATCATTTTAAAATTGCAAATTGTGTGCTCATGACAACAAAGAAATATATAAAGACACCTTTAATGGTCTCGAACAAATCTAATAATTCACTGCAAGCTTCGAATTTCTACAAGTCGAGGCTCGATTCGGTAGAATTCGCCTTCAAATGCCGAATGAAAATCGTGATTTGGAATTCGAAAATGAAACAAACATTTCGTATACTGAATCACAGTGATCATTTTAAACCAAGTAAAACATAAGTTCCAGTGCAGGTTTTTAAATTTGGTATTTTTCATTCTAATTCTTCAGAAATAATCGATTTCAATATCATCAATTCTGTCAGGGTATTTTATTATTCAAAAATACAAATGACGAACTAAATACACACTGAAAATCTGAAACGAATATGAGATATATATATATTTCGTTGAACTATTTTTCAACCTAAAATCTCTCTAAATACAACGATCAGCGACTGGAAATTTCTCCTGCGTTTTGTTGACTTTGTAAAAATGAAGCAAAGCTACCCAGAAATGAGCAGATTTTTGGATGTTATTATTCAATGCGTGAAATTTACTCAGGCGAGCAAAATGTGACCGTGAAAAGCAAATAATACAGAATTGGGATTTTTAGGACAGTTTTGCTTTGCGTGATAGTAACGTATTTTAATTTGTGCGATAAACAAGGTCTCCCTTGAGGTTTCCACAATTACCATGGTTAGGGGTACTAATTTAATTACCTTGAATTACTAAAAAGAAATCTCAGAAACCTCCAGTGTGATTGTGCCATTGTATTTTCATATCCCAGCGACGTGGGACAATGAAACTTCACAATACGGTGTAAAACGTATGCTCTCTTTGGCAACATGTATGACATGTAGATAAAATATAATTGATCAAATGCAACTCTTGCGGAAAATGCTAATGCTGAGATATTTATAATGACACAATGTCTGAGTCTTGAATAAACCATCAAGTGAATGTGTCAGTTTCATCGGAAACAAATATGATTGAAGTGGGCTCACGGTTGACTGCGCGTATAAATTTAACAAGGCTATATTTTCGTTGAAAAGTCACTTTGCATAACTGTCGGAAAGACAATATTCATTACACCACAGCAATATCGTGAATCGCAAAGCAAATCAACGATCTCTTTAAGTGTTTTTCTTAAATATATTTTTTGTTCCGTTACAGGAAAGAAAGAAATGGGGGTGAATTTTCATTATATAAAAGCCTGGGCTCCAAATAGACTAACAGAGTATTGTTTTCTCAGGTTTTCTTGCAACACTGCAGTACAACAACACTTGAAAAATCGTCGTGTTTTTGACCAATCAGAGGTCAGGATTTGCAGCGTCAGTTTGGCGCCAAAACGACGCGGCTGCCACAACCGGTTGATTGGCAGTTCATGCCCGGAAGTTGTGAAAATATTAATAATGTGTACGAATCCAAATTTCGTCCAAACAGTACGTTACTCTACTGATATATTTGGAGTGGAATTTACAGTCTGTAGTCAAGCTGTAAAACTACTTCTCGAGGATGAAGCAAACAAGAACTCAAACAGCAAAAAAAGAAAGCGAAACTATTGTAGTCGAATAATGTTCGTTCCATATTAAGAGAAAACATGCGAAAACTGAACTAAAATGACCAATAAATGCTCGAGGAATTGATCGGAAATGAAATATTCATGCTCGGTTTTATTCCAAAATTTTATGTTTTCAAACTGAGTCACACGTGATGAAATGGCTATGCCTTAAATGGATAGACCAAAATAAGATCAGCCTACTTTAGCACCCCAGTTGGCCTATAATAGCACTGATTAACCCCGAGAATAGCGCTGATTAGCCCCGAGAATAGCGTCCCGGTTGGCCTACTATAGCCCCGAGAATTGTTAGCTTTCTTTTGTGGGTTAGGGTAACGTCTGATCTGATTTTGGTCTATCCATTCTAGTCACGACCGTGATGAAATAGAATGATCTGATATATTCGCCATAAATATCACTCTGTTTAGTTGTTGATACTCGACCGACGCCATTTTGTTTTTCGGTTCTCATTACTTAGTTCACCTGTCACGTGGTTTCGCGCCTTACGCCGGACAAGTGCTCGTTTATCATCAGGGGGTCTGGGGTGCAGTTTGCGACGACGGCTGGGATAAGAACGATGCTATGGTTGTATGCCGGGAGTTGGGCTATCCTAACGTTACCTTGGTAACGAAAGGTTCGTTTTTTGGTAAAGCAGGGAAAATAAATATCGAGATGGTTGGCTGCTATGGCAACGAGACAAGACTGAGTCAATGTTCATATAAAATCTCGGCAAAGCGGTCAGCATGTAGAACTTGGAGTAGGAAAGAGGCAGGTGTGATCTGTGAAGCCGCCAACAACACGGACGACAAAGGTTTGAGTCTTAGATTACGTCATGATATATGAATTCAGTCAACCTCGATTCCAGGCTCTCTCTCCTTTTCCTCCCTTGTCGTTGAGTAGAGAGACCCTGGTTGCGGCTGGTCACGTGACCATACGGTTGCAACAATACCGCAGGGAGGGTGGGTCTTTGAGGCCGTTTTGTCAAGGTGAACAATAATTACTAACCAAGGGATCGAAGGGGCAAATGGAACAGCATTTTATACGGCAAGATTATGTTAAAAGTGAAACAGGCTATTTGTATGGAACGTTTGTTTTTATTCTTTACAACTTCATGACATGAAAATGTATACGTAACGGATATTTTCGAGCCACAAAAGCAGCGGCGCGAAAATTACGAGAATGGAAAATTCGCCTTGCGAACACAAAATTTATAAGCTACCGGCTCATTTAATATAACGATGAACCATCGACTTCAGATTCACTTTTACACTAAGTAGACAGGTTCATGATCGTAAAGCTAAACGAGGTTGTAAACCAGACACCTTGGTCTCAAACCAACTTTGAAAACAACAATAAGCTTGGCGAGCTCGTTCACAGCTGACCCTGCGAACTCACTAAATTAAAACACAACAGCATTCATTTACAAATTCATTTGGAGCGAAATAGTCCAAATTTTAGGATAAAAGAGTAGCTTACTATTTTCTCTAACTGATTCTGTGTTAGTTTGACCATAATATAGTTTTCTTGTGTCAAAAAATCTACAACAACAACCGCTCGAAGCGGTTCCTTGAAAATCAACAAACTTGTACGGCACGAAATAATTAAGCTTATGTCAAACGGGGGAGTATCTAATCTGCGCGGGTGGCGGGTCGCGGGTAATTTACGCGGGTCGCGGGTAAATTTACGCGGGTAAATTTACGCGGGTCGCAGATAAATGTACGTGGGTAAATTTAAGAGGGTGCTAAAGGGTATTTTCGTAGAGCCGTAAAATCCAAGTTTCTTTACGAGAAACGTGAAATGTGAAATAGCGGTAATTTTCATAATAATTTTCTGTGAAATGAGAATTGAGCACTTAATTAAATAATTCTTCGCAAAAAAATGGTCGAGTAAATTGTCGACCACAAGTGTATTCCACATTTAATTTATTATCTTCTCTCAAGGCACAGCAACATGAACTATGCCATTGGTATACCCTGAATCTAAAAGAAAACATGAACAAGAAACCATATTAGTGTACCAAATAGATTGGAATTAAGATAATGTTCAGTATTGGCGACTGGGAAATAAACTAATGATTAACTTTCCGTCCACCCTTCGAGCTACTGCCAGCGCGGAAAGGAAATTGAGTTATTTGTTTTTCAGTTGAGTTCCGACCCGTTCCAACACCATCCCAGACTCGTCCAGTAGAGAAGTCGTCATCATTTTCAGAGATTTTTATTTCCTCTCTTTCATTCTATTTCTTTTCTCGTCCTGAGAAAATTGGAAAATCTAACCCTTCTCCCCGATGGGAAGCAGGTCTTGTTTATGTCCGGGAAAAGGCTTCCTTGCCTGATCATGTGGTTGTCCAACGCACTTACCATTGTCTTTGACCCATTTTAATTTCAACATGTTAGCACGAATAGAACAGAAGATATAGAGGTTCAAAGTTTGGTACCGTCCCATACAAACCCTTTTGACAGTCAAAATCTGTTTTATTTTATTGTGAATCAAGGCTTTTGGTTTTTAATTTAAAAAAGTTTGATGCGGCTAGAAACTTAAAACAACTGTCACGTGACAGGTCACTCGATTCCGCTAGTGAAACAAAGCGAATGTTAAACAAAATAATTTAGGGCTCTAGGCACGGGAGTTACGATCAGTGTCACACAAAAGCCAAAACAAAATCACAGTTCAAGAAAAATTAAGTGCTCAATTCTCATTTCACGGAAAATTATTATGGAAAATTGCGGCTATTAAGTCACTTTCATTAAGTTATAGTCATTTCACATTTCACGTTTCATCTAAATAACTTTGGATTTTACGGCTCTACGAAAATACCCTTTACCACCCTCTTAAATTTACCCGCGCAAATTTACCCGCGACCCGCGTAAATTTACCCGCGACCCGCGTAAATTACCCGCGACCCGCGACCCGCGCAGATTAGATACTCCCGTCAAACGGACTGTACGAAGGAATTTTTTTCCATCGGCAGTTTTTGCAGTGAATACAATTTAACGATCACTTAAACTCGTTACCTTAAAGCTGTTCACATACCAAGCTTACATGTAAACTTAATTCTTGAAATGATCGGCTTTCTTCCGTGGACAAAATTCCGTTGTAAAACGTCCGATCGATCGTCGTAGTTCGTAGTTGTGCAGTTCTGAGAATTACGCAAGCAGTTTCCGAGAAAAGATTATCGCAGTGATCTTCGGCCTGGCAAAGCCTGTAGAAGCTTGAATAACCACATGTAAGCATATGTACAAACTTTTTTGGTGCTTTCCTTTCTTGCGAGTTGTTTGAAGACCTGCTGCGTCTGCGAGTTGCGACTCAGAGTCAACGCTCTCACCCTCACATGGTAGATTTGTCACAGCAACAACTCTAACACTCTACCACCCCTCCCTCCGAATATATTTTTTTACCACCCAGAATCTGGGTGGTCACGTGACCAGCCGCAACCAGGGTCTCTCTACTCAACGACAAGGGAGGAAAAGGAGAGAGAGCCTGGAATCGAGGTTGGAATTCAGTCGGGAAAACAAGTACCGGTAGATGACGAAATCCCACTTCCGAGACGGGACTGAGCCCGCGGTGTTCGTCCCCGACGTTGCTAAGCAACATGACGTATTTGCTGGCGCGATTGCTTCCGGAGTACTCGTAAGTGCTCGCGCTAGTTCTGATGGGATAAAAAGATTCGTAAACTCTTCGAGTGCTTCCACGAAGAACCACGAAGATTTGCTAAAACCGGCAGTTGTTCCCCCGTCCATGTTTAATACAAAAACTATTTGCTTGCATGAGCAACATCAGAAAGAAACGTTCCGTCCAAATTATAACTTTATAGCGTTTTTAATTAACCGAGTTATTTTAAGAAAGTTACAATATTTATTACGATTATCAGTTGAGTAAGGCACGCGGGAAGTTTGGCGACAATGTTTTCACGTTAAAACTACGTTGTTGCCATGAGCAACTGGCTAGGTTTCTAATGGTAACCCAGACTTCCTGTCTGTTACTGACGTCAATGGTAACAAAGCGTCAGCGACACACAGGTTACCATTGGAAACTAAGTCAGTTGCTCATGGTAACAACGTAGTTTTAAACTGTAAACCTTGTCACCAAACTTGCATCGCGCCTTACTCAACTGATAATCGTAGTAGTATGCAGCCCTCATGTTAGTGTCCTTCCTTGGGGCACTAATATGGCGGCCATAAAATTGTACAAGAAGTATTAAAGGTAGACTCTACAATCAATATCATTAGCCTTCACTTGAAAGCTCTTCACATATCTTTTTCCTTTTTCAGATATTCCAAAGGTACGCCTATCTACTAATCCCAACTGGGAGGGATCTGGACTCGTGGAAGTGTTTATGCATGGCCGGTGGGGGAGGGTGTGTGACGCCTCATGGGATTCTCTCGACGCTGAAGTAGTTTGCCGTCAGCTCGGGTTTCCTGGTGCAGAAGAGGCAACTTGTTGTGGTTGGCACTTCGGGAGAGGTTCAGGGCCTGCGCTCATGACGTATGTCCGCTGTACAGGAAAGGAAAGCTCGCTGTTTCATTGCAGTCACGCGGGAAAGGATGAAGCATCGTGTAGCAAGCGTTCCACTGCTGGAGTCATCTGTAAACTGGATAAGCCGAATGGTCAGTGCAGTCGGCAAATCTCTATTAAGCGGCCCTCTGTTAAGCGATCACCCTCTATTAAGCGGTCACTTATCAAATTCCCGCAAATCGCTCCTCATACTTACTATAAACTTGACCTGTATTAAACGGTCACCTCTATTAACCCTTAACATGCTAACTGGACATATATGTCCACTTTGGAGTCTTACACATCAAAGCCATTGTGACGTCATCAATTAACACGTGACAAGATTAGTTTGACACGCCTCTGATGCAGAAAGCGGATGGATCTTTGTAATTTTGGAAATCTAACAAATTCTTCCAGAGTTATGCTGGAAAAACCTGTTCAATTTTTGTTGAAAAATCAGTGGCAAATTTGGCTCTCACACCCAACATACTTCCAGGTTCATTTTTCAGCTCCCTTAAAAGGTTAGGTCAAAACTTTTCCAGCTGATAGGAAGTGTATCAAGCGCCGACGATAGAAAGAAAGGAAAGGGGGACTAATAGGAAAGGAACAGAGAGAAGTAAAAAAAATCAGAAGAAAAAAACTTTTTTTTTTTTTTTTTTTGGCTATGCACTTTGGCCAACGATAAAATTGAACGTTTTTGTCCTAAATCCTTTTCAAAATCTTCCCCTAGTTCTCCAAACGGCATTTTTAGCAACGGTTAGCCAAATTTCGCGTGACAGCACCAAGAAAACGGGTTTCGTGACCCAAAAATGCGTTTTTCAGTGCGAATTTTGGTATGTTACGGGTTAAGCGGACGCGGTCACCGTTTAGACTTCCCTTGACTAATTTTATTGTATTTCACCTCTATTAAACGGTCACCTAGTTAGGTTTTGTGGGTAAATTTTAACTTTAATTAAATTGTAAATTGTAAATTTTAGAACACCTATCAGCGGTCAACCTCTATTAGGCGGCTATTTCCCGAGGGTGACCGCTTAATAGAGGTTTGAGTGTAATTATCATGACTGCCAACTAATTTTCTATTTGTCATAATATTCGCTAAAAAGTAAAATGTTGTTCAAGCTAAAAAATATAATATAAAATTGTTAAAAACCGAACGTTTTCGACTACTGTCATCACAATGACAGTAGTCGAAAACGTTCGGTTTTTAACGAAAACGTCCTGTATATACAGCAATTTTCTATTTGATAACTACGTTGGGATGCACGTCATACCGTAAAATCCCGATGATAAGCCACCCCCCCCCCCCCCCCCCCCCGGATCCGAAAATAAATCCCCCAAATTATCAGAAATAAATAATCTTCTTGGTATCAAGTTTATTAATTTTCATCACTTGTTTGTTTATTTGCTGTTCTTTGTCGATTTTTTTGCATTCTTAGTTCGCCTGGTGGGATCTACTCTGCCTCATGCGGGAATTGTGCAAATCCGCCCTGATGGCCGCTGGGGTTCTTTCTGTGACTGGGACTGGGGAATGACGCAAGGTCACGTGGTGTGTCGAGAATTAGGTTATCGGCGGGCTCTTTTTACCACTTTGGGTGCTCTTGGTGACGTATACGAGCAGCAGTCTGGGCCGATTTTGGTAGAGGAAGCGCAGTGTACTGGAAACGAGTCGTCCATCTTTCACTGCGATTTAACATACTTCCGGGACACGTATGCAGTGTACAACTGTGATCATAGTCACGGTGGTGGAGTAATCTGCGAGTCAAACAAAGAACCCGGATTGAACGGTACGTACGCTCGAATGAGAACCAACCGCGACTTGGTCGCACGCGTTTTCCCGCGCTTGGCGCAGGCTACTTATATTGGCATCGAATTCTCATTGGTTTATTGTGTTCTTTCAGGGGGGGCAGAAAACTGCTGAAATTTTCGTATCTGAATCATCCAACAAAATATGACATCACATCCGGTAAAAAATTCCCCGCAAGCTCGTTTGGACGAAGTGCAAAAATCAAGTGTCGATTAGGCACGATTTCTTCGTTTTTTTTTAACCTATGGTTTGGTTGCATTTTATACTATATACATAAAGAAGTTGCAGATACATTGCTTCGACTTTTTCAGCAAAGATTTCGGCAAAAGAGAAAGGTTTAGTATTGTTTTGAAGGCAAATAACACAGAGCGAAGTGCCTTGTCATGGCGGATATTTCATGCTTTCAAAACAAGTGGCGTTCCATCTTTTGGCTGATAGCAGTTCCTGATCCAGGGATAACATCTATTCATATAGCTTACGAGCTTGAAAACATAATGGATGAAACATTGGTGGTTATAGTTTCCGCTGTTCACTTCGGGAAGGTAATTATCTCTCTCCGTAAAGTTTTGGAAGTCGCTGTCACTGGAGCTGTTGTTGCTCTTGGTCCATGTGTGTTTATAGTCGAAGACACAAGCGAAATCTTACACTGAAGGTTATATATTTAGTATTTTATTTTTCTGCATCTCCTTGTTGAATGTTGTTAGTTTCCTGTAAGACACAATACATGTATATTCCGGTTTTGGGGTCATCAGTCACTGATCAGTCTGTTTTGTTCTGTGAATTAAGTAATTATCAAGAAACAAAAAACTTTAAATTCGAATCAGAATTCGAATCATTGTCATGCTATGTTCTTATAATAATTAATTAGCGTCATGAATGTTTCATCTGTACAAAGTAGATAACATTTTTGAATCATCAAATCCCTTAGGGTAAATATTATGTAATTATGACAAAATATGTATAAAATACAGACTGCAAATTGCAGGCTGGGCATACAAATATGCAGATTAATAGGTATAAAATATACCCATGCCAGGGTGCATTTTATAAGGGTTTTGGCATGGGTTTTGGCATGGGTTTTGAAAGTGTGTGGTGTATTTGGCAAATGATCGCAGTCTTTGGCATTTACCACAGGCTTCCCAAGTTCATGATAATTAATGATTTATGTCTGTCCGAATTTGGCTAAACGTACCCGCTCGGAGCAAGGTTTTGTGTGCCACCTCAAGCCTATGGTGTCGGCAAAATTTCAGGGGAGGGGAGGGGGTGACTGTTTTGGACACATGTGCTAGGTAGGCCAGTCCAAGGACTGACCGACCCAGGGAGTCCAGGCTCAGGGGGTGAATTGCTCCCTGGCTAGGGGAGGGGAGATAGTCAATGTTAGGTGACCAAGGATTGGAGGCCCTCCGGGGCCTCCAATCCACCCCTTCCACCGACCACTGGCGTTCGAGAATTTTGAAGGGGGGCACCGTCCAGGACAGCTTCGCCAGGTAGACCGGTCCATGACCTAACAGCCCCAGGGAGTAGAGGGTCAGGGGTTGCATTGTTGCCTGGCCAGGGGAGGGGCTAGGGGTGCATTTTGTCACCGAATCTCAAGTGACCCTTACTTGGCTTCTTATGACTTGCATTGTGTGGCTTGCCCTGTTTCGCTGCCTAGCTGAGCTGCTTTGGGCCAGGGTTGGGCTAGCTAAGCCTCCAGCAATGTGCAGACCTGCCTGGGTCTGTCATTTCCCCGCCGGGGGAGGCTAGGGGGACCGGAAACTGTTTGGTGGGTCTGGCCAAGCTCTCGGGTATGTTTTGTTGAATCAGGACAGATGTAAGCGCTAAGAGTGGACCGTGACTCTCTGAATTAAGCGGTGTTGTGTTACAATGTTGGCCTTTGGGAATTTGAGCGCTCTATAAGACGTTGTATGGTGATCAAAACAGCGTTTAATTTAAGCATTCAATATGGTAAATTTTTGTCGTATTTTTAATAAAAAGAAGTAAATGAACTCACCTCATCTGGTTCTGTGTAGCTTTCGGGCTATTTAGGCGTTTTTGAGCGATTTTGCCATTACAGAAACCAGACAAGTTGAGTTCATTTACTTCTTTTTATTAAAAATACGACACAAATTTACCATATTGAATGCTTAAATTAAACGCTGTTTCAATCGCCATACAACGTCTTATAGAGCGCTCAAATTCCCAACGGCCGACATTGTAACACAACACCACTTAATTCAGAGAGTCACGTTCAACTCTTAGCGCTTACATAAATCATTTTAATGATTTATGTTCATGATAATTAAAATTATCATGAACTTGGGAAGCCTGTGCATTTACCGGCATGTAATCAAGGCAGTGGTTACTGTAATAAGCTGATTGCAAATTTGCAGACTTGGCTATAGTGCTGGAAAAGGGCATGTCAAACTTATTTTTGTTCATTTGATATTTGATGTGTTTTTTATTATTTTAGATTAGTGAAAGAAGAGTTAATCTGCATATCAGTGAAGAAACAAAAAATAAATTAAATAATATATATTAATAAAATTATGCTGGCAAAATCAAATAGGATATTTAGGGTCGTTTCTCATGTCACATCTATCTGTAAAAATTATTTTATAAAATGAAGAAATGTGGAGAAAGAACATCACAACTTAGCTTACTCTAAATTATTCATGAAGTGTTTCTGGTCCACCCAAAGGAAAGCAGTGCACTAACAATAATTACACTTCATTTACATTGACTCAACAAAAGTCAGATTTTGATGCTATAGGGGCTTATTAAAAAGACTAACTTCTAAATAAAGGGGCTTGGAGGGATGGCTTATTAGAGAGGAGACTTCATATAGCTTAAAGTGCCCATAACCTTTTTTTATTTTATTTTCTTATCTGAATCTAAATATTACCCAAGGAATTTCTGCTAAAAAAATTTGCGATTTGCAGAAAACACGAATTTTTTATGAATGTTTCAAATCTTCAAAATCCTATTTTTGTTTGGTATACCCGTCCCGCTGTAAGAAGGCCGACGGGCTCACATTTTCCTGAATCTACGTCACAATTCCTTTGTTTTGAAGCCACGTGTTCCTTAATCTACGTCACAGTTCCTTTGTCTGATGTCGTCACGTGTTCCTTAATCTACGTCACAGATCCTTTGTGAACTGAGAAGGACCCAGGGGAGACTAAAGCCAATGGTGATCCAAAATGGCAACAAATTTGAAAGTTTTATAAAATTCATAAACAATTCGCGTTTTCTGCAAATCGCAAATTTTTTTCGCAGAATTTCCTTGGGTGATGTTTAGATTCAGATGAGAAAATAAAATAAAAAAGGTTATGGGCACTTTAAAATTGAATTAAAATCAAGCATTATGTGACAATACAAGTTGAATAATAATTATTGTTAAGTGCACTGCTTTCCTTTGGGTGGACCAAAAACACTTCATTTATAGCTAAGTTGTGATGTTCTTTCTCCACATTCCTTCATTTTTATAACATAATTTTTACAGATATATGTGACATGAGAAATGACCCTAAAAATCCTATTTGATTTTGCTAGCATTATAACTTATTATTGAAATGTAGAGACTATAGATACTGACTGTCCAGAGTTATAGTCTGTGGTGTAATAATCAGCCACAGATCATAGTTTTTTGTAATTTTTTATTGCATTAAATCATATTTTAACAGCCTAGTAGGCACTTTAAATAATTTATTGATATTGCCTAGTTTCTTTTCAGAGACCCTCTGCCTTTTTCCCTACCACAATAATTTTATTATGGCATGTACAATGGATGAAACAAACTTTTGCAGTGCAAGCATCTAAACTATTTTTTACTGTGCATACTGCAGTGGAACCTCCATTAAGGGGACACCCTTGTGACAAGGAGAAGTGTCCCCTAATGGAGACCTTGTCCCCTCAATATGGAGGTACTCTTGCTGGTGTTGTTAATAATTAACCATCTAAGCAAAAATGCATGTTTTCTTGACTTGGAATGCATCGGATTTTATTCAAGCAACAATAAAATACATGATTTAAACTTGCAACAGCCATCTAATAGACTGTTCAGTTAGAATAAAATCTCAAGCTTTGAAAGCTATCACTTGATCGAGTTGTACAAAAGTTTGAGTCCCCTTAATGGAGGTGTCCCAAAGTACAGGTTCCACTGTAGTCTAGTTTGTCTCTCGTACACTCGACACAAGTAGAAATGAAAACAAACAGTATTGAGTAAAAATGTATTTTAATGTTTCTTGCACTTTCATGGCTTTATGGTTATGTTTTGTTAGACTTCTCAGGAATCAATTTTTCTTTTTTTCAAATCCCATCATTTTTTTTCCTGGACTGTAATCTTGTGCATATCTTCTAATCGGTTAAAGATATAGAGGATATTACACGGCGGCGCGAAGATATGAATTTTATTTTCGAGTGGTAAAAACAATATTTTACGAACGAGCGCAGCGAGTGAGTAAAATATTGTTTTTACCACGAGAAAATAAAATTCATATCTTCAAGCCACCGTGTAATTTTCTTTTTATTATATAGACAATTAACGACAAAAGCACAAACTTTATCGCGAACTCTTGCAGCTCGGTGGCTGGACTTTCCGAATTTCTCTCCTTTCGTCTTCACTTGCAAGGAACTCCAGTCCTTGAATAATTTTAAGTCATATGAAGTTTTCTTCTTCGTGTTAACATTTTTCTACTCCTCAGTAAACGATTTCATGTCGGCTTCAGTAAATTTCGCGCATCTATCTCTCACCATTTTTCAACCGGAGTTTGGCAGCTTTGCACAAAAAGCCATGCAAAAGCGGGAAATGACGTCATCGATATCCTCACTAGTGAGGATATGGAAAATACGCCACTCGGGTCCCGAATGTAGTTTCGTATGAATTTTACGAGTGGTCTATTTTCCAGTAAAACACTCGTGTCTATATAATAAAGAGGAAACATGACGCATACATTTTCTGAAAGGAAAAGAAAAGAAAATAATACAAACTTTACCCTATCCTTACAATAATATTATCTATATTGCTCACCCTTCTCCCTCTAAAATCCCCCCTTCCACTGTTTATAAGAACATATATTATTTAATTTTTTTTTTCCACTGATTAGTGATATGCAGATAAACTCTACTTTCACTAATCTAAATCAAAAACACATCAAATATCAAATGATGCATGCCCTTTTCCAGCACTATAGCCAAGTCTGTCATCAGCTTACAGTAACCACTGCCTTGATTACATGCCGGTAAATGCCAAAGACTGCGATCATTTGCCAAATACACCACACACTTTCAAAACCCATGCCAAAACCCATGCCAAAACCCTTATAAAATGCACCCTGGCATGGGTATATTTTATACCTATTAATCTGCATATTTGTATGCCCAGCCTGCAATTTGCAGTCTGTATTTTATACATATTTTGTCATAATTACATAATATTTACCCTAAGGGATTTGATGATTCAAAAATGTTATCTACTTTGTACAGATGAAACATTCATGACGCTAATTAATTATTATAAGAACATAGCATGACAATGATTCGAATTCTGATTCGAATTTAAAGTTTTTTGTTTCTTGATAATTACTTAATTCACAGAACAAAACAGACTGATCAGTGACTGATGACCCCAAAACCGGAATATACATGTATTGTGTCTTACAGGAAACTAACAACATTCAACAAGGAGATGCAGAAAAATAAAATACTAAATATATAACCTTCAGTGTAAGATTTCGCTTGTGTCTTCGACTATAAACACACATGGACCAAGAGCAACAACAGCTCCAGTGACAGCGACTTCCAAAACTTTACGGAGAGAGATAATTACCTTCCGAAGTGAACAGCGGAAACTATAACCACCAATGTTTCATCCATTATGTTTTCAAGCTCGTAAGCTATATGAATAGATGTTATCCCTGGATCAGGAACTGCTATAGCCAAAAGATGGAACGCCACTTGTTTTGAAACATGAAATATCCGCCATGACATAGCACTTCGCCACGACGACTTCCAAAACTTTACGGAGAGAGATAATTACCTTCCCGAAGTGAACAGCGGTAACTATAACCACCAATGTTTTATCCATTATGTTTTCAAGCTCGTAAGCTATATGAATAGATGTTATCCCTGGATCAGGAACTGCTATAGCCAAAAGATGGAACGCCACTTGTTTTGAAACATGAAATATCCGTCATAACATAGCACTTCGCCACGACGACTTCCAAAACTTTACGGAGAGAGATAATTACCTTCCCGAAGTGAACAGCGGCAACTATAACCACCAATGTTTCATCCATTATGTTTTCAAGCTCGTAACCTATATGAATAGATGTTATCCCTCGATCAGGAACTGCTATCAGCCAAAAGATGGAACGCCACTTGTTTTGAAAGCATGAAATATCCGCCATGACACGGCACTTCGCTCTGTGTTATTTGCCTTCAAAACAATACTACACCTTTCTCTTTTGCCGAAATCTTTGCTGAAAAAGTCGAAGCAATATATCTGCAACTTCTTTATATATATAGTATAAAATGCAACCAAACCATAGGTTCAAAAAAAACGAAGAAATCGTGCCTAATCGACACTGGATTTTTGCACTTCGTCCAAACGAGCTCGCGGGGAATTTTTTACCGGATGTGATGTCATATT